>CAVLGL010000001.1:68918982-69451482 GCA_963668995.1 Parnassius mnemosyne
AATATATTCTGTCCTTTTTCAACTACACTATTCCGCAGTCGTTCTATCTTTGTCTCTCAATACTCGAAACTAGTCGGGACTAGTCCCATGGACTTCAAACCAAATACTAAGCAGATTTTATAGACTAGTTACTAGTAAATACTCGATGCGAATGGAGACCATATGATGCAGTCGAGTGTCTAATACGGACTCATGCAAATGTGATCTCGGCACCGTATTGAATGATACCTACTCGACTTATTTTATAATAGGTTTTCCTAACGAGGTTTTGTTATGTGGTTAAAGAACTTTAACTTTTTTTTTATAGACATTAAAGTGTTTATTGTTTAAAAAAATTGTAGCAGTGTCGCTTGGGATCATTTTACGGCAAATGCCAACAAATGTCTGAGTGTAACATTTGTAAAATGTTATTTAGTTTTAAAAATTCTTAAGACTGATTTTTCGCGCGTATGTAAAATACAATAATTGTAGATAGGTAATTAAAAAAACGAAACAAAAATAATAAAAAAAAGAAACGAAAAAAAGCCAAAAGTCGGATTACTCTTAAATAAAAAATGAATTGAAATCTTTTAAATACGTCAACAATTTAGAATGTAGATAATTTTTTTATAGGATAGGGTGACAAACAAGCACACAGTCCACCTGATGGTAAGTGGTTGCTGCGGCCCATAGACATCTACATTTATCCTCGTTTACGAATCAAAATGCAGATGCGTTGTCACCCGTGAGGACTAAGATAGAATGCCTCTTTTCCAGTAAAAAGGGTCTCCGGTTCTCTACACTCACCATACGAAACACAGCAGTGTTAAGCTGCTATTTTACGCTAGTATTCTGTGAAATCTTAACGTTGACCAGTCATATAAGCCTGTGTAAAGTATGAATGGACGATTGATTACTATTCATTACCTTCACTTATCGGGATCGGCTGTACGTAAAGACTAAGCGTACTTTAAAGTGTGTACTACTCCAACAATACCAAAGTCTATGCGTATTTCATGGACTAGTTGGAACAGGTATTTGTACGGAATTGGACTAAGTGCACCTAGTACATAATTTACCTAGTACGACTCATCTCTACTTGGGCACAGAACACAATTACTCCTTGGGTAATAATAAAATAATATGGATATATCGATATTTATTTCGAGTATCGAATTCGTATCAATTTCGATTTATTTTAAAATTTTGCATTAATTGTCAAAAGCTTATGCAACAAAAGCAGCAGCAGTTTTCTTTTTGTCGTCCAACAGTCCAGTAATAAAATTTTGGGCCATACCTATCCTACTACATCATGCAAAGTATGACGATAATACAAAGAGTATAGTAACTGCCCTATATAGGAACGATAATATATCGATGTTTTTCACTCTTTTTGCTTTGATGCTTGTCCTTGAAGCCATGTTTTCAGTTTTACCAATTCGATTTTTTCCAAATCCGTAGATTGGTATAAAAAATTCCGTAGATGCTGTTTCAAAATATCCGTAGATCTACAGACTTCTTAATAGGATCGAAAATTTTTGTTTTTGTCATAGAATAGATCAATTTTTTGGAGAAAGTCTTTCTGTCATGTAAAATTCTTGTCGTAAGTTCAATTGTCAAAAGTCTTGTTAAAGTTTTGAAGCGTCAGTAGCCTAATGGCAGGGCGCGGACCACAAACTTGAAAGGTCGTGGGTTCAAGTCCGCCATTCGTCTACTGTCGTGAATCACTTCTAACACATGCATTTTAAGCTTACCAGAAGGAGTGTGAAGTACAAAAAAATTAACATATAAATAAAATTCTGTAGATTTCATCTCAAAGTCCGTAGTTCCATTGACGATGATAAAATCCATAAATCAACGGAAAAATCCATAGAGTTTGCAACGCTGCTTATCTAAATTTCATTCGGATTATTGTTATCTTCTTTACAATATGCTAATGCGTCACATTGCGAAGTTTATCGTAGATTTTGACGACAGCTCAACCCAGTAACAGTCGATGACGACAGTTACTCAAGTTGTTAAAGCGCATAAGCAAAGAAAATAACTTGAGACTTATATAAACATCGAATTTCCACTAATATTTCACATTAACCGACATTTTTAATAATGGTTGTGGACTTTGATTCGCAAATACATGATGCCCAAAGTCAAAACTTATATATACACTTAAAGTTGCACTTGCGCTTGTAAGCTATTCATGGAAAAATATAACAAGCTACTCGATGAGGATATGTATTTTAAGTATTCTTAGGCGCCTGAAGATTCTATCGTTAACAGCTATCCACTGAGTACCACCAAAACCCTCAAAAAACTTTGCGACTCACCATGTAACGCACAAGTAGATGGAGGATTATCGAAGCATCGTATCGTGAAGGATTTTAAAGTAAGCATAATACGTTCCATTAGTCTGTATGTATTTAAACTTTTGCCTGCCTTAGCTGTGGAATCTTAATAACAACAATCAAACAAATGTCAAAACTGTCAAATCCTCAATAATCAAAAATAGCTTGCTACATATATATTTATCTATGATCAAAAATTCAAAATTCATAACCCCAATAACCCCAACTTCAAAACTTCTAATGTTTGAAAATTGATTCGCTAATTGACAAAACATGAATTTGTGCAAGCGATCCTTTTTTGCTAGAAAAAATTTACTGGCTTCAATTCGTCAATATGCCTCAACGGCTCCAGAAATTGAACAAAATGAGCAAGTTTTGATAGACGACACTGATGATGTCCAGGCGAAAGAGGCTGAAATAGAAAAGAAACGCAACAAGTCAAGGCTATCATCGGCACATTATAATCTCGTAAACGGCAAGCGACCGTATGAAACGCCGATGAGTATATCACATTTGACTGTAAAGTATAACCGCAAAATGTATGGAAAATATGGAGTTTCTAGCGGTGTCAATCCTAGTAAGTTGACATAGTTGGATTGCAATTTAGATTTATTATGAAATATCCAAATAGAAAATTAGTTGCTTACTGTTATACTCTGCTCATTTTCTGTTTTGTGGGAATTTAGTGATGTAAGTAATACAATAGCTATTTTGGGCAAGACGATGATGATGATGATCTCGTGGTCGATTTACGACTACGATTCATCATAATGATCATTACAGCCTATCAAAGTTCACTACTGAGCAAATGCAAGCAATCATTGCATGTATAAATTGGATACCTGAGACACAACCTCAATTAAATTAAATTAAATTGGGCTGAGACAATTAAAACTAGACGTAGTAGAGCCGACTTCAAAAAAAAGGAGGATGTTCCCAATTCCACTGTATAGTTTTTGTGTTACCTCAGAACCTTTTTCTCGCTGAACTGATTTTGATGATTCTTTTTTTTAGTTGAAACCTGGTGCTTCTTATGTGGTCTCATATAAATTTGATTAATATCTGACCAGTAGTTTTGATTTATCCTTAATTATTATGAGTATTTAATTGACTTTGATTACATTGATGATGTTCTTATTTTATTTATATTGAAGTCTGTTGTATAAATCTTTCAATTTTACTACTTGTTTAACCTTATTTAAGAATATAATACAATATCCATCCATCAATCCATAACAGCATATAAAAGTCTACTGCTGAACATAGGCCTCTCCCATAGATTGCCTCATAGGCAGACTTTTGCCACAGTTGTCATGCTTGGCAGGCAGGTTGGCAACTGCTTTTATTATTTGAAGTTTTTATCAGGAAAGTGCTGCTGCCTATCTCTTATTTCAGTTTCCCTCTGTCGCCTCTTACGACACCCACAGGATGATATGGGGTGGTGGATATTCTTACACCAAAACTACATAGGGTACGACTTTCCATTGACTCCCATCGAGTTGGGGGTTGATACATATTTTTATAGAAAAGTTACACTATTATAAGCACACACACAAAGTTACAATATGCGGAAGCGAGTCATTTTTGAGAAAAAAGTTATTGAAAATCAATTATTCTTGCATTGTTTATGTCTAATCCTACAATAAAAATGACGCCATTTTTTTATTGTTATTGTCAGTAGGGATGTCGATTCGTTCCGAAAAATATCAATTTTTTAAATAGATTTGAATTGTAAGCTAATGTATCGATTCTCAAAAAATCGATTTCTAAAATATCTATATTTTTTTCATGTTTCCATTTATAATGTAAATATAAATCCATTTTATGAGAAAAAAGTCCCCTTCATCATAAAATATAGGGGGACTGATTCAGAAGGATTTCTGTATCTATTTTGAGACTGCTACGTCTCCGGCGCTGCGGGAAGAGCAGCCTCTACGTGGTACGACTTTCCATTGACGTCAGTCGAGTTTGGTGTTGATACGTATTTTTACAGAAAGATTACATTTTTATAAGCGCACACACAAAGTTTCAATATGCGGAAACACATACTTATTGAGAAAACAGCTTTTTATTTCAGCATATGTATGTCCCACTGTTGGGCACAGGCCTCCTCTCACTTCTGAGAGGGTTTTAGGGCAAGGAAATATCTGCCACGGTGCCTCTATGCGTGTTGGTAGACTTCACGTCTTCGAAATATTTTTTATTATTTTTTATTTCTTTTTTGGTTTCCTCATGTAATTTTCCTTCACTGCCGAGCAAGTAGTAAATCAGCACTTAAAATTGCAATTAACAACTTGATGGTACCCGGGTTGCTCGCGTACTGTGCAATTTACAGCAAGTGTTAAGCTAGTGTAGATTATTTATGTAATCTACACTACTATTATAAAGAGGAAAGATTTGTTTGTTTGTTTGAATTGAATAGGCTCTGAAACTACTGGACCGATGTGAAAAATTCTTTCACCATTAGAATCCTACATTATCCCTGATGAACATAGGCTATATAATATTTTCAAAAAGTTAGGGATCAAAAGGTGTAAAAAAATACCAAAAAGAATCCTTATTACATACTATTGATAATAGAGCAAAGTAATGTACTTCAGTTTTATAGAGGATATCAATATCTACAAAAAAATCTGCCATACCATATGTTTAACTATTACAGTTATGTCACAATAACTACTTTTTACCTTTGTACCTGTATCATGCATAACCACCAATTACGTTAACCATGTAATTTTAGTAACATATTTCACTTTTAAAATCTTTGTTAATTCAGCAACCGTCCGTCGTGATGTCTTTCTCGAAGTTCGCATGTGGCAAGGCGCAGACGCGTGATATACACGGGTGAAACCGCGCGGCACAGCTATAAATTTATAATTTTTGAAGACTGGCTGTAAAAACAATTTTCATAACTTATGACAGTTGGTTTTTTTAATGCCATGAACACAACTGGTCTATTTCGATAATGAAATCTTTTTTTGAAGTTTTAATTAAAATGTTTAGTTTTAATTACATCAATTAGAATTACAACGAATGGAGAGTTGTTTAATTGGATGGAGAGTTATTTAATTTGGTAATGCCAACCAAATTAAATAACTCTCCATGTAGATACATCTACTCCTTTACACCAGATTTTAAATAGATATTAATTACCGTGTAGTGGTGGTGTAAGAATATCCACTACCCCATATCATCCTATGGGTGTCGTTAGAGATGACAAAGGGAAACAAATCACGAGGTGGGCAGCAGCATCTTCCTAATAACGACTAAAAATAAAAAACTGATTTTGTGGACTGAAGTAGAAGTATAAAAATATACTCTATAACATTTCCTTGATTTATTAGTTTATGTTCAATATATCAGGCTTGTGCTGGCCAACAAAACAGGAAATTCAAGAAAGGCAGGAATATGAAGCTGTAGCTTTCCCTTACACAATTAAAGAGATGATGGATGCCGCAGCACAAAGAAAGAAAGAAGAACAGTTGAAAATAGAGCAGAGGGAGAAAGAAATTGCTGCCAAATTTGAGAAGTTAGAGCAGTGGAAGAAAGAGCTTAATCAAAAGATTGCCAAGAAAACTGCTGAAGCTCAAGCAGCAAAGGTATAAAATTTTATTTTATTTTTATATTCAAAATTCATTTATCATTTCGTCAAACATAATATTCTTGCAACACCTTTAGATAGAGACCTTCTGCCACACAGCAATTTTACTTTTTTATATTTCTAAGTAAAATGTTTTTATTGTAAGAATATAATATAAGAATACACAGTGACACAAACCAGGGAATTGGCAGCAGTGTCTTCTTGATAACAACTACAATATAAAAAACTGCAGTTGCCAACACGCTTGCCAGTCGCGGCGATTATAGCATAATATGTATGGGGGGAGGCCTATGTTCAGCAGTGGAGTATCGAAAACCAATAAGCCTATCAACAAATGATGATGATGAACGAAGGGGACTATATTATTTCCCTCACTACTATGGTCATGCCAAAAGAAACTAGATCCTTAAAATTATAATATTTATTCTTAATTGTCAGTATCAATCTATTCAAAGTATTCACCTTGATAAATGTAGATGTCTATGGGTCACAGCAACCACTTACCATCAGGTGGGCTGTGTGCTCGTTTGTCACCCTATCCTATAAAAAAAAATAGAACACACTTTCCATACATCTAAAATGCTTTAAGTCTTTGACCACCCTTCTATAGACACCTCAGAAATTTCTGTATGCAGCCAGTGCTTTCTTTACTTTAAAAATCTTCTTTTAATTTATGTGGTAGGGTAGAGATTATTTTACATGACATTTTTAAATTATAAATGTCCAGTGTTCTGGCAGAAGTATGTGATGCTGCATTGTCGTGGCACCAGAAAAGGTCTCAGTTTCCTGACTATGATTGCTTGCTACACAAAGCTGATAATTTTGTGGTACAAATTTGCACATAATGACAAATGGAGTTAACAATTTCCTTGATAAATCTAGTACGACAGTAGCTATAAGACTCACCTTGCAGAAAATTTTGCACGTGGCACATTTTGTTGGTATTAATTACAACTTTCATTTAAAGTACCTTCCGTCTCCTTGAAGATCCCATTTTATCGAGGCTTTGGTTATTGGTAGACACCGGAATGGACAAGATCATATTTTTATTATTGTGTCTAACGATCGCATAGCGGTGACCAGGAACAACCAGGCTATTTAAACACCAATTTTTTTTTATAGCAGACAGGGCAATTGAGCATGCGGCTCACCTGATGATAAGTGACTACCGCCGCCCATAAATAACTGTAACACCAGGGGAATAGCAGATGCGTTGCCGGCCTTTTAAAAAAGAGTAGGCTCTTTTTTTTTAAGGTCCCTAAGTCGTATCGGTCCGGAAAAATCTCTGGTGGTAGTCGATTACACAAGGAAGTTGTGCGAGGAAGAAAACCTCTTCTAAATCGCATAGTGGTGGACCGCCAATCATGCAGATGGTATGGATGGTATCGCGAGTTTTATCGCGATGTGCGGTGGTAAAATTGAGCGGCTGGAATTAGTCCTAACAATTTCTAAAGCACTCCGTGGTAAATTCGATAGAAAATGCAAAGGGATCGAACATCCCTACCGATCGAGCCGATCGGAAAGAAATCCGTCGTCGACGATTCGAGCTGCGCTGCGCTGGATGCGATCAAGTGGAAGCAGCTGGCATTGGGAAGCTCCTGCCCAGAGATGGGAACAGTATTCTATGTGGGGCTGAACCTGCGCCTTGTAAAGTTGCAACCGGTGTGCCGGCATAATGTCTCGCTCTGCTCAGCACGTCAAGCTTTTTAGAGGCCAATTTGGCCTTCTCTTCCAAGTGACCACGAAACTGCACATCACTCCATATGACGACACCGAGGATTCCGATGCTGGCTGAGGCAACAAAGGGAGTGCTTTGAAACTGAGGAGATGCGACAAAGGGGTGCTTTTTAGCGGTAAACGCGCAAACTTGTGTCTTCTGGGGATTAAATTGGACTAGATTTAGTCACACACTCTACTTCAGATACAAGTTTGTTTCGGTACTCGGCGACGTTCTCCCGAGAAATATTGGCACGGCCAGTGTATAAAGCATCACCAGTGCTGTCGTCTGCGTAGCATTGAATGTTACCGGTTTGCAACATATCATTGATATGCAGAAGAAACAGCGTTGGTAACAGCACACAGCCTTGTGGAACATCAGCATTAATAGGCTTGTAATCGGAGCATGCACCGTCTACTACGACCTTGATGCTCCGATCTGTAAGAAAGCCCATAGGAAGGGAGCTCTGAAAGAAGCGCTTTGTGCCAAACCCGATCGAAGGTCATGAGCTGGCAGTTTATGACGGTTTCCACTATTTTGGAGAACAAGGAGGTGATGGATGCCTGTAGTTGGACGGGTCTCATCGGTAGCTTTTTTAGGGATCGAGTGCACCAAAGTTGTGATCGAGTGCTATTCCCGTTGTGATGCGTCAATCGATGAAGTATTTTATCTCCTTTGCTGACGTACTGATTGGTAGTAAAGCTTGCCAATGTTACAACGCAGAAGGTTCCCGAGCTGAAAAGCTCAAGCATATAACTTATTTATCATGGAAGACCGTAAAGCTTCGGATGTCAGTTATAAGAAAAGAGCCTTTAATCAAGCCGCCAAGTCTTGTAGAAAGTCATTACGGAGAGCCAATTTCGACTGCATTAAACATATCGGCGCAAAGCTTTCTCCCAAACCGTCTGACGGTGCCTTTTTGGTCCTTAACCAAAGGGGTCGAGACGAAAGTTTGCATTTCTTTTTGCTTGCAATTCGCGTCTGTATAGCGGTAATAGCATACCCGGCTGCGGTACGTTGATGCCGGTATCTGCATCACTAACAAAGTGGATCGGATGGTATACCAGCTTCAGTTCTAAAGGCTTGTGCACCGGAGTTGCCTCCTGTGTTGACTCGCTTACTCCTGCTCTCATATAACTGGAACTAGCCAATAGCCAAAAGGATCTTCTAAGGCCCTAGATAACAGTGAGGAAATACTTGCTGTTTCCCTTGATGTTTCGAAGGCCTTTGACAGTATTTGCCTCGGTAACCTTTTAGTAAACCTTCTAGCGTACAGCCTATCGCTATAGGTAAAGGACTTTCTAAGTGTGTGGTCGTTTGACCATATGACAACCAATATCGGAGTTCCTTAGGCCTCTCAGGGAACTATATTTTAGTAGACTAAAATATACTCCATGCGACCCCTGGGACCCCTCTTTATTACTGCTCACCTTATCTGTTATTCTGATGAAGAATCAATTAGTCAAATAAGTTAAGTGCTATCATTTCTTTTGTATGGTGAGGGATTCATCAGCATAGTTTTGAAATTACGTTTCTGGACATAAGGTTAAATGCATCAGCTGGCATGAATTACTTATTTTTTTTTAAATTTTACGACACTGGACAGAGAGACCGAGAGACCCCACCAATAAGGCTGTTAGCTGTTACCGATCACGATTTTGTAAAAATCAGGGTTTTTGAATTGATATTCCACCGCCAGTCAGGCACCAGCCACAGCATGCAAATGAGGTTGGCATTTGGATAAAAAGTTGACAAATTCCTCTACACCTAAATATCTAACAGTAGTCTATGGTATTTCCATTTGCAAAAAAATTTTATGTCATTCGAATTCCTGTATAAAATAAAACTTATAATTCCAGATGAAGAAGGAGCGTCTTGTTGAAGAGGTAAGAAGGCACTTCGGTTTTACTCTTGATCCACGTGATGAACGATTCCAAGAGATGTTGGCCAAACGTGAGAAGGAACAAAGAAAGTTGGAAAAACAGGCTAGAATGGAAGCCAAAGAGAAGATGCTGATTGCCAAGCTACAGCAAAAGAATGTAGAATTAAATGAGAAAGCTTGAGTTAGTTAAAATTAGTTTTTATTGTTAGTTACATGTATAGAAAATAAAAATTTAATTTCCATATACCTATTAAACAGACTTTTCTTTTTGGTCGACTCCAAAAAAGGGCCAGATGTTTGTTTTACTTCTATGTATGTTAGGCGACATCTTTCGTCAATTGGTAACCGATTTAAATGATTAGTTTTTTTTAATAAATAGCTAAAGTTCTGTGAGGCTAACCAAGATGACTTTAGATAGATAGATAATTCTTTATTGTACACCAAATCAATACATAAACGATAGAAAAAGAAAAAAAAATAGTGACACAATGGGTGGTCTTATCGCTAAAAGCGATTTCTTCCAGACAACCTTTGGATGGACAGGATTACAAAAAGCAGAAAATCGTGTGGTTTGGTGATGCAGAAACAATATTTATAAAGATTTAATTATAATATATAGAAATAAATAACAAATAAAGACATAAAATACGTATGCATACATATATAGATGGCACGAATTCAAAGGTTAAGATAGTGATTGCGTACAAGCTTCTGAAAAACAGATAAATATTGGGCGCGTCCCATTGACAGAGATAGGGCATTCCATAGACGTACTGCTTGGATAGTAAACGACCTGTCCAAAAATTTGGTATTATGGGCAGGCATTTTTAATGTAAAATTTTCTGATGATCTCAAAACTTTCGAATGGGAATAGTGAAGGAATTCAAAGCGATCCTTAAGATAAGAAGGGTAGAAAGGATTAAATAGAACATTGTAAAGAAGTGACAGAATATGAGCATTCCGGCGAAGACGAATAGGAAGCCACTTGAGCTTATTACGAAAGCAAGAAACATGATCATACTTGCGCAAACCAAATATGAATCTTATACAAACATTTTGAAGACGCTCAAGTTTATCAAGTTGCGTTTCGGTGAGATCAAGATAGCTGACATCTGCTTAGTCCAGAATTGGGAGAAGCAGAGATTGTGCAAGCGCAATTTTAGTGGCAGTAGGTAGAAAGTTCCTTAATCTGTTTAATGATCGAGCAGCTGCAAAGAGTTTACGACTAACTTCCTGTATTTGAGGACCCCATGATAGGTTCCTGTCAATATAAATTCCCAAGTCTTTGACTTTTTCACTAACAGGAATAAAATTTCCATCAAAAACAACTTGAGGTGCTTGAGAAAGGCTTGATTTCCCAATCATATTCGAACTTCCGATGACAATTACCTGAGTCTTTAGAGGGTTAATCTTTAAGCCATATGTTTTTGCCCATTCTAATATTTGCTCAAGGTCACTATTTATAGTACAAATAGCTACAGCTAGTTCACTAGGAGAAACATGAGTATATATTTGAAGATCATTTGCGTATAGGTGTTAGGAAGAAGTAATCTTAGTAGCTATAGAATTAATAAAAATTGAAAAAAGTAAAGGAGATAATACGCCACCCTGCGGGACACCAGCAATGGTATCACACCAAGAAGAAAATGTGTCATCAATGCGAATACATTGCCGGCGCCCAGACAGGTAACTTTGAAACCAATCAATCACTGTTGGAGATATGTTAATATAACCAAGAATACCCAGTAAAATTTAAAAATCAATTGAATTAAAGGCATTGCTAAAATCTAACAGAGAAAGGATAGTTAATTTGCTATTTTCCATGGCAGATCTTATATCTTCCGTAATATTGACTAAGGCTGTGACAGTACTATGCCTAGGACAAAAACCAGATTGTAGAGGATTTAGAAGGGAATTATTGCGAATGAAAGCACTGAGATGATTATATATACCAAGCGTTCGAGAACTTTGGATAGGAATGGCACTATATATATAGGACGATATTCCGAAAAAGATGTAGGGTTGGGCTTTTTAGGCAACGGTGTGATGTGAGCGTCTTTCTAAGTTGATGGAAAAACAGCACAAGAAATGGAGGAGTTGAGGATATGGCAAAGTATTTTGATGATTATGTCAAGAATCGGAAGAATCATATTACGGCTGATACAGTCGCTGCCAATTGCATTCGAAGTAATGGATACAATACTCTTCTTAATGTCACAAGCAGAGAATTGATTTAGGACAAAAGATGAATGATCAGGAGTTGGAAGCGATGAAAGAAAATTTAATGTGTTCAATTTTGTAGCTCCATTTAAGTTGGAGGAGGATGAGAAGTGATGATTTAGTAAATCAATATTTAAGTCTTTAGAGAGTACAATATTACGGGACTTTCCAACCCCCATTGATCTAAGAAAACTCCAGACTTTAGCTGCATCACCAATTTGTACCGATTTATGGATATAGTGGCTTTGAGCATCCCTACCCACCCCATTGCAGTGATTTCGAATAGTAACATATTTTCCCCAGTTTATAGATGTAGGCTTACATTTATATTTTGTCTTGGCTGCAGCTTTTTTATTTAAAATGGTTTTTATTTCATCAGTCAGCCATGGTGAAGGGAGATGTCTCATTTTAATTACGCGAACTGGTGCATGTTTATCGTAAAGACAGGTTAATTTAGTTGTAAATATTGCAACTTTATCGTCAATAGAGTCTGCATTTAAAACGACTGACCAATCAATGTTGGAAGCATCTTTGCAGATATTTTCAACATTCATACCACGGAAACTGCGTAGCAGAAAAAATTTAGACTTATGTTTAGGTGGCCGGACATTATAAGAGAGAAATATAAGTTCGTGGTAAGAGAAGGCATCAGCTGGAAACTGACCATGCTTAGCAGTGAAGTCAGAAGAGGACACAAAAATAACGTCAAGCAATGACGGAGTAGCATTAAGGAAGTGATGAGTAGACTTTAAAGGTAAAATAGAGAGATTAGTGGAATTAACGATGGATCGAAGAGAGGATGAACGAGAGTCTTGTTTAAGCAGACAAGTATTAACGTCGCCCATAATGAGCGTGTGCGAGTAGGAAGATACATTTTCTAAAATACGATCGTACTTTATATGATCGTTAAAAAATATAATATAATATAATTTAAGCTATAGAAAACTTAAATAACCGGGCAAGTGCGATTCGGACTCGTGCATTCCGAAGGATTCCGTACCATCGTAATCTACACGTACTAGTAGGGAAATAATTTTTTTTAAAATTTTTATTACTTGTTGTTATAACGGCAACACAAATACACATTCTGTGAAAATGTCAACTGTCTACCTATTACGAATCATGAGATACAGCCCACTGACAGACTTTTGGTACGGAACCCTAAAAATGAAATCAAGTCTATTAACCCGTGGTTCCATGTCAATTTTGATTTTTTTTTTAATGTAACTAGACGGCCATCGAGTGCACGCCGCGCGGTTAAGGGGCTACTCCATGCGAACGACCTTGAGCATTTGGTGTGCCGCGCCGACTCGCTACAATATAATATCACGTAAGAAATATGTAAGGCGCCACCTACTGTAAGAACGTAGTATTTTTTCAACATCAATAAACTATTTTATGGAAATACACACAGCGTACAACGATAAATGTATCCCAAATTTTTTATTCGGTATATTAGTTGCATTATATTAGAGTTATGTATTCTCATATAATATTATCTAATTATGAAATTTTATAATTAATTATATATTAAAAATGAAGCATTGAAAATTGTGAGTTTAAAAGATACCTACTCACTATAGGTAAATAGATAGATAGCTCGCCTTTTGTACAAATATTTGGTGCAATAAAGAATAAATAAATAAATAGGATGTTTCGCAGAGTGAGAGTAATATAGAATGAGAGTCGTGGAGGCAGTTTACAAACATAAATTGCACAAGGACAAACATCCAGACCCGGAACAATTATTTGTAGGCCATACAAATACTTGTTCCGTGCGGGATTCGAACCCGCGGCCCCCAGTGCAGCAACTGATTGCTAAGCCAGTGCGCCACGGAGCCGTCGCCGGTTTATAGCTAAAGTGACCATACGTCCCGTTTTGAACGGGACTGTCCCTTTTCTCAGTCACCTGTCCCATTGTCCCCAAACAAAGCTCCGGGACACAAAATTGTCCCGTAACTCGTTGGATGGAAGTATTCAAAGTCAACAATCTTCAACATATTTTTTTTTAATCGAATATATTTTATGTCTCCCTGGTACAAATGCTCCAGTAGAAAGAATATTTTTTTTATTTTGAACAAATTGTGGACGTCTGAAAGAAACACTTACGGTTCCAGTTCTAAAGGCGATGTTGATAACAAAGGTAACAATAAAAAAACTTAAGCAGAATTTTATTCTTATTTAAAATTATCACCAACTTTATTAAAGCAAATTTAATCCACTGACAAATGTAATTAATAATTAAAAAAAATATGTTGCATTTAATAATTACCGTCTATACCGAATATAATTTTATATTGAACACTAATTGTGTAAAGTTATACTTTTTAGAGTGTAAATAAACCCATGTCCTGTTTTGAGTTAAAAAATAAATGGTCACTTTAGTTTTTTTTAGTTAAATTTAGTTTAAAAAAAATTTAGTTTATAGTAAAAAGTAGGTATATTAATACCTACTTAGATACTTTTTACCGAATTAGGGTAGAAGCCCCTAATACCAGTCATGCCCCTAATTGCAGTCTTTTCGCCTTTTTACTCCATAAATAAGATTTCTAGTAGTCTTAACTACAAATATTTTCATCTAAAAAATTCTTTGTACCTAGAGGAAACTATATTTATTCAAATATTACCTCGCAGTTTTAAACCTAACAGTGTTAAAATCAAAACGGGTACGCAACGAAAAACGATCATTTTCCTAATTATTTGAAAGTTATGATCCCGGTAAAATTATGCTTACTTTACATTATCTCATATATAGGCTTTTTGATTTGTATGAATATGACTATAGACATAGTAATGCAGTTATTTTTGTTTGAATTTACAACTTATTTATTTTCTTTTAGTGGAAATTAATGGGACTGTAATTAGATAATATAAGAAATGTATGGAGTGCATAATGTCAGCCGCCCGGCTGTTATTTGGTTTGACGTACCTAATAAGATGTACCTAATTTCAGCCACGTAATATAAATCAGAGCTGCCATAAACTGGAATAAATACCATTAATTAGATCATAACTTATTTTATAGCTAAGGGAGTTATGATCAATTCGTCTGTTTTAAAATTGGTTTTAGATTTTAAAGTTTAGCAAAAGATGTACTAGCTTTTCTCTCTGACATTCGGCGTATAGAACATCTTATGTACTCAATTTTTTTTTTGAAAAAGAAGAAAACACAAGCAATAAATAAAAACAAAAACGGGCCAAAAACTCATAACTGACTTTTTAACAAGACCCGGGATTCGAAACCGAGACCTCATGATCAGCACTCGCACTACTACAACCACTAGACCAACGAGGCGGTACTATACCTAATAAGATATTGTGGTTGGGTGATAATATTGAATTAGTCTTTTATAGTGTAAATTATAATATTTGTCGAAATTTTAATTATGGATTCGAACCTTACATGCTAATGGTGCTTCATTTTTTTATTTGCATTTACTTTAAAGAAAATACACGCAAAAAGCCTCATCGTGCAGTAAAAAACACAACAAATATATGTATAACTAATACGAAAAATTATACCCAAAACAAACAAATAATACTACCTATAAATAACCTAATAAGTAATATTATTATCGACTAATATGACGTGAGTGTATGTGCTGGTCGACGCTCTAACGACACGGGCTTCGCGTCGAAGAGCTCAGGGCTCACTGACTTCAGCAAGCCCGTGAGCAGTGAATATGCCCAGATTTTAAAATAAATTCTTAATAAAATAAAATTTTGGTCTTTTGAAAAAAAATTTACTATAGAAATGTTCATTAATAAATTGCCTATCCATTGGTGTAAATCGCAAAATATAATAATACTTACTTTACGAGGAGATGCATGTTATCAATAATAATTTCACATTTATGTGGTTTCGTTGTAAGGAGATTATATTAATATTTATTCGTTTAAAAAAAAATTGGATATAGCTTTTATGGAATCAAGATTATGTAGAAATATAATGTGTTTTTTATTTGTTGATATATCTTTTAAATAAAAAGTAGATAGCTCCTAAAAACAACACAAATAACGACTAGCGCGACATTTTGCTCAACCTGCGCCTTAAACAGAGTCCACGGAGTGGCCAATGAATTGCTAAGATCCACCACTGAACTGAACTGAAGCAAAAAACGGTGGGTTAACCCTACTAACGGTAAAAATAAAACAACACATTTGATAAAATCTGTTTAATCTTGATATAAAATCCGTGTATATACGTGTAACAAAACGTCAGTCGCTGCCGTCGTCGTCATCGGAAGAGGCAAAGGCATCGCGCGGATTTGGCGCCGGCGAGCACACGAGCGTGTCGGACGAGTCGCTCACCACGCTGCTGCACGGACTGCGCTCGTTTGTACTGCCCTTAATGTGATAGTACATTTATAAATTTTATTAAGAGTTTTACCGTTTTTACGTGGTAGAGCCATGCTGCAGTTATATTAATAGTATAGTTGTAGCACAAAAGGGTCGGCTCGACCGGGGAAGGACCATGCTCTCACAGAATACCAGCGTAAAATAGCAGCTTAACACTGCTGTGTTTCGTATGGTGAGTGTAGAAAACTGGAGACCCTTTTTACTGGAACAAGCATTCTGTCTTAGTTCTCACGGCTGACAACGTATTTGCATTTTAATTCGCAAACGATGATCGATGTAGATGTCTATGTTCAGCAGTGGACTTTAATAGGCTTTTTTTTTTATATAGGATAGGGGTGACAAACTAGCACACAGTCCACCTGATGGTAAGTGGTTGCTGCGGCCCATAGACATCTACATCTATCCTCTATTACAAATCAAAATGCAGATGCGTTGTCACCCGTGAGGACTAAGATGGAATGCCTCATTTTCAGTAAAAAGGGCCTCCGGCCACCTGCACTCAACAAGCGAAACGCAGAGGTAAACCTCTACTTCACCCCGGTTCGAGCCCGCCCATCCGTACGACAGCAAAAGCCGCCACGTGGCTCTACCACTGTTGGCTGTAACGGTAACGGTGAGATTTTTATCTCCTTCCTTTACGGCCCGTTGAACCCATGGGTGTCTTCGATTGTTTAGAGGACATGCGTTAATCGTCACGCTGGGCAAGCGAATTGACGATCGTGGTGCCAGACGTCTCGCACCTTTAACTAAGCTGCCTCGGCATAGGTATTATTAATTTACGTCTGACATAAAAGTTTAAACTTACAAAAATACATTTTGAAAGAAAGAAAGAAAAATGTATATTTACAACAAATACCAACATACACGTTACAAGTACTTAGTTTTGGCGGTTAAGAGAATCCGTAATAATATTTTTTTCACTGTCTTGACAAACGGTTAAGCTTCGTTCAAACCAAGGCGAATTCCGCGCGGGACGCGGGGACGCGAATCTGCGCAATTCGCTCGCACGCTTAGCCCCCAAACTGAGGCGGATCCAGCACGTCATTGTTTTTGGATATTGAAACTGAGGTTTTGTTGTTATTAACATTAACTGAAGAAGAATCTCTAGATGTGAGGAAGAAAAGAAGAAAATGGGTTCATGGGCTCAACGTATAGAATTTAGACAGTTTTCACACTTTGATACCCACATTACAAAAAGATAAAAAATATTTTATATATATTTTGGTATGCCAAAAAAATGCTATATAAATTTAAGCTATATGAAATTTAAGCTTCAACGGCATTTCGAAAAATCAGCCACTATCCCGCGTATATTTCGCTGCAGCACGTGCACCAATGTGAGCACGTCCATATAAGTCACCTGATGCTATCGGCGCGAGCGAGTTGCGTCCCGCGTCTTGCGCGGGATTCGCCTCAGTTTGAACAAAGCTTTATTGATATAAAGATGTTTTTACTAATGAAATACCTAGACCGAATACTGGCATTAGTGCCATGGTTGCGGCAAGCGTTGCTGTGATCGCCAATTAAGCAGCCAAGCGTGACACTCACAGGTAGTTTGCCGATCTTCATAGTCCACGCTACGCACTAGAGATCGGACGGCAGTAGTAGGAGGTTACAGTTTTCCAGTTTACGCATGGCGCTCTAGTATAGCGACTCTGCCTGGTAACGGTGACATCACAGGAACCACTGAACTAATTTGTGGTTTTAACTCCTATTAATTATTATCTGCCACCGTCCAGGAAGATTTGTGTGTGTTAAAAATGTACTAGCCATTTATAATAGCTGAGCATTAACGGTATTATTGGCGAACCAAGTTGGTAAAAGTTCACTCAATTCGAACCAAAATCGCATGTAAACAAATAGATATACCGAGTAGGTACACTAGATGCAAAGCGCGGATACGATTATAAAATTTAAATTATTATTATTACTTACCTTTTTACTCTTGCATTGTGCTGTAACAAGTTCATCTAACACACTCAGTTCGCTATCATGTGTATCCCGCGTATCTCCCATTTGTCTCTCAAACATATCTGGATTCTGCAAAACGGTATAAATCTGTTAAGATATTACGTATTCAGTTAGTAGTCCGACACTATTTTTACAAAAGCCTAAAATTATCACATTAGCCAAGCTTACCGACAAAATATACTTAAACCTACTGCGAACTACTTAATGCCTTTTTCTAAATTTGGCCTAATTTTAGCTGTTCGATTACACATATAAGTTTTAGGCGAATTCAGTGGGGGATTTAAATTAAATGGACCTAGACCGATAAGGTGTTCTTCGTACAGGGAAATAATTAATAATAATTTAATATGTGAAATATTTTTGAAAAGGATAACTAAAAAATATTTAACATTAATTTCTTTAATAAATAAAAATCCTAATTGGATATCAAATCTCGTTGGTGTAAATTCGCTGGTATCCCAAATTAAGTATAAAATTAATCAGATTCAGTAAAGAATAAAAACCATTAAAATATCATACCATTTCCAAATTCTCTCTCATATGTTGCACGTCGCCCAGCAAATGCGCAGACTTTGTCATTTTCTGAGTCCTCGTGTTCTCGATCAACTTCAAATGTGTGCTCTGCGCTTTCTTTGGTAACATGCTGACGTGTACCTCGCTGCGATGTGTTTCCTCCGTCTCCGTTACTTCTGCTATTATTTGTTCTGGTTTTTCTTGGACGCATTGCCTATAATTGTATTGTAAAGCAGAATTTCTACAGGTAATTTATATTTCAGACAAAATATATATGTAACTCTACAGTTACTACAACACACAATATTATGCGGTGTCATTTATCCTTTGGATGGTCTAAATATTGTCTGAAGGATATCCCTTCCCATTTGCCTATCCGTACGGGAAGATGACGGGCAATGTGCTATTCACATTATTGAAAATCGACGTGAAACCACAAGGTTCCTTTCAAAATTTTATAGCTCCTAAATAGTGTGTATGTCACTTGTGTGTGAGTGACGTCTGCTGTTTGTCCATAAAGTGTACTTACCCGTGACATTGATTGTCCTTAATGAAAGCATAGATGTCCCTGAAGGCCTGCTGTATGTAGGAGAGCGTGCTCTGCTCGATGGGCACGGACCGAGAGGAACCAGAGCTGCTCGAGCGCTCGCCCGACAGCGAACTGGGCACCAAGGATTGTTCCGAACCTGTACCGTGAAGAGCGACTATTGAAGGGTGAAGAAGTAACTTACTCTTATACCTTTTAGACTGAAACGTGGCAGGTTAGTTCACTGCTGCTTGGAGGTGGAAATAGGTTCGAGAGTGTTCCCAACCAAGACAGATTCTTAGACGAAAAGGGAACCTAACAAAGCTACTTGTCCGTTGTGAACACGAGACGTATAATTGCGCAAGGTATAAATCACAGATTAAAAACGATGTATTATGTTATAAAAGTACTCTTTAGTACAAACAAACCAATGGAGTCTCCCACGCCGTATAATATATCCAGTGACAGGCATTGCCCAATCGCGGTGAAAACCATGTTCTTCCTCTATTTGATGTACGTAACTTACGTACACTAAATAGAACGAGAACATGTAAGTACTGGAGAGTAAGTTCGTTATGTGCAGTAGACGAATTTGCTATGTACTTTTGGCCTTGTTTGTACCTGCGTGAACCTTGGGCAAATTATCATAATGGAATCTTTTGGTTTTTAACGTGTCCGATTTTGGTTAGTTTGGAATTTGTATATTATATGCATTAGTGTGCGTGACTGGAAAAGTGACTATGTTATCTAGATTACCGATTAAATAATTTCAGCATATTAATAAAATGCGATTTCATTTTAAATCGACAATCTGATATAGATTTACATGTACAATTAAATACAAATATAATATACAAACACAATACAAGCAAAACACATAAAATAGCAGAGATTGTCTAATTAATAAATCTGAACGCGTTCATGACTGTTGTCAAGTCGGTCAAAACATTGCGGTGAATTACGAAAATCGTAAGAAATCTCATCGTTTAGCTGAAATTTGTTTAAAAAAATGTCGTGTTTAGTTGTGTGTTGTATGACAAGAACAACAAAAGGAGGAGTAAATTTTTTTTGGAATGTGTATGCTGTTGGCCCTGCGGCCTTTCTAGCTTCATCGAAATAGACTCGTAAGGACCTACGAGTTATCGAGTGTAACGATTCTGCCAGTGGTGAGTCGGCATCAATATATACAGTAACTAGCTGTGCCCCGCGGTTTCACCCGCGTCATCACGTGTCCGAGGTGCGCGACATAACCTAGTTCAAGCATTTTATAACGGCTAGGGTTTAAGCGTCGTTCGCGCGCCCAGCCAAGTATTGAATTATTTTAATTTTACATTATCTCTTAAACTATGCGTCCAAATAACATGGTATAAAGAACAAAGTTTATCTTCATAAAATTGTCTTGATGATGAAGTAACTTTCGTTCATAAGGATAAATAGGCCATGCCTAATAATAACGCTCATGAATCACTTTTAAATTTTCAATATTTTTTTGTCAGAAAATCCCAAATTATGGCTTATGTATAAGAAATAGACATATGGTATCACGGACTTTTTTTAGACGGAGTAAAAGTCTATATTTTTCTAAAACATTGTATTTACGTATCCCTAACGATAACACCAGCGTACGTGGATAAATAATTTCGGGAGTGCTTTTTCTTCTGACTTGCTTAACCAATATCCATATTTAAGGCTTGCTGAGTAATATAGCTTAATGCTAGATAGCCTATACTATTCCACATGAATCTGGCTATAATATACAAAAAGAATTTTTCAAATCGGACAGGTAGTTCTAGAGATCAGCGCGTTTAAACAAACAAAAAAACAAAAGAACTCTTCCGCTTTATTATATTAGTATAGATCTATGGACGGCACGAAGCACGAGCGACTGCAGTCCCGAGGCACCCTGAAGCCCCTGCTTTTGGGAGTGAGGCGCCTAGAGCTGGGAGGGGGGGATTTAATACGTAAGTCTTCGACAACATTTTGTATCATTTTGAATGCTAAACGAATGAGTTTTTTACCATAACAACTTGTAGTAATCACATTTTATTCGTTCTAAATCATACATGATAAAAATTAAATGTAAAATCATTAGTTTTTCTTCAAGTTAGCTAGTGATGTACCTATACCAACTAATTAAGCTTTTCCGATAATATTTTAGTTACCATTAAAATATTGTAATAAGTAACTATAATTTTTATATTTCCAAAATGCCCGGAAATAATACGTGAGTGGATTAACGTGTCCAGTGTGATCATTTGTCCAAGGCGTGAACCATGTATATTATGGTTGTAGCACGAATGGGTCGGCTCGACCGGGGAAGGACGACGCTCTCACAGGACACCAGTTTTACGCTGGCAGCTGTGTTTTTGAAGTGTATGATGAGTGTAAAGAACCGGAGATCCTTTTTACTGGAAACGAGGCATTCCATCTTAGTTCTCAGGGGTGATAACGCATGCATTTTGATTCTAAATCGACGATAGATATAGATGGCTATGGGCCACAGCATCCAGATACCATCAGGTGGACTGTATGCTCATTTGTCATCCCCTTATTCTATAAAAAAATGAGCACCATGCTGTAACTTTAAAGCGTAATAATAATTTTGCGTGTCTACGGTACCTATAACCTGCCTGACGTCATATCATCGCTTTTACTTGAAGGGTTAAAAACTATAACAATTTTATCAGATAAGTACATTTTATCACCCACATTTTATCAGGTAAAAAAATACTCACCTGAAGAGTTGGCAGCATTGGCCCACAAACGCATTTGCTGCTGCTTGAGTTGCTTCATCTGGTCAATCAGTTGGAGGTTCAACTCTTCAAGTTGTTGTCGATGCGATATCTCCTCTTGCAGCTGATCTTCTAGAATTTCCGCATAATTTCTTTTCGAATTAAAGAGGGTAATATATTAACATAGATATCGACAAACACTACCAGCAAATTAAATATTGATTTAAATACAGAACTTGCATTTTTTTTTTGCCACAAATTTATATGACTGAATAATTCATTTAAAGTATATTTAAATATTTTTTTTATTAACTATTCAATTTTTTTAGTAATTATTTATAAAAAGTAGTAAAATTTTTGAATGAAAAAAAAAATCGACTTGGGATTGGTTGTGACGTTATTATATCCTTTAAGGCTGTGAACCAATCACAATTATGCTATACTTTTGTGTTTTCTATATCGGATCACAATGTGTCATACGTGTGGTGTGTATAGTCCCACCAACTTATCTGTGAACTGACAACTGCGGCAAAATTGTGAACTACAGCCGCCATTTAATCATATGTTACTCGATACGTCATTGTTTTGAGAGTTTATAGAAAAATAAAAAATGCCGAAAACCATTAAAAGTGTTGCCCGAAACATTATTTTAAAAGTATTAAACTTTTGTGAGCAAGAAGCTCTAGGGCAAGCACCGATAATGCCTTTCAATCAGGTCTATAAAAGAATATCTGCTGCTACAGCTGCTACAGGTCAGTATTGCTAATTTTTGTTCCTTCCTTTCGTATTTCCGATAAATGGATTGGTTAATGCAATTCATTTCTTTTTCAGATGTTAGTCAAGGATTCATTTCCAAAATAGTTAAAGAACAAAAAAACCGCATAAACCACAGGAACGCAAATTACAACGCCAGGTAAAAAAAGGCATATTATTTAATTAAAGTTTAAATTGTTTAATTATGATATTTTTGTTTATTCTTGTTCTTGGACATATATCTGTTAAATCTGTGTTCTAGTCTTTTTATTCCGTGACTAATTTATTACCCTAGTATGTGGACTCTATGTAGAAATATAAGACCCTTAGATGGGAATATTCCCGAACTGGCAACACTTCAACACAGAAGCGCCAAGCTGTCAGTTCACAGATAAGTTGGTGGCACTATACGTGCTAGAGCCATGCTGTAGCTATATTAATTGTATAATTGTAGCTCTATTGGGTCGCTTCGACCGGGGAAGGACCCCGCACTCACAGAATACCAGCGTAAAATAGCAGCTTAATGCTGCTTTGTTACGTATGGTGAGTGTAGAGAACCGGAGACCCTTTTTACGTTTAAAAGAGGTTTCCCATCTTAGTACTCACGACTAACAACGCATCTGCATTTTAATTCGCAAATGAGGATAGATGTAATTGTCTATGGGTCACAGCAACAACTTACCATCAGGTGGATTGTGTGCTAGTTTGTCACCCTAATGCTATATAAAAAAAAAAAAAAACAAAATAGTCAAACATTTTTTACGTCAATTAAATAATTTGAAATTGCAATTATGCAATGACAATTTTTTTAATTTTAACATGAGTGTTTTATCATTTCACCATGCGGTGGCGTTACTAAAGCGATATAATGACGTCACTGGCAAAATTAAAAACAAGTAACGAATAGACGTCCAGCAGTAAACTGGATTAATTGCTCGAAAAAAGCGGTCAAAATTATGCTGAAATTGGTAGAGCCGGGGTAGGTCGTAAGCTATGCACTTGCCGTAAGTAGGCATATCGGTGTTCTATCAGGAATCAGGATACATTTCAGACAGGGCGCGAAGAAATTGCATAACTTAATTCCTCCCCTTTTCCCTTCCACGATCGGACAATCAAGCCCGCTTTTCACTATGGGATATATTTTTTTTAATTTAATTTATTTGCCAGAATGTAGGTGTACAATAAAGAATGATCTTAAATTATATCAAATTGACCATTTACATTCTATCATTACATATGGTGTGCAAATATTTTATAGGTTTACATGCAAAAAATTATTTAAATAAACTGTAATATGTATTATATCTCGAGATATAAATTAATATCGCTCACCGTACTTTTTACACTGAGATGTAATATATATTACATCTCATACCATTTCCTATATAAAAAGTACTCTGTGTCTCATACTATAAATATTATTTCGATCGACCGAGTGATATTTTCATATAATGTTTCGCCCCATGTACCCCGCACACCGTTCCGCGCCGCCGCTACGTCCTCAATTTCGTGTCTTTCATTACGTGTATTCCTCTCTAAACTTTATATGATTTGATATCCAGTGCCAACGCTCCCTGTTTTCACTTAAATGTAACACACATAAACCAAATTCTGCATCATCTCCCTCTGATGACTGAGGCTATCAAGTAAAACAATATCCATTCTGTTTGAAAGACAATTTTGTTTGTAAACGACGAGTGTAGTGTCAATGTAATCCCATGAGGAACGCACACTGGTTAAAAGATATATCACACAGTGTGAAAGTCAATCGCGGGATCCCATAGTGAAAAGCGAGCTTCAGACGCTGTTATTCCCCACCCCATTGTTGCCAATAAAAAACCCAGGTTCGATTCTTATCGGAACCAAAAAAAAAATTGTTTGCTTTAAGTGCTAATTTACTTGTGCTTGTCAGAGAAGGAAGACATAGTGAGGAAACCTGCATGACCGAGGAATAAAATATTGTGAGTACATGAGAAGTCCGCCAACACGCATTGGAATAACACGGCTGAAGAATTTTTCTATAACACTCTCAGCAAATTTTGCAAGGCGGTCGTATTATAACTGCTGCAACTTAACTTTTATACGATTTACACTCGTATATACTTACTTCTCCTTCTTTGTCACATTTGTCTTATTACTGTACTTATTGGGAATCCCCCTTACGTTGGACGCGGCTCTTTCTTTCACCATTCCATTCCTATAATACACAGATTTCATGATTTTTTGTTCAATATTAAAGGTGTGTAATTCAAACCTATCATTTTAATATACGAATATTTAAGTTTTAAAAATGTTTATGTAATTCAACTTTGCATAAGATACCCTTAGTCGTGACTTTTTATTTCTACGTGCGGTATGATGGCATTTTAATATAATCGATCAGCTCTTATCTTACTGTGAAGTAGCGGTGTAAAAATATTCACTACCCCGCATCATCCCATGGGTGTCGTAGGAGGTGACAGAGGGATACAAATTAGGAAATGGGCAGCAGCGTCTTCGTAATAACGACTAAAAATAAAAAAATGCGGTTGCCAATCCGCTTGTCAAGTGACAACAATGGCCAATATCCTATGAAGCAATCTATGGGCTACGTTCAGCAATGTACTTTAATAGGCTGTAACGGTTACTCCCCTTATCCTTAGTGTTAGGCATCGTAAGCGGCGATTATGGGTTATGTCAGGAAGACGTTATTACCTGATGATTCCAGTAGATGGCAGTATAGTAAACTGCGGCGATGGGAAAAATCAAATGTTGTAAAACATTTAGGTACTGCGATCGTCAATTTGCCTGCTAAAGGTGAAAACGCCAGGGTAACCCGCGAAATTCTAATTCTCTAACGGTTTTTGCAATTTGTAGGTCAGTGTCAGGTTGTATATTTAGTAAAATATGATTCGCGACCGTAACGACTACGTATTTACAGAATTATGAGCATTATAATCCACAATACAACCCTCTAAGTTCGTATAATTCCATTGTATGGCTATTTCCAGAAAAACTAATTCATAGGGATTATATGAACTTGAGGGTTGTAATGGTGATTTTAATGATAATAATTGTGTAAACTGTAAACACATACTAGTTACGGTCGCGAATCATATTTTGTTAAACATTCAATGTGACCCTGACCTGCAAATTCCAAAAAACGTAAGAAATTTTGAATTTCGCGGGCCACCTACACCTTAACACGCCGGTTAACGAAAATATTCTTCAGACTTTCATAGATCGATGATAATAAAGAAAAAGATATATAAAATATGGCAAAGACTAAAACATTTTGTTAACTGCTTTTAACTGCCATGGCAGCGAAATCAACATCCATATCTTCATGTTTTTGTTTGTTGTCTGCCGACTTCAAAAAGGAGCCGGTACTCAATTCGACTGTATGTTTTCTTATGTGTGTTACCTCATAACTTTTTACTGGGTCAACCGATTACGATGATTCTCTTTTTACTTGAAAGCTGGTACTTTTCATTATTCCCATATGAATTTGATCAAGGTCTGACCAACATTTTTGAGTTATTCTTAATAATTTGTATTGAAGTCGGTTGTGCAATTTTTTTTAATTTTTAGTTATTTGTATTGTACAGTATATCGCTAGCCGCAGTATACCGCTGGATGTATGAGGAAGGTCAAGGTCGCTCAGCAGGCTATGGAGAGGGTTATGCTCGGAGTTTCTCTACGTGATATAATTCGAAATGAGGGTATCTGCAGTAGAACCAGAGTAACCTACATAACCCAACGGACCAATTGCGGCACAAAGCATGCCGGAACCTGGACCTGCAGGAAGCCCATAGTTACAGGTAGCCCAGGACCATATTTTGTGGTATTTACTGGGAGAGCCCTACGTTAAATAGACTTCTGAAGAGCTGTAATTTTGATGATGAAGACATCGCTAGTACAACCGCAAAATCTTAAATAATATAAACTTTTAAAGTTATACGTGTGTCTAAAAAATAAAAATCCCATAATAAACAAAACTTTTTCTTTAACTTTGGTATTGACGTATTTGCTAATATTAATAATTTAAAGACATGCAAGAATTTAATGGTTGAGGTGGGTCAGGGGGTCACACTTTGTGGCTGTATATGGGGGCTCACAATCGACTCAAGATAGACTTTAATAATGACAGGATGATAAGTTTTTAGTTAAAAACACAAGGAATAATAAATACAAGGAATAAGAAGCGAATCAATATGAAATTCGTCATTCTGTAAAACTTACTTATTTACTACTGTTTTAACTAGTCTTCCATCACTCGACGTGCTAGATAGCCATGAGTACTGGAAACAAAGAGAGTAAAGTACAGTTTAGTATTATACTTAGATTTTAAGATTTCAAGTAACACACACTTCTAATAAATCAATGCAGCGGTCAAGTTAAAAAATCGAAATAGAGCAAAATCCAAGTCTAAGCAAAGTATTAAAAAGGAAAAAGAATTAACTTGGAATGTAGAAAAAATTGTATAAAAAGGATTGAATAACCCTACATTTTAAACGTGGCACGGCCACGCTGTAGCTATACTATAGTTGTAGCACAAATGGATCGGCTCGACCGGGGAAGTACAATGTTTTTTTTTATAGGATATGGTGACAAACGAGCACACAGTCCACCTTACCAGTCCTCAATAAAGAATCAAAATGCAGATGCGCCGCCACCCCTGAGGACTGAGATGGAATGCCTCATTTCCAGTAAAAAGGGTCTCCGTTTCTCTACACTCACCATACGAAACACAGCGGCATTGAGCTGCTATTTTACGCTGGTATTCTGTGAGAGTGTGGTGCTACCCCCGTCGAGCCGATCCATTCGTGCTGCAACCACAATATATAGCAACAGCATGGGTCTACCACGTAAAACGTAGTGATGTCAAAAGGGCCAACCTGTGCGTCGATGGCGCGCTCGTTGCGCAAGGCGGCGCGCAGGCGCGCGAGCGAGTCGGGGCCGACGTGCGCGTTGCGGCGCAGGTCCAGCACGGCCAGCGTGCTGTTGGACTGCAGCGTGCGCAGCGCTCCCGCCGCGCTCTGCTCCGACAGCCCGCAGTCCTGCACGTCCAGCGCTGCACGAACATATTCACTCATTCGTCTTATGGCGGCTCTTCACGTTGGCCAACATAGTGGCGAATGTGTTGGCAGTGATATTGGCCAAGAATTTGTGATCGCGTCCACACGTTGGAAGGTCGTTCAGTTTGCTTCGGTTCAGGCCAATGTGCGGACGAATTTATTAAAATGATTATTGAAACGCTAACGGCTGTTGCGGTTTATTTATTCACAGCATACCACTATTTTTTATTTAATTTTCACTATTTTTAATATTTAATATTTTTAATATAAATTTTTAATATTTCTTTATTATACACTAACGTTATACAGATAAGTAAACTATATAAACATTAACACACCTAGGTATAATTAACTAAGGCCTGGAAAATATTCGAAGCCTGTCTATGAAACTGTTGTAAATTTTTTATTAAACAAAACCTTTTTAAAAAGGGTTATTATATAATTATAGAATATATTTATTTATTTACACTTTCATGCACAAAGTAGTACATATGGCGAACTTAATAATAATAATAATAAATAATTTATTTCGTCCAACATTAAAGTTACATTATATGATCAGTGATCGAGGTCACCTAGTAAGCAAAATAATAAGGAACGTTTTCCCCCCAAAGGGAAGAAAACGATATATTTCATGTCTTGCCTAGGCTTGACCATAATGAGATAACACTTACTGTATCTATCCATATAATACCCATACATTCAAATAAATGCTTGCGTTCGTCTAGGTAGCGCTGTCGTGGGCGCTTCTCCCTCCGCGGGAGGCAGGGCGGTGAAGCGACGGCGCCCGCGTTCTCAGTACCTCTCACTAGTCGTCAAGAGCTTATCCTGGTCAAGCCTAGGCAAGACATGAAATATATCGTTTTCTTCCCTTTGGGGGGAAAACGTTCCTTATTTCATGGTCTGTGCCGTCGGCTTGACCATAATGAGAGTTTTTTAGTTTCTGACGACGCAGGATTAGCGTACTGTGAATAATATATAGTTTTAAAATAAAATAAACGTGTATGCAAATCAACTGCCTTTTTATTATTAAAAAAAATGTAGACATTAAAACAATCTAGATAGCCTTAAAATTAGAACAAACTAAGTCATTAACTGGATGAGCACCAGATGTCTTTTTAATTATCTCTTTAAAGTAGAACTTAAATACATTTTTATCAGATTTCCAATTTCCATTTTTAATGATTATATCTAAAGGAACATTGTTCTCCTGCCTTGAGGAGGCTACGGCAGATCTTATACTTCCAGGCGAAAAATCAATACCAAGATGCTTTAAAGCAGATTTTACCCATCCTGCAATTGTG
The DNA here is from genome assembly GCA_963668995.1 of Parnassius mnemosyne. Classification (NCBI taxonomy): domain Eukaryota; kingdom Metazoa; phylum Arthropoda; class Insecta; order Lepidoptera; family Papilionidae; genus Parnassius; species Parnassius mnemosyne. The sequence continues at coordinate 68,947,939 of CAVLGL010000001.1, forward strand.
GCTCTAGTTGCAGACTTTACAATTCCGCGTGTAGATACAAACAAAGATGTCAATTTGTTTCTTGCCTGTCTTCTAGAGGCTGACAAATCAATCAGTCTTTTCGTCCAATATATGGGATCTAGAGACTTAATCGAACCTTTAGATAAATGCCAACCTGATTGTTGATGATTAATCTTATCTGTTTTTGAACCATATACAGGCCAAAAGGTAACGGAATCCTCACTCAGCTTTAGATGATCATCATCAATCCTTAGAAGAGTAAGATCGTGTATTCTTCTACCCGACGCCAGCAAAAGATGCAGTGCCACATGGCGGGATACTTCAAATAGACTATCTTCATTAATAACTGAGGTTTTCATCCAAGCAATCAGCTGTTCGATATCCCAGATACATTTCTTCGACGATGAAGGATGAGAATTCTCTATTGCTCGAATGATATGTTTCACCAAAGGGTGACTGGAAATTTCTTCCCTTCTTAAGGGATCACCCATAGTAGCTATAACAGACTTGTGTAATTTTATTGTTCTAGGTGCGAAGTGTTTTACTCTATGTAAAAAACTAAGATATTGGGCTACATCAGCTGGATCAGGTTTCTTCGGATCCAGGTTCATTTTATTACATCTCGTTACCCAAGCTTTCCATGATGCGGCGTACGTTTTTAAAGAAGACTTTCTCCAAGATCCTTTGAGTAATTCAACGTCTTCTTGGGCCCATGAAGATGTGATTTCTGACCACCCCGTATCAACCAGGCCTCCAAGCGTAGATTTCGCGCGTCCGGGAGAGGTACGTTCTGTGTCGCGTCCGATAGATGATGCTGTAAATTTCGAATGCAAATCGGACGGTCCAGTGCTCTTCGTCTCAGATCCGCCCTCCAAAAAACTCGTTCCCATCTTGGCGCAACTAAGATGTAAGTACCCCTTGCTTTGTTCAAGTGTGCCAGCATACGAGGCATCAGTCCTGGTGGTGGGAAAATCCAAGCTAGATCGAAGTCCCAGATTCTGCTGAAAGCATCTATAAAAAGAGCACATTTGTCTGTTGTGTCTCGAGATACATAAATCGGTACAACTTTCGAGAAGGCAGTGGCAAAGAGGTCGACCTGAGGAGTTCCCCATTTCTTGAATAGTAGGTCCGTCACTTTGTTCGAGAGATGCCAATCCGCCAGGTGCTTCTGACGAGAAAGGCTGTCTGCCATCTCGTTGAAGACTCCCGGTATGTAATAAGCAAAAATTTCGATTTCGTTCTCGTAGGCGAGTTCCAGAATCTTTGACACTAGTTCTGTCAGTAGAACGGATTTGGTTCCACCTTGATTCCGTATGTAGGAAACCGCTGTTTTGTTGTCCGATTGAATTACTACGCGTTTCCCCCTTAATTGAGTTAGCGTCAAAAGTACTGCTTGATAAATTGCGTATAGCTCCTTGCGATTTATATGCCACAGAGTTTGATTGGTCTTCCAAAGTCCGCTGAGGAGTCTTTTGTTGACCTGGGCACCCCAACCCGTGTCTGAAGCATCTGTTGTCACAAATATCGTTTCGACGCTGGCAAAGATTTGTCGATCTTTCTGAAGGTTTTCCAACCATCAAACGCACTCCTGGAGTGCTTTCGGCGGGATAAGATATTTGTGGTTCTTTTGATGTTGGGGTAAGTTTCTTGCTGCACGTTGCAGATGTCTCGAATGTAGTCTTCCTAGAGGAACTGTGAAAGATGCAAAAGCTAACTTTCCGACAAGTCTTTTTCCGCTGACCTAACTCCAGGTTCCCGACCTTGTTATTTGCTCTAGATCCTTCTTTAAAAACGCGATCTTTCTGTCGGGTAAAAATGTTTTGTTGTTCTGAGTATCCCACATTAATCCCAAGTATTCTAGGCAACGAGTTGGTGGATTCAGAGATTTTTTCATATTTAATATCCATCCGAGATCCTGCAAAAACCTGACTGTGAATTGGATATCTTTCTCTAATTCGTTCGGGTGTTGATTGGCCAAGAGAAAGTCGTCGAGGTAAACTATTAGTCTTATTCCTCTCTCTCTGAGCTGGCCTGCCAGCCAGTTTGACACTCTTGCAAATGTAATGAGAGCTGTCGCTAGGCCGAAAGGTAGGCAAGTGAACTGAAGTATCCTGTGACGATGAAATATTGCCAAGAACTTTCTGTGTTGCAGTTTTATTGGTAAGTGAAAATACGCCTGGGAAATATCTATTTTCGAGAGGTAGTCCCCTTCTTGGAGAAATTCTGGCACTCGAAAATGATTTAGAAGACGGAATTTCTTTGGCCGTAGAAACCTGTTTAACCCTCGAAGGTTTATAATAGGGCGAAAACTGCCGTCTGGTTTTAAAACTGGAAACAGCTTGGATAGGTATCCTAGGGGTGAAAGACAGGGTTCCAAAATGTTCTGAGAAATCATGACCTCTATCTCTGCGTCCAGTCCCCTGGAAGTAAACTTCTCTAGGCAAACTCCCGTCAGAGGGGTAAAAAGAGGTTTTACCACGAAGGGGATAGAATATCCCTCTATTATATTTAGAATCCCCGGAGGTGCCCCCATTTTTTTTTTGCCAGACGTTCACGAATTTTCTCAGTCTCCGCCCTTTGAAATCCTGCAAGTCAGGATTGTCTTGGTTTTTTAGAACTGGACTCGTTGTAGAAGGAGCGAGCATTAAAACTTCGCTTTGGGGCTCTCTTAGAATTAGGCTTCCAGGATTCCATTTTAGAACCTTTAAACTGCTGTGAGTGGGGTTTGAATGTCGTCCTGGACGATTTATGGACTCTTTTTCGTTGTTCAAAACTTGAAGTTTCTTTTGGTTGAAATTTGGGCTTAAACGAGGAATATGATGTGGTGGAACCACGAAAAAATCCTTGAAACGAGGGTTGTCTTAAGAGCTCTGAAAATTTATTCTCATCGAAAAGGTGTGTTGAAGATGGCGGAATATCATTCAATAAAGTTGAAAGATAGACATCTTGCGGTAGAAAGGCATTTCTTCTTTGCTCTATTGCCTCGACTTTGCGACCACAAACATACTGCATTACATCATCGGAAACACATTTGAAAGCTGAATTCGTGCCGTAAAGTGACTCTTTCAGGTCCTGCTTCAGGGAAGGATGTTTCTTTGAAAGGTCTTTTACAACACTGGTGAGTGCCTCTCTCTGTAATAGTAAGCCATGCAGTATCGTACCAAAGGAAGCTTCCTGTTTTGTTAGAGAGTCCAGAGAAGCGCTGGAATTATAAATCTTCATTAGGGCAGGATTCAGCTTTAAAGCATGGAACACTGGAAATGCTTGTAATTTCTTTTGCACTTCAGCGTACCGGATCTGGTTATAGGATAATTCTCCTAATCTTAGGCACTGAATACCTTGTGACTCAATATGAGGTTTTGGCGTAGGCATTGTTGGTTCTTGTTTCTTTGATTGCGGAATAAAGTCACGATTGTCATCTTCTTCCTCTTCTAATGGTAGATCTGGCGCCTTCCATTTAACAGTCTCCGACTTATGCAAGGACTGACTGTTTTGAAGCTCATCTTCAGAAGAAGCGTAGGATTCTTCTGGCTCGGACTCATTATCGGAGATGGGTTCAAATCGTTTCATAAAGTTGGAAAACATGTCCTTCATATCACCGAACTCTTGTTCCAACTTGTCCAATCTTGAGAGCTTCTTTGACTTAGATGATGAAGAACGAACTGTCGATAACTCATCAGCATCGTCGCTGTCAGCAAGCTCTTTTGAAGCGTCTTTTCGACTTAGCAAGAGAGGCTTGATTTCAGTAAGTGAGGCTACGATTAATTCATTTTGTACAGCAGAGCCTCTTATTCTAGCACCGATGGACGGTGGAACAATAATAAGCCCCACACAAAAAGGCCATTCAAGCATTTTAATTTTGATGTCTTTATATACTTTTTCCGGAAGCGAGGTACAATCTGGACAAAAAGCTCTAGCAAGCTCCACCGTAGGCAGACTGAATCTAATTTTGTTTAAGATCTGGGAATCAAAAACTTCACCCAATAGCTCCGCTCTAGAATGAGTAACGACTTTCCACTGGCGCCATCCATCAGGTAGATACAATTCTGCCAACCTTTTCACTCTCTCTAAAATCTCCCCGTCTTCCGAACTATCAGGTTCCCATTCCAAGAGAGACTCTAATGTCACTGACTCTTTTGCGACTGCCATCTGCGACAAAAAAATAAAAGAAGTTATTCAATTGTCTGCTCGAAACAAGCCACATTTGTACTTAAAATGAGCCGTCTGGCTGCTTAAATCAAGCCGTAAGGCCGCTTAAATCGGGCCGTAAGGCTGCTTAAATCGAGCCGTAAGTCCGCTAAAATCGGGCCGTTGGGCCGCTCAAATCGAGACGTGAGGCGGCTAAAATCGGGCCGTCGGGCCGCTCAAATTGAGCCGTGAGTCCCCTCGAAACGAGCCGTCAGGCTCCTCAAATCGGGCCGTACGGCTGTTGCCTTGAGCCGTAAAACTGGTTTGAAGGAGACCGAGTTTTAGCATTATAAGGCAGTATAAGGCAGAAAACATAAGTCATACCTCTCGTAACATTAAATTATGTAAGTAGGCACCCAAATACAGGTGTAACAATCCCACAGACGTGATTGTCGTATGGAGATTTCAGAAATAATTACGTAGATACACTTAAATCTACTACTTACAAAGTTACGAGAGGAGAACACTAGAAACAAATAGTATTTATTATAAATATTGAAGCAAACTTACCATTAAGGTAGAATTTTTATTACACACACACACACAATATTCACACAGCAACAACAACGATTCGACTAAATATTATACTTTAACAAATAGTCTCGAACGACACGCGTCGTTAATATTTTTCTTTATTAAAATGACGTGGGTACGTGTATTCACATGGATAGAAAAAGCGTACTGAGAACGCGGGCGCCGTCTAGTGTTGCCGTTTGGACAATCTAGTTTGTGGCTAAATAGAATAAAAAAGTGGCCAGCTTTTAAAAAAAATCGTAATCGAAAAGTAGCTAGTAGTGCGAAGTGGCTAATATCACAATATCCTTTGCCTACTTTAATATTCTATATTGATAATTAAATAATATACAGGGTTAGGGATAAGTGGGTTTAATTAAAACCGGATCTAATTAAGTATTTATTAAAACTAACAAAAATGTTTGTACGTATCTACAATTAAAATTTAGTAACTAATTGAATTATTTGAAAAAAAAAATAAAAATTAATAATCAATTTGTAGGTCTGCAATGTCATCTGGTAATTCTATAGCCTCTTCGTCAATGGGTGATGATGATGTAGATGGTGTTACGATTTGTTTTAAAGGTTTGACAGTTTTTTTAATTTTTTTTAAAACTTCAGGCGGCAAAACATGGTTGTGACAATTTTTCTTCTTTATTTTTAATTGATTTCTAATCATTATTATAGAATTGAGTGTCAATGAACACATTCTATTTCTCAATTTATTTTTTACAGTGTTCATCACGCTGAACAGCCTTTCTACTTCCGCATTAGAGTGAGGAAGGGACATTGCAGCAATAGCCAAGTCAGCTAGTTCTCGAAATGTATTAACTCCTGCTGCATTCTTGTATTTTAAGACTTGCGCCCAGAATTTAACACTGTCTCCTGCAGTTTCCCATTCTATGAATTGTATAGTTTTCCATTGTTGAACAATTTTATCTGTTTTTTGGTCATCGAATTCCAATTCTCTTGCTAATCCAACCAGTGCATGAGGATCCTTGATCTGTTTTAATGTGTTCTCTGGACTTAAGAGTGTTACTTTTGCTAGGATCTCGTAATTAGAAGGTATTCTGTTCTGAATTTCTTGTACCAACTTGACACTGAAGTCGATGCATCGTTTTTTGATATTAGAAATTGCTTGCGGAGATAAGTTGCTATTACTGGCATGAGATTCGAAAAGATGTCCCAAATGTGCAACTGGATCTAGATGATCTTCTACTTTGATAGTGAGGAAATCTTTGTCTGTTGTCGCGGCGCCTGGTATTATTATTCTAACGCAGACAGATCGTAACAAGGTCATCAGAGTTTCTAACAGTTTGACAGGATCAATATTTTCACCTTCAAATACCTTAATGCCAATTTGAACGTCGTTAAGAATACTTTTCAAAAAACATAAGTAAAGACGATTACCCTCATCATTGTACATTTCCCAAAGAAGTCCCGCTGTATAGCACTTCTCTCTGGCCAAAGAAAAATGTAGTTTTAACTCGTTCCATTGTGCCAATATTCTCAACACAGCAGGCTCTATTGATAACCAACGGGTGTCACAAACCTTTAATATTTTTAATGGTTCATCCCCGCAGTTAATTGTTTGAAACAGTGCTTTATATTCGTCTCGGCGTTTTGGAGAAATGGAGAACCAGTTGTACGTCTCTCTTATCAGAAATTCTATGTTACGTGGCAGATTGCTTTCAGAGGCATGGCTGACCGCCAATTGCAAAGAGTGGCAGATGCATCTAATGAGGATCAAATTTGGTAAATTATATTCTCTCTTTAAAATTTCAATTACGCTGTTATTTCGGCCCGTCATGACCGAGGCATTGTCGGTGCCGATCCCAATCAAATTTTGTATTGGAAGACTTTGTGACTCCAAACATTTTACTAAAGATGTGACAATACCTCTCGCATCAGCTCTTTCAATAGACTCCAGAGACAGAAATGACGACACAATATTATTCGTATTCAGGCTAAAATATCGTATTATTATTCCCATGTATTTTGAGACGCTAACATCCGTAGATTCATCTAAAATAATACTATATTTCTGCGTGCCAATATCTTTTAGAAGAGTATCCTTAAAATGCGGCGCCAGCACTTGATTTATAACTTGCGTACATTTAGTTCAATGCATTTTTATATCTTTGGCACACTTTGAATCATGAAAAACTTCTTTACAAAGGTCTGTAAGGTGGTCAGTGTTGGATATGGAAGTATGTTCAGCAATGAACAAGGCAAGCTGGCCTTCAGCTTTTTGGCTGTTCTTTGAACCATCATCAGGTGTAGAGGTAAACTGGATCTGTTTATTTTTTGTGATTAATTCACATTTTGCTTTGTGTTTTTTAGATTCTCTGTGCTTACGTAAATCATAAATTTTGGCAGCAATTTCTACATGACAATACGTGCAAAAGGCTTTCGTTGGACTATCCGCTATTGGCTTTATCCACTGTTTAAAGTCTTCGTCAGACTCCCATTCAGTCCTATATTTTTGAATGTAGCTCTTTTTCTTGAGAGGAACATCCATGATATTTCCAATAACTTTCCAAGAACTCAAGACTCTCAATTCACCTTTAAAACTTAACAAAAATGAAAAATGTAAGAACTATCCACGCGTGAGAGGCTACGGCTAAACAAGAACAATGCGATCTATCGTTTCGACTTTCGGTACTATATGAGTGGAGTTGGGGAAACCCCGATCATAGATTACAACTGCGGCGCGGAGAGTGAGCGGACCGCGGTAGTGTTGCCTTCTCAGCAAAAGGCGGTAACCACATGTTTCTTTAAAAGAACTTAGTAGCTAACAAAAATTACCAGAAGTAGTTAGAAGTAGCTAGATTCGTTTTGGTGGCTAAAATTGATTTTTTTTGGCTAAAACCTTTGAAAATCCGCTAGATCTAGCCACAAAGTGGCTAAAACGGCAACACTGGCGCCGTCGCTTCACCGCCCCGCCTCCCGCGGAGGGAGAAGCGCCCACGACAGCGCTACCTAGACGAACGCAAGCATTTATTTGAATGTATGGGTATTATATGGATAGATACAGTAAGTGTTATCTCATTATGGTCAAGCCGACGGCACAGACCATGAAATACCTGTAACAGGTGACTTCGCTCTTCCGTAGCTAAAAGTACAGTATTATTAAGGAAATAAAGTACCTAACTAATAGGGAATAAAAAAGACGGTAAAAACATGATTTTAGTATCCTAACTTTTAATTTGATTTTAGTATCTTACCTAGTCTCATAGTATTAATACACCAATAAATCAATTAATACTAGCGCGCCCGATTAATACTCAGGAGCCCTATTTAGTTATAACGGGGCATTTCAACTTAGAACCCAGAGGTGACAACAAGAAAGCAAATATATTTTGACTCTTAATCGGGGGTATATAATGATGTCTGTGGGTCCCAGCATCTCCATCGCGCGCAGATTGACGACTTCCAGCCTCCCGAACAAGCCGGTTTCCGAAAAGGCTTTAGCACCATAGACCACATACATACCCTTCGGCAAATTGTACAGAAGTCCGAGGAGTACAATTTGCCACTATGTCCGGCGTATGTGGACTATGAGAAAGCCTTTGATTCCGTCGAAATTTGGGCGGTGCTGCAGTCCCTTCAGCGATGCCAAGTTGACTGTCGGTATATCGAAGTGTTGAAGTGCTTGTACAGTAGGGCTACGATGGCTATCCGAGTACAGAACCAGAGTACGAAACCTATCCAATTGCAGAGAGGTGTAAGACAGGGTGACGTCATATCCCCGAAACTCTTTACCGCTGCATTGGAAGATGTTTTCAAGCTTCTGGACTGGAAAGGATACGGTATCAACATCAATGGCGAGTACATCACTCACCTTCGATTTGCCGACGATATAGTCCTTATGGCAGAATCGCTGGAGGACATAAGCACTATGCTCAATGACCTCAATAGTGTTTCCCAACGGATAGGTCTTAAGATGAACATGGACAAAACAAAGATCATGTTTAATGTCCATGTCACACCTATGCCGGTAGTTGTTGGGAACACTAAGCTCGAAGTTGTTGACGAGTATGTTTACCTGGGACAAATAGTCCGACTAGGTAAATCCAACTTCGACCGAGAGGTCAATCGACGGATTCAACTCGGTTGGGCAGCGTTCGGGAAATTACGGCACATCTTCTCGTCAGGTATACCTCAAAACTTGAAAACGAGACTGTACACCCAGTGCGTGTTGCCAGTGATGACATACGGAACTGAGACGTGGTCCTTCACTGCTGGCCGGATGAGGAAGCTCAAGGTCGCTCAGCGAGCTATGGAGAGGGCTATGCTCGGAGTTTCTCTGCGTGATAAACTCAGAAATGAGGATATCCGCAGTAGAACCAGAGTGACCGACATAGCCCAACGGATTAGTAAGCTGAAGTGGCAATGGGCCGGCCATATAGCTCGAAGAACCGACAACCGATGGGGAAGAAAGGTTCTCGAGTGGCAGCCTCGTACCGGCAGGCGAAGTGTAGGGCGTCCCCCCACTAGATGGAGTGACGACTTGGTAAGATATGCAGGAAGTCGATGGATGCAGGTGGCTCAGGACCGTGCTTTGTGGCATTCTTTGGGGGAGGCCTATGTTCAGCGGTGGACTTGTGAAGGGCTGTAATGATGATGATGATGAGGTTAAGATTGTATATTGGTTTTTAGGCTTTCACGGTCTTCGTAGCTGAAGAAAATTACTATACGGACGTTAGGGTGGGTCAGTTTGACCTTACTTTTGACATAAAATATTTTGATATTTCTATAAGAAATAAATAAGGTTTTTAAGGTATATCTGTATCTAACATTATTAGGCAATGGTTATAGAATAAAATAACTACTCTTAATAAAATGTAAAAGCCGACTTAGATTAAGGTGGAAGCTCCAGGGAGGCCCGCGAAATTCAAATTTTCTTACGTATTTTGGAATTTGCAGGTCAGGGTCAGGTTGTATGTTTAATAAAATGTGATTCGCGACCGTAACGAGTACGTAGATTTACAGAATTATAATCATTATAATCATCAGTACAACCCTGTAAGTTCGTATAATTCCATTGTATGGCTATATCCAGAAAAACTCATTCAAAAGAATTATATGATCTTAGAGGGTTGTATTGGTGATTTTAATGACAATAATTCTGTAAACACATACTCATTATGGTTGCGAATCATATTTTGTTAAACATGCAACCTGACTCTGACCTGCAAATTCCAAAAAACGTAAGAAAATTTGAATTTCGCGGGCCACCCTGGAGCTTCCACCTTAAAATAATTATCGTATAATAGTTTCAAAAGTCGGTGCCAAGACATAGAGTATAGAAGTATTAATTCCTCTACTTCTGAAGCTATTGCACGAATTTTTTTTTTTATGGTTATTTTATGGCGGCTTTTAATGTTTATTAAGTCTGTTTTTTACCCTTTTGAGTGGACTAAGAAAATTAAAAAGCTCGAATGTCGTATAAAATATGTAGTGTAATTAAAAATTTCATCGCCTATTTTTTCACCCTTAGGGGTAAGGAATTTTTATAATCTAATAAAACTTTCTTAACATAAGTTATCACGTGTGACAGCGTTAATCCACTCACATCTATTTCTTGGCATTATGAAAATAAAAAAATATAACTTTACTGCAAACGAGGCATTCCATCTTAGTCCTCATTGGCGGAAACGTATCTGCATTTTGATTCTTTATTGAGGATAGATGTAGATGTGTACGGGCCACAGCAACCATTTACCATCAGGTGGACTGTGTGCTCGTTTGTTACCATTATTCATTACATCCCATCTTTAGTTCACTATCGAACATAGGTCTCTTCCTTATATTGTCTCACACGGGGGATATTTGCCATAGTTGCCGCGCTTAACATGTGGGTTGGCAACAGCAGTTAAATCTTTATATGTATATAAAAATTACGTGCCACATTGTTTGTCCGCGATGAACTCCTAAACTACTGAATTGATTTCAATAAAATTTTGCATACTGTGTGCAGTTTGGTCCAACTTGTGAGATAGGATAGTTTTTATCCCGATAAGTGACCTGCAATTTTTTTATTGCTAGTTTCAGGAGTTTTTTTTTTTGGAAAAGCAAATGGTCTTTTGGAAAGGGCAGAACAACGTCTGTCTGGCCAGCTAGTATTACTATAAAATGTTATTATACGTTACTCACCATAACAAACACAATTCGTATTCTATAGGTGTCTATGGGACACAGCATCCATTTACCATCAGGTAACTGTGTGCTCTGTTTGTCACCCTTATTCTATATTAAAAAAACATCTAAATGCGGGCATTGTGTGTGGATTACCTTTAGATTACCTTCCTTTCCACGTCGGGTATACGATTAGTCTGCTAACAGTCTAGTCCATCAGTCTGGTCCGACTAACGCAAAATCGATTGCGTAATTGTAGGACTGATGGACTAAACTGACGAATTTTTAAATAAAGATTTCTTATATTTACGCGAACACTACACATTTAAATAAAACTAGGGTACGTGAGGGTAATATAGTCCACCTTAAGCTTTGCCGCCTTATAAAACCAAAACTAGGAGGAGGACAGAAACAAATACACAATGTCGTATACTACTTATAACTAATATAGAAAAAATAACAAACAAGTAGTTTTTTTAAGTAGATTTTTCGAAGTGTTCCTAATTATTTCCAAAGCTTGTTTGCTATTTTTTTCTTAATATATTAGCTATAGTATACGACTTCGTGTTTTTGTCTCTGTTCTCCTCTTAATTTTGGTTTTATAGGGCGATAAAGCTTAAGGTGACCATATTACCCTCACGCACTTACTATAATATTAACTATCAAAATGGCGTTGATAAAGCGGCGGCCTTTTGACCCTTTATTATTTGAATGACTGATGAAGAGCTATCGTATCGCAAAGCCATCTATGCAAATTAGCCTGTAGTTTTCGAGTTATAAGAAAGTGACCATATTAACCGGATGACCATATTACCCTCACGTACCGTAGCTTTACGGATTTTATCGCGTATATTAACTTATTTTATATTCCCGACGTTTCGAGCACTTTACAGCACCCATGGCCACGGGGGGACTGAGGTGTATGATGGTGTATGACGTTCCAATGTCATAATTAACCACGCCTACCTCCAGAATTTTTTTTATGGTTAATTATGACATTGGAACGTCATACACCTTAGAAATTTATGTATGTGAACTGTACGATAGATGATACGAAAGAAAATCTTAGTGCGGGGGTAACGCTTTTGTAAAAAGAGACTAAAAGACTAAAGACTAAAATACTCGTAGACAACGTAGGTTAAGCACCGAGTGCCTTCAATGAAGCACGATGTACCTATCTGTAGGTACATGTGTCGTGCTTCATCGAAGGCAATCGTTGTTATTTCTAGCGGAGTCATGTTTTAATCAACTTAATGTGAATGTATTAGATTTATTTGAATAAAAATAAAACACCCTTGATCCACAGGTCGTCTGCCAGCACGTCGGCGAGTGTGGCGAAGCCTGCGTCCGCGAGCTGCGTGTTGCCGCAGAGCGTGATGCGGCGCAGCCCGGCCATCGCGTCCAGCTCCGGCAACCGGTACCGCAGCGTATGCACCCAATTCTCGCTGTACCGATGAATTTTTTGGTACTGCGGAAATCAACAAATTTATATATTTATATAGTTTTTAAAATTAACCCAGTGACTAACAGAACGCATTCCAAAACGCCGACACGCAGCCTTTCTATCAGTCAATAAAAACTAAAAGTAACTAAAAGTCAATCTATTTATTGAAAACATAAAATATTTTTAATATTGATATGATCACTGTAAAATGTTGTTAGGTTTGCTAATTACGTAATAACTTAATACAGAAGGACCTTAAGTAGGGACTGAATAAATTAACCGACTTGGTATTACATGGATCTCACAACATTTTACGGTAGAAGAACTGAGTTGCGAGACTTGTTTTTTTTTTACAAGTAAACACTAATTGTATACTAAATTTGAAGCTTCTATGTCTTCTAGAAGTGCCTTAGAGTTTTGATGATCGGTCAGTCAGTGAGTGACAAAATTAAGAAATTATGACTAGTTATAATTCTTAAACTACTGGTTCAAATTGAATAAAATTTGAAATGTACCGTGTTTATACAATGCCTGATTTTATTATTAAAAATTCTACTATTATATATTATCTACATCGAAGTTATAGGGGATCGAAAATGGCCTGAAATGCTTCGAGAAAAGGATGGTACGGCCGTGCCGGTTTTTTGCTCGAATTAGCGGGGGCACTGCTGTGCCCCCAGATTATGCTATTATTTTTATAATATTTTGTATATAAGTAATACATATTATTATCATAAAGCAGCTAACAAACGGGTGAACATTTTCGAAATGAAAACAATTCCCATTATATTAAAATGCGCATTTTTTTTTAAATAAATTTAATTCCCAATATTGTCAGACGAATTCACTACCTCGTATCATCTCTTTTATGTCACAAGAGGTGACTGAGGGAAAGTGAAACAGGAGATAGGCATCATCATCTTCCTGATAACGCGCTATCACCATCATTACAGCTCAACACAACCACCGCTGAACTAAGACCTCTGGACTTTAGATGGGAAAAATGATATTGTACAGACTATATATACACTACAGACTAGATACTCGTAATCATATAGCTTTTATTTTTGTACGCAGATTTAAAAAAAAAATTAAGTTCGTTTTTTCTCTAAATGTAACGGATTTTTGCATTAAATAATTAAATAAATAAAATTTACATACCAAAGAACTTTATTTTTAAATATCTTTCTTTATTTAAAAAGACTTTTATCCTACAAGGATACCTCAGCCTTATATTAACACGTTTCTATTACACAACAGCTATATAGAAAGGGGGAAACAATGTGGTAAGAATATGGAAATGAATGATTTTGCTACCGATGAGTGTGGCTCCGTAAGTATACTCAAAAACCAACCCGTTTCACACAAATTTATATTAAATTATTGCACCAGATTCTCCCTTTGATATTTGACACATTCTGCTGGAATATGTTGTACATCTTCTATAATGTGACATAGACATATAAGAACTTAATGTAACTAAATGTTGGCAATGGGAGGCGACTGAGCTTTTGCTAAAGCGGGATTATGATCAATCTGGTTTTCAGACACTCCTGTAATGGGTGATGTGACAATTGTTGGTTCCCAAACTACCTAATATTTTACGTTAAGCACTAACTCGATCCTATTTATCTGCTATCAATCTTATCCACATCTTTACTAGGTGGTGAGATCCCTTTTCTGCCTAAGGGTCATACCGTTCCGACTGTGAAGGCAACACCATCTCACTTTTTTCTACCGCCAAGTTCCGGTTTCAAGGGTATAGGCAGCCAGTATAATTACACTATGTGAGATATTCCATCTTAGTCCTCAGATGTAGCACTATGCTGCAGCTATATTAGTAGTATAGTTGTAGCACGAATGGGTCGGCTCGACCGTGTTAGGACCACGCTCTCACAGAATAACAGCATAAAATAGCAGCTTAACGCTGCTGTGTTTCGTATGGTGTGCGTGTAAAGAACCGGAGACCCTTTTTACTGGAAAAGAGGCATTCCATCTTAGTCCTCACGGTTGACAACGCATCTGCATTTCGTTTCGTAGTCGGGGATAGATGTAGATGTCTATGGGCTACAGTAACTACTTACCATCAGACGGATTGTGTGCTAGTTTGTTACCCTTATCCTATAAAAAGAATCTACAGTCATCTTCGTTAACTGTAAGTTCCTTTGTCACTTAAATAAAAAAAACACACACCTTTATCAAATCAGCTAAATAACTGGCCCCAAGTGGCGTGATCTCACATCCGGACAGATCAAGGGTAAGAATGTTGGGGAGACACCGCACCGCTTTGCAGATTGCCAGGCAACCCGCGTCACCGATGAGGCACCGTGGTAGATATAGATGCTGGAGGGAACTGTTCATAAGCAGCGCCTGTAATTTAGGAATCATAAACAAAATATAGGGTAAACCAAGGTATAACTGGCCACTACCAATAACTAGCCACTTGGTACTTTATCTATTTGAAATTAGAATAATGTTTTATTAGCGCCATTTATGAACGTATCAAACAAATGCCTTGTCATTCACCTTTCATAGTAGTTCAACTTTTTTCGCTACGAATACTAGCGCCAAAGCAAACGACCATTTACTGAAAGTCGGTGTACGTGTCCCGACATGTAAGTTACTTCACTACGTAAATGTTAGTGGCTAAGTATATACAAATTTTAAATTATTAGTGATAATATTTGGCGGTGGTGAAAGAATCGCATATTTCTACATCTTTGCTTGGTGAGTTATATGAATCTTTATTTTAATTCTAAGAAAATCTTAAATAAGCAGTTATTGGAAGGGTAGCTAGTTTCTGAAGTATTTTTTTGCATGTTTTTAGTTATTAGCCACCTATGCCAGTTACTAAAGTTTTACCTATTATTCAAATTTCTTTAAAAATAACTCGTTGTTATGATGTTTATAAGGTGTAGTATTGTGTATTTTCTTTTTAGCAAAATTAGTCGACTCTGATCAGTAACTGGCATAGGTGGCCAGTTCGTGGCCAGTTACTAATCTATTTTCTTATTTTTTTTAACAGTTCATTGAAGTGTTAGTAAAATGTCTAAAAACGACAATACGGCAAAGAAACAATAGATAAGGCTCTAAAATTTATTGAGAATAAAGAGGGTTCAATTCGAGAGGCGGCAAAACAGTTTGGTGTGCCCAGAAGTAGCCTCCAATTTAAAATTAATAATCCTGACACAAAGTTTAAGTCTAGACTAGATCCAGTGCTAACTGAGCTGAAGAATACAGTTTGTGACTTCATCATACAACTATCAAAGCGTGGCTTCCCAAGAAAGGAAGAGCATATCCAATTATGTGTTCAGAATTTTTAGAAAACATTAGTTTTATTAACGTTTCCTGTTGCTGGACACGTCTTTTGACCAATGATTATAGATAATATCCTTATATACGGATACCTGACCGAGTTTCACTGAGTGTGCCATCTGATTGGGGAATAGGGCGAAGCGACACAGGTTGGATGACTGCAGCAGTTTTTTATGATTATATCTCTGTCTACAACCACAAATTTTAGAAGGCAATATCCCACTTCCTGTAATTCTGTTTTTCTATGGACACAGATCCCATATAACTATAGAAGTATCAGAATTATGCCGCCATCTTCAAACACATCTTTTCGCCTAATAAAGGTTGCTTGGAAGAAGGTACTGCGCGATCGGTGCGCTGTGAATAATGACCAGAAGAGTCTGACCAAAAATCCTTTGCTCTACTGTTAAAAATAGTTGTAGACTCGTTTTGTAAGAAATATACATTAATAAATGGATTCAGACGAATAAGATGACGAATGAATAAGATGAGAAAAACCCTAGGAAGATTCTTGATAAATTTACAGGTGAGCTAATAAATAAAACCGAAGAAAGAGAAGATAATAGAAGGAAGTGTACAGTAAGCCGCATACTTCAGAATAATTTAATAGAACGTAGTCTCGCTCCGCAGCCTAGCACGTCAACACAAATCACATATTCTAAGGTTTCCATAATTTCTAATGTGTTCATAATCTCTAACTGAATATTTGAAAGAGAAGTTACAATTTTCACCTAAACGCCAAGGAAAGCGTGGTAGAGCCATGCTGCAGCTATATTAGTAGTATAGTTGTAGCACGAATAGGTCGGCTCGACCGGGGAACGACCACGCTCTCACAGAATACCAGCGTAAAATAGCAGCATATGGTGAGTGTAGAGAACTGGAGACCCATTTTACTGGAAAAGAGGCATTCCATCTTAGTCCTCACGGGTGACGACGCATCGACGCACTTACTATCAGGTGGACTGTGTGCTCGTTTGTCACCCTATCCCATAAAAAATAGAAAGACTGCCATCTACTTTAACTTCAGACCAATACGTGGAAAAAATAAAAGCAAAACAGTTAAAAAAGGAAGAAGAAGCTGCATAACAGAAAAGAAAGAGACTACGAGAAGAAAAGAAAAAGGAAAAAGAAAACATTATATCTAAGAAGAAAATCAAGAAAAAGTGACGGAAAAAGCAAAACAAAGATAATTAAAGAAAATATATGTAAAGGAAAGACTGAATATACATATGAAGTTAATGAACAATTAGTTTTTTGTGATTTTTGTTCGAATCTCATTACACGTAGCGTTATTGAATGTAACCAGCGTAGAAAACAGTTTCCTTTTAATTGTATTCCATCATATCACAGACTCCATGTACCTGTGGAAGATGAGGATCAGGTTTTGTGCCACATTTGCTATCGAAAGAGTAATACTGATTCATCTGACGGTGATTGTGATGCCATTTTCGGCTCTGCTTGTGAAGAAGCACGAAAGCAAAGCTTCGGTTCAAGCTTTATGCTATTAAACTACATTAATCTTAGATTCGTTGATTTGTTGTTCGAGTGAATTAAGAAAGTTCCTATGTCGTATTATTTTTGATCTCATATTAATATTACGGGTAAAGTTTTGATTTATTGTCTAACATAATGAATGTTTTGTTTAAAGTTTATTTTTTATATAGATGAAACTGAGGCCTATTTCATGTGGCCAATTAATAGTTTGATGACGGCCAGTTTCTAAAATTAGTGGCTAGTAACTACCAAAAATGATAGTTTTTTGATTTTATTAAAATTTGATACCAAATATTGTTTTGTTTTACTTTTAAAACCCTGAATTATATAAAATAATGTGCACATTATTGTGTGGCATTGCAAAAAATTTAATATAATAACTCATTTTGACATAATTAAAGTCTGACTTGGTGAAAGTGCTTAAGTGGCCAGTTACTGGTGGTTTTACCCTACCTATTACTATTTCTGATTCTATCGAGCTTTTGGTGAATTGGCGAAATTAAATAGTTTCCTATTGGTTTTTCGAGTTAAAGATATATTTTTTTTAATATTTACATAGTATTCTCATCTGGTTGAGATGTATAAATATACATAAAAATAAGATACAAATTCAATTATTATTATTTCATTTGGGACGGGTCACAGATCTTACCTCGGTAACGTTCCGCGAGACTTAAGCAAGCGACGCGAAAATCACTTGAATGATCGATCAAAAAGTTTATAAATGTAATAGAAACAGAAACTTTTTTATTCAATATCTTTATATATAAAAATTACGTGTCACGTTGTTTATCCGCGATGAAGTCCTAAACTACTGAACTGATTTCAATAAAATTTTGCACACTGTGTGCAGTTTGGTCCAACTTGAGAGATAGGATAGTTTTTATCCCGATAAAAACTATCCTATCTAGGTAGATAAGTTACCTCCAATTTTTTTATTGCTAATCTCAGGAGTTTCTTTTAGGATTGCAAATGGTTGTCGGAAAGGGCAGAACAACGTCTGCCTGGTCAGCTAGTAGATTATAAATAATATTATTGAAAGTCACTTTTTTGTTTAATTACCACTGGTTCGAAAAAAAAACCTCTGTCGTGGGAAGAACCAGCAAGAAACCCAGCGGAACTTTTTTTTAAATAACAGCTTACAATCATGTATGGCACACAATTAACAACACAGCAAATTAGAAATAGCTTGGTAGCGATCACCTTATTCCCAGGGGCTATTATCATCCATAAATTGCTTAATATTATAATAGCTAACCCCTTTTATACAAACTTAGTTTAATAAATTTTTTGAACTTTGAGCAGGTCAAATTTTGTATATTTTCTGGAATTTTGTTGTAAAAGCGTATATCTACATCGCCCCGAGAATGAATTACTGACTCGGTGGAGTCGAATAACTTGTACTGCTAGTTTGTGTCTGTTCCTAGTATTTGCAGAATGAATATCACTTATTTTTGTAAAACTATTTTTATTTTTGTGTACGTACATTACAATTTCGTAAATGTATTGAGAAGCCAAAGTTAACATATAAATTTCCTTAAATTTTTGTCGCAGCGACTCTTTAGGATTTAAATTATAAATTGCTCTTATGGCCCTCTTCTGTAAAACAAATATCATTTCAGTGTCAGCTGTGTATCCCCATAGGAAAATACCATACGACATTATGCTATGGAAATAACTAAAGTAAACTAGTCTAGCTGTTTCAACACTGGTATGACTTCTAATCTTTTTTACAGCATATGCTGCAGAACTAAGTCTGCTTGGTAGTTTTGATATATGGGGGCTCCATTGAAACTTCGCGTATAGTGTGATTCCAAGAAAAATGGTTGTATCTACAAGACTCAGTTTGTCCCCATTTAAAATTACATTAGTATTTAATTGTTTGACATTTGGAGTCATGAATTTCATACATTTCGTTTTAGTGCCATTTAAATGCAAATTACTAACATTGAACCAATTTACTAATTTAGATATGGCATTATTTACTTCGTCATATTTTAGTAATTGTCGACTTAATTTGAAAATTAAAGAAGTGCCATCTGCAAAT
Organism: Parnassius mnemosyne; assembly: GCA_963668995.1. Classification (NCBI taxonomy): domain Eukaryota; kingdom Metazoa; phylum Arthropoda; class Insecta; order Lepidoptera; family Papilionidae; genus Parnassius; species Parnassius mnemosyne. The sequence continues at coordinate 68,967,081 of CAVLGL010000001.1, forward strand.
AATACTATATCATGGTTATCCCCTACTATGTAGGTAAGTCATTAATGTATACAAGAAACAGAAAGAGGCCGAGAATTGAGCCTTGAGGCACGCCCATTTGTACCATCGACTCGTATAATTTATTTGCAAAAAAGTAGATATAATTTATAATATACATAGCCGCTAGGCGCCGATGAGGGGCTGGCCCAGGGCATTGTCGACATTTAAATCGCCACTGGTAGCAAGGCTTCAGAATCACTCATTTTCTTCTTTGTCTGTCTGTCTGTTTGTCGTTGTGGGTGGAATCTTGAACCAAAAATTTCGAGCACTTCCCGATGAGCTAGAGACTTGAAATTTTTAACATAGCTCAGAATTGGATGACCACGGAAGACAATGTAGGAATATGAAAAAAAAACGTGGCATATTATTATTTTTTAGTACAAAAAAATCTCTTTTATTTATTTTTCAGACATGCATGTTTCCTCACGAATATTTCCTTTACTAAATGATTTTGAAAATCTGCACTTAAAATTGTAATTAACTATTGCATTATAACAACCATAGAACCCGTTACCGTTACAGACTATTAAAGTCCACTGCTGAACGTAGGTCTCCCCCCATTTTAGGAATTTTTATTTTTAGTCGTTATTAGGAAGAGACGCTGCTCCCCATCTCCTGATTTGTTTCCCTCTATCGCTTCTCACGAGATGATGGGATAGTGGATATTCTTATACCGCCTCTACATGGTGAACCCGGCTTGTTCGTGTACCATAAAATTTACGTCGACTGCTTAACCCTGAGCTAACACGGCTAATTAATGTGATTTCGATAAATTTCACGTGATTAGTTTTAGTTGGGCTTTGTTATATTGTAATTTTAGATTTTTATAAGTAATGAAGCAGTAATACCTCGCAAAGTGGATTCAAGTATGGTATTTTCAAGGGCAGTCCTTCAAGCAGCAGCGACGACAGCAGCGTCGTACCGGAAAGCATTTGCGCAACCGCTTCCATCAGATTAGTGAGCATAAAGTTGGTGAGTATCACTGCGCGCTTCGTAACAGTCTTCGCTAACCGCTCGCAGTATATATGCTCCAACACTGAGTGCCACAATTACGGGTTACTTTGATAATAAAAAATTTCGGATGCTATCATCTAATTTGACAGCAATTTTTACTTCGAATAGAGAATAACGGCTAAATACTTAAGTAGTAAACAGTAGGTAATTGCTTTCCAAGACACAGTGCAACCTCGATATAACAAATCGGAAGGGAACAAGTAAATATTCGTTGTATCAAGTAATTCGTTGAACTGAGGTTTGTTATGTTGAGGTTAGGTTGGTCTAAAATTCGTTATAAAGAGGTAGAGAGGTAGAAAGAGGACAAAAGCGTGTCGAAACCTGTCGCGACATGAATCACATACTATGAGATTAAGAGTTTGGTGGAAACTTTATAAAAAGGTTTTGGGTTGACAAAATTCGTTAATTAGAGGTATTTATACTTTTTCATGATAGTTGAAAATTCGTTATAAAAAGGTTGTTCGCAAAAAATGTTCGTAATGTAAAGGGATATTTTACATTGACTCTTATGGACAATTCAAGGGGATTACGAAGAATTTGTTAAATCGAGGAAGTCGTTATATTGAGGTACGTTATATTAAGGTTGCACTGTATTTACGAAATACTCGTTTTAGACTTTGTCGACATTTTACGCGCAGCGTTTGGTTACTACCAGGGCTGTCAACTACACACATTGTTATTATAATGCCCATATTTTTGTCTATGCGCCATCCTATCCTTAATGAACATATTATAGTGACGTAGTACTATAGATAAGTAACGATTAGTGAGCTGAAATAAAAATTTGCTCGAAGAACCGACAACCGACGGTTGTTGAGTGGCATCCCTGTACCCATACCGCTAAGTAAAGTGTAAGGCTGCCCCTCCATTGAATGGTATGATGTCCTGATAGGTCATGCATATGGTTCAGCTATGGACTTGTGAAGGGCTGACAATGGTTTTCGCTTTATAGTAGTAACGCTTTAAGCTTATGTGATATGACCACATAAATATTTAGACGCAGTAGACATACAAAAATACCAATATCTGCGTTTTTGCCAAGTTGATAGATTGAAAACCAGCGTGAGAGTTACCAGAGGCTTTTAATCCACGAGCTGCGATGCAGTAACTCCGCGTTCTCGGGTGGCAGCACGACAATCTTCAAAGTTATTGACTATACCACAAGTTCTGTCTCTTTCATATCTTACCTGTTTTGACCTGCTGACGACATCGTATCGAAACTGAATGAAGACTCAAATCGCAACTGAGCGCGTTCAAAATCGGTGCCCACTCTGTATATTTTATCCTATCTACACAAAAATCCAAAACTTTCCCATTGTTCGTAGGTAAAACATTGTTTAGTGGCATAAGATTTTGTAATTTGCAACATTTCAAATAGCACTGATGGAAAATTCTGCTACTTTTTGCATCTACACCTTTCCCGACCATACTTTTAAAAATAAAATAAAGAAAGCATCAAAAATACCACCGTGTGAGGGTAAAGTGGGTGAGTCAACGATTTATTTTATTTTTGATGATAAATAATTGTAATTGAGTAAGATGCTCTAAAATAATACTGACAGACGCCTGTTTGAAATTCGAATCAATATGACATCAAAGAGCATATAAATCACTATGTATCTAGGAAGATATGGCATTGACAAAGATGCAAACTTTTTATTTTGTCCATTAATCTGTACTATATCTATATTTTGCTCTTTTATATTTACTATATTACAGAAGTCATAAGTCAATAATTTCGTTCGCAATAAAATATACACTGACAAGTAATACAGATTAAATTTATCAATAATAATAAAGATGATTGAATTACATTCAAGTATATTTCTTTATATTTTAAAGTTAGGGAAAAGGTTTGCCAGTTGTAGATATATAAATAATATTTGTAAAAAATTATGAGTGGGTGCGATTGGCTTGATCTACGCATTACAACTTCTCATTTGATGATTAATAATTGTAAGTTCGTTTTTTTTTAAAGTTTAATGCTGCATTAATTTCAACGTAAACATAACCAGGTGTTCAATATACAATAACGAGTTGAAAAAAATTACTTTGATGTCGAAATCATTACTTGTTTAGAGAGAGTTCATTCCGGCGTAGAGTAGCCTCCTATAGGAGTATTATCTCCAAGTATATCCTATAGGATAGACTTTGGAGAATGTACGAAAGAATAACACGCCTTCCCCTTTCCACCATCGGACCAGATTGCCTGATTTAGGGGAGAGAGGGGGAATTTTGGACACTTAAGCAAAATTTCAAGAAAAACCTAAACATCAGCATTAATCAGTATCTTTTTCAATATAATTAAATTTTGGTTATATCATTACAAAATATACATAGGCATCTTTTTAAATAACTGTCCATAACCACCCGGTTCTTATAGGGTAGGAAACTAGTTGGGGTAATTACGAACGATCTATTATCCTTACAAAAATCACAAATTGAACCACCAGACAGAGGAGGACATCAGTGCGATTTTTATATTACACACATATTAACCACTCCTCTGCGGGAAGCGATACATTCAAATATCTTCCTTCTCTGCATCGTTGTCAAATTCTGATGATTTTTATATCCTTCCTTGTACTTTGTATTTCTTTCTCTTTAGGTATAACATTCACTACGTCATTCTTAAATTATCAACCGACTTCAAAAAGGAGGAGGTTTTCAATTCGTCGGAATATTTTTTTTTGTATGTTCACCGATTACTCGAAGACACATGAACCGAAGTGGTTCAAAAATTATAAAGTAAAAAAAATCGTTCAGGCAGAGGCTTCGCAATCACCTCAACGTGCGTGCGTGCGTGCGTGCGTGCGTGTGTGCGTGCGTGCTTGCATGCGTGTGTGCGTGCGTACGTGCGTTCGTTCGTGCGTTCGTGCGTGCGTGCGTGCGTGCGTGCGAGCGTGCGTGCGTGCATGTGTGCGTGCGTGTGTGCGAGCGTGCGTGTGTGCGAGCGTGCGTGCGTGCGTGCCTGTGTGCGTGCGTGCGTGCGTGTGTGCGTGCGTGCGTGCGTGCGTGAGTGCGTGCGTGTGTGCGTGCGTGCTTGCATGCGTGTGTGTGTGCGAGCGTGCGTGCGTGCGTGCCTATGTGCGGGCGTGCGTGCGTGTGTGCGTGCGTGCGTGCGTGCGTGCGTGAGTGCGTGCGTGCGTGCGTGCGCGCGTGCGTGCATGCGTGCGTGCGAGGAGGTTTTCAATTCGTCGGAATATTTTTTTTCGTATGTTCACCGATTACTCGAAGACACATGAACCGAAGTGGTTCAAAAATCGTTCAGGCAGAGGCTTCGCCAACGTGCGTGCGTGCGTGCGTGCGTGCGTGCGTGTGTGCGTGCGTGCTTGCATGCGTGTGTGCGTGCGTGCGTGCGTGAGTTCGTGTGTGCGTGCGTGCGTGCGTGCGAGCGTGCGTGCGTGCATGTGTGTGTGCGTGTGTGCGAGCGTGCGTGTGTGCGAGCGTGCGTGCGTGCGTGCCTGTGTGCGTGCGTGCGTGCGTGTGTGCGTGCGTGCGTGCGTGCGTGATTGCGTGCGTGTGTGCGTGCGTGCATGTGTGCGTGCGTGTGTGCGAGCGTGCGTGTGTGCGTGCGTGTGTGCGTGCGTGCATGTGTGCGTGCGTGTGTGCGAGCGTGCGTGTGTGCGAGCGTTCGTGCGAGCGTGCGTGCGTGCATGTGTGCGTGCGTGTGTGCGAGCGTGCGTGCGTGCGTGCGTGCGTGCGTGCGTGCATGCGTGCGTGCGTGCGTGCATGCGTGCGTGCGTGCGTGCAGGCGTGCGTGCGTGCGTGTGTGTGTGTGTGTGTGTGTGTGTGTGCGTGTGGATGTATGTAACCATCTCATAACTTTGGCTTGATGGCTTGACCAATTAGAACGAACTTGGCGGCGTTTGAAAGGGCTTTACCAAACTTAGATTTTTTTAAACTAGCTGTTCGATTTGAACCCATTCGAACAGCTAGATTTTGAGGAATCTCAAAAACAAAATTTTCAAAAAAGTGCCTTTTGGAAATATCTATTAAACAGATGCAACGATCAATTCCAAAATAACTAATCTAATCAGCTCTCAAACTCAGAAAACTCCGTCGATTGCTGCAAACCGATGTTTTGAAGAAAAATCGTTAACGAAATTTTTTCGAAAAAAGTATTTTTTCAAATAACTGAAATTTTTTTCTCGGATCGTCCTTGATATAATTAAATTACGTTATAAAGTCGGTAAAATTATTCTAATTATAGTATAATAAATATTGTAATTTTTAAGTTTAAAAAGAAGAGAATAGCATTAATGTGATTAAAAATTACTTATATATGAAAGGTAACGCCATTTTTGTACGTGGTTGCAGCTATATTTAAAATATAGTTGTAGCACGAATGGGTCGGCTCGGCCGGGGAAGGACCACGCTCTCACAGAATACCAGCGTAAAATAGCAGCTTAATACTACTGTGTTTCCTAGTCCTCACGGGTGACAACGCATCTGCATTTTGACTCGCAAACGAGGATAGATGTAGATGTCTATGGGCCACAGCATGCACTTACCATCAGGTGGACTGTGCTCGTCTGTCAGTTTTGTTCTATAAAAAAAAATGCATTGCATTATAGGTGGTACTCAATTTCACTGTATGTTTTTTTATGTGTGTTACCTCATAACTTTTTTCTAGGTGAACCGATTTCGATGATTTTTTTTAAATTTGAAAGTTGGTGTTTCTTATGTGGTCCCATATAAATTTGATGAGGTCTGACCAGTAGTTTTTGAGATATCCTTAATAATTTATATTGAAGTCGGTTGTACAAAATTTTTAAGTTTACCACTTGTTGCAGCAAAAAACTGAACAATTCGACATTTTTGTAGGACCTCGATTCCGCCGCGCAACTAGATTTATTCTAGTGAGCAGTGCGGCTGCAACTGGTTTTATTGTATGCATTGCACTTATACTTTGATAGAGGGGAATGGCGCGTTTGGCTACTCCCCTCCGGTCCGCCGATGGCCCAAGTTGCTCTTTGAATTGTATTATTGTTTTAGAAAAAATAATCATAATTACCTCTATTTTTGTTTCTTTTGGGCACCAAAGTCAGTTCGTCAATAAATATTTATAAAATTGCATTACTACGGAAAAACAGAAAAAAAAATGAAATCTCGATATTTAAATGTCTGAGAATTATTCACAGTATCGATCCATTATTTAAGATCGATTAAAGATATCGCTTATCTTGAATCCAAAAATCTCTTATTCGATCTCAGGCTGCCATCCATATAATGAAAGTGTTAGGAAAGCCCGTACTGGATAGTGTCCCCCTTTTCCCAAAAGAGGGTCGCTTCCGATTCGACAGAAAGGCGTCATAAGCCAATGCCATTCCCACAGGTGGTGTCTAGTGGGTACATTTAGGGTGGTTAGGTTAGGTTAGTCACAGTGAGTCGCTCATAACCACGACAGCCGGCTGTCGTGGTATGCATAAAGCATTCACCATCTCCTCGCGTTAACGGGGTAGCCCTTTTCAATTGCTTCTGGGCGTAAAAAAGTAGATAGTGTGCATGAACATGAAGTAGGGCCTGCCACCGTTGATGGTTTGTGCAGTGGTACGGACCGTTTCCCGCACCTTTTTCAGGACAGCAGCGCAACATGGAGGCTAGCGTGCACAGTCAATTAGTACGGATGTTGTAGCGATCAACTAATGAACATTAATTTATTACAGCCTTTTAAAATCCACACAACGCCCTCCCGCATAGACAGCCTTATAGAGGGATTTAGGGATTTTGCCATAGTTGCCTCATTCGGCAGACTGGTTGACTACCTCAGTTTTTTTTATCATTTTCAGGTATAATTAAAAATGGTGTCTATGTCCTAATTTAGTCTCTCTGTGTCGCATTTAACGACACCCACGGAACGATATGGGGGGATTGTCTAACGCCACCACTATACGGCGGCTAATGTATGCTATTATTTTAATATAGTATTAAGTGGTAACACCAATTTGAAAAAACTGTGACAATATAATACAGTGAAACAGACAAAAGCAATATTGTAAGTAATTTCTCTACTAAATTCTTTCCTCCAGATAAAAGGCTAACGAGCATTATAATTATTATTGCGCCCACGATTCGAAATAGGTGAACATTATTTATGTTATTTTCTATTCATAGAACACATTGGTTGGATTGGACGTAAAAAGTATTAAAAAACGTGTTCCTCATTAAATTGTTCTATTTTTCCCGTTGTTTGAAACTTACACTGGCATAATTTTTTATCATATCATGACTCCTTATTCCAAAATGCAGTGCCTCCGAAACTTAACCGACGCAGGCAGTAGGATATTTTCGAATATAGCTTGAGTTCAAGTAAATAAAATAAATTAGTAAAATGGACTTTTGGAAAACTTTTTGTCCAGACACGACCAGCTCAATGATGAAATGAAGTAAATTGGATATAAAAAGTGAATAATATTTTAAAAAGTGATTGGATTGTAGAAAGAATTTGATTATAGGAACATTTCTTTTACAATCATTAAATATTTTTTTATAGTGATCGCCCAATGGTGATAATAATTCTATATATGATTGAATCAACACTGACGGTAAACATTAGCCCTAATGTTTACCGTCTAGAGACGATGTAAGAATATCCACTACCTCATATCGTCCCATGGGTGTTGTAAGAGGCGAAAGATGAATCAAACCAAAGTCAAGCATTGATTTATAATAAAAGTAGCTAAAAAAAGCTAGAAAATAATAAATACGGTTTCCAAACATCCTGCCAAGCGTTGCATCTTTGGCAAATATCCTCCTTATCAGGCAATATATAAGCTGTACAGCAGTAGATTTTAATAGGCTGTAATGGATGAATAAACGAAAAACTCCAAATGTTATGGAAAGCGCACATTGATAGCAACACTCACTTTATAATTCAGGACACACTGAAATGGCCACGCAGGTATAAGGATTGATACATTAAATAAAATAACATTTTAACCGGAAGGATAATGACAGTTTGCAATAATCGAGAGTGAAATTCCTCTGTACTACTTATACGTACATTATTAAATGTGTAGATAAATACCTAATGGAAGAAGCGCCGTGGTAGCTCAGGAAATAAGTACCTGCAAAGTATGCGAAAAATCTAAGTTCGATCTTCGCCAATACCAACAAAATTGTTAATAGTTTGGCTCGACCGGGGAAGGACCACGCTGTCACAGAATACCAGCGTAAAATAGCAGCTTAACGCTGCTGTGTTTCGTATGGTTAGTGTAGAGAACCGGAGACCCTTTTTACTGGAAACGAGGCATTCCATCTTAGTCCTCACGGGTGGCAACGCATCTGCATTTTGATTCGTAATCGAGGATAGATGTAGATGTCTATAGGCCACAGCAACCACTTACCATCAGGTGGACTGTGTGCTCGTTTGTTACCCTTGTCCTGTAAAAAAAATTAGAACTTTTAAAATTTGATTGACCACGGACTCAGTGGTAACAAAATATTTTTCAAGGAGTAGCCAAATTTTATACTCAAGTTCAAAATATATAAATAATGATATACATTTATTACAGTTTTTGAAAATACGAGTGAATAAGGCTATATTTTTTTCTTAATCAACCCAAATTGAATGTCAGGCGCGCTCCTCTGTGTGCGATTCAATTCACGTTTTTGCCGACCGAATGACCCTTACGAATGTGTGCGTGCGTAGTAAAATAGTAGGCTTTAGATATTTATGAATGGCAATCAGTTAAAGTAATGCATTCGGAATTTAAAAGATAAAGAAGACAGAATAATTGACAATTTTTTAAATTAATTTTTCTTCACCATTCGCCTACACACTTATTCCGGCCCTTCTCTGCAAATTTGGCCGTATATTTCAAAATGACCCTGTGTTTTAAGAAGTACAATAAAGTTTACATTGGTATATGAGTTATACCACCTTATAGTAACATAAAGATCAGCAGCAATGAAGACACATCTACACAAGAACTCATTTTTAAATGACTTGTGGGTTGGTGGTGTGGTTGGTTGGTAAAATGGGCTATCCTTTACGTAGGGAGGCGGTAAATGCTTTATGCATTCCACGACAGCCGGTCTGTTGTGGTTATGTGGGATTCACTGTATCTAACCTAAAGTGGAGCCTAGGTGCTACCCACTAAAACCGCCTGTGGGACTGACAATGGGCCGATTAAGCCGCTTCGTCGGATCGGACGCGACCCTCTTTAGGGAGAAGAGGGCGCAGGCGGCTACAAAGAGCCGCTGAGGAAGAGCCTACTTAGGCAAATTTAAGAAGAATCGGCCTGAGCCGCCAGGAGGCAGTTCAGGTCGGTTGAAATTTTATTTGACGGGTCCGAGAGAGTGTTTCTCGGCCTGGGGTGGGGCTGCATAAGTAGCTGCCTCACGAATAAAATGATTGGAGTGCGCCTCTGAGGCTTTGAAGAAGTTCTCAGAGAGTGTTTTAAGAAATTGTTGGATTGTAGGGAGCTCTAAGTCCCGATAAGGTCGGCATTACGGACGTACCAAGGTGCGTTCGCAGCTCGACGACAGAAGAGGTTTTGAACTATTTGGAGTTCATTAATAATTTTAGGGTCAGCGTGGGCAAAAATGGGGGCGCGTAGGACATGACTGGTCGTATACAGACCTTATAAAGGGTACGCTTGTTTCTGAGGGACATTTTACTGTGTCGGTGTACATTTTACCCGTCACGCACGTTTTTACCCGGCTTACTCTTTTGACGTGGGGCCTGAAAGTGAGCCTTGTGTCAAGGGTGACGCCTAAATATTTGGCAGACGTATGCCAGGGGACAGGGTCTCTAGCATACGTATTGGTGGAGTGTTTTTGAGACGGCGTCGTTTATAATCGAAGTGAACGGCGGAGCTCTTCTCCGGGTTCACATCGATGCGCCATTTTTGGAACCAAGCTCCTAGGTCATCAACTGACTTTTGGATTTTGTTCCGTATGAAAGGTAGCGAGATACCTTTACAGTATAGAGCAGTGTCATCTGCGAAGAGGGAGAGCTGAACACCTTTCGACGGGATGGGAATGTCGTTGGTGAACAGGATGTACAGGAGAAGAGCAAGTACTGAGCCATGAGGGACACCAGCTTTGATAGGGCGCTGAGAAGATAGCGTGCCTTCGTGTCTAAAACGAAAGGTACGATGCTTTAGATAAGAGGCCACGAGACGTACTTGACGATCGGGGAGACCTATTTTGTATAATTTGTATATAAGGCCTTCATGCTAGACTCTATCAAAGGCTTTAGCTATTTCGAAAAAGACCGCGATGGTCTTATGACGACGAGGATAAAACCCGCTGAGGATATATTCCACAATACGGTAAACTTGTTGGGGACAAGAGTGTTTCGCTCGGAAACCAAATTGATGGGGGATGAGAAGAGGGTCACCGTCTGTGGGAAACAGATGGAGCCTCATGCGAGTAAGAATGACTCTTCCGAAGAGCTTGCCCATGGCCTTTAGGAGGCTAATGGGGCGATGACTGGAGAGGAGGTTGAGAGGCTTTCCTGGTTTGGGAATACCAATCACAGTTGCCTCTTTCCACGTAGTGGGAAAATAACTAAGGTTGAAGCTGGCGTTGAGGATAATAGTTAAAAGGGTTAACACCTGCTCAGGAAAGTGTTTAAAGGCTTGGTTGGAGATGCCATCCGCGCCCGGAGCCTTTTTGAGCTTAAGTCCTTTGATGAGAGATGAAATCTCATCATTGGACACAGAGATAGGTTCAGAGGCTGTAGGGTGTGAGTTCCGGCGGCGGACCTCATCCTTCACTGCCTGTACGTATGAGGGGTCGACGGGTAGGTTATTTCGCAAACCGCGAATATTAACGGAAACAAGCGATAAACCCTTAGGTTTGATAAGACCGTGAGACTTTGGTAGAACAGACTGCTCTGTCATTGTAGAGTTAAGTTAATTAAGTTAACTTAACTTACAACGAGCACAAAAGATTATGATGCTCTGCAAGAGCGAGTAGACGGTCCTGAGTGGACCTCGCAGCGCGCAATTTGCGTACTAACACAGCGATTTCCCCAACGTCGACGTTCCTAATAGCGGAATACACCGTTTTTAGGTCATCAGCCATTCAGGGCTGTGATTGTTGTGGGGCGGAGGATGTCCGCGGTGGGTCTGCCTTTTTGGGGCCCCAGGGAAAAACTGGAGGCTGAGAGAAGCCCGGAGGGGGTCGAATAGTGCCCTGTGGGGGCCTAGGGGGACCCTGAGAGGGCCGAGAGAAGCCCTGGACGGGCTGAGAAAGGCCCTGACGGGGCATTCGTTGATAGAGGGCCGGAAATGAACGGTCATTGACCGGCTGGGGAACTTGCCTACTGGGGCGAGGATGAGGTGCGCAGGGGAAGCCTCTGTAGTTTGCCGGGTAGCCTGTTAGTTTGCACAGGACGCACACGGGTGGGTCTTTGGGCCGAGTACACTCTGTTATGAGGTTCCAGGCACTTAACGCACCTGGGTGGGGCGGAGCAGTTGGCCGCCGCATGACCATATAGCTGGCAGCGGTGGCACTGCGCCGAGAACCCGCGCCTATGTGGGGACTCAACCATCACTCTCGACAGGCCACAATTTGTGCTACCTGCCGGAAGATGGCTTTTGCCTCCGGCACGTTAGAAAGATTGACGAGGGCAAGCGAGAACCTCTGACCCGTTCTACTATGCATTTTGTGCACGGCTTCTACGGGGAATCCTTGGGACTTAAGGTCCTCGAGGATTTCCTCTTTGGAGAATTCGAAAGGGACGCCGCGGATGACGGCCCTGACTTTGCGCTCTTCCGGAAGAGCGTACGTATGGTAAGAAACTCGTTCGGCTGTGAATAGCCTGGTGAGTTGATCGATTGAATTGGGGATGATTTTAATAGTCTCCCTGAGATTAATCGCGTGGTCGTATTTAATGCCTGCGTTGTAGCAGGTTTTGGATAATTTGGTGAATCTTGCCTTGTCTCTTAGGAAGACAGGGGGCGGGACTTGCTTCTTGGCAAGGACTGGAGCACAGCGAGTGGCTGGCTTGGTTGGAGCGGGAATGTCTAGTGACACAAGTGGGGCCGAGGTAGCGGCGGGGGCTGCGGAGGCAGAGGCGGCAGCGGGAGCTGCGGAGGTTGAAGGGGCGGCAGGGGCCGCTGAGACATGCAGGGTGCGGTTTTTCGCGGCGCGTTTGCCCCTGCGCTTGGAGTTCACCGTGTGACCGAGGAATCCCCGGTTCCATCGGAGTCACAAGACTCCGATGAACCGGTGCCAGAATTGGTGGCGGGCCTTTTCCGGGAGACCGACGCAGAGGACTCGGAGCATGCGTACTCCATCTTTAAAGGGGCAAAAGAGTTCTTAGTCTCTAGGTATGCCGTGATTACGGGCGGCGGTCGGAGTGCCTGAGGAATAGAATAGAATAGAATAGAATAGAATAGAATATTTTTTATTCAATATACATTACATGTGTAATTCTTATTGAAAGTCGTTTTTTACTTTACCACTGGTTCGAAAAAACCCTCTGTCCTGGGAAGAACCAGCAAGAAACCCAGCGGGACCTTTTTTTAAAATAAATTTTACAATATAAATGATTACGAACTATTTACAAAATTTATTTTAGAAACTGCTTGGAAGCGATCACCTCATTCCCAGGGGTTATTATCAACCATGTATTCATTTATACTATAATAACCCTTTTTATACAGTTTCAGCTTAATAAAACATTTAAACTTGGTAATAGAGAGAACCTGTACACTTTCCGGGACCTTGTTGTAATAGCGTATACATTGCCCCAAGAATGAATTACTGACTCTGTGGAGTCGAGAAACTGGTATCACTAGCTTGTGTTTGTTCCTAGTGTTTACAGAATGTATATCACTTCTTTTACTAAAACTATCTTTGTTTTTGTGAACATACATTAAATTTTCGTAAATATATTGAGAGGCCAAAGTTAATATATTAATTTCTTTAAATTTATCTCTAAGGGACTCTCTCGGTTTTAGATTGTAAATAGCTCTAATGGCCCTCTTCTGTAAAACAAAAATAGTTTCTGAATCAGCAGCATTTCCCCATAGCAAAATCCCATAAGACATTATGCTATGAGGCTAGTGAGACCTCTAATCTTTTTTACAGCATAGGCTGCAGAACTTAGTCTGCTTGCTAATTTGGATATATGGGGGCCCCACTGTAGCTTTGCGTCAAGAGTGATGCCAAGAAAAACAGTGGATACAACAGGGCTCAATTCCTCCCCATTTAAAAACACATTGGTTTTAAGATTTTTAACATTCGTTGTTGTAAATTTAACACAATTAGTTTTATTTCCGTTCAAATGCAGATTATTAACGTTAAACCAATGCACTAATTTTGATATAGCATTATTCACTTCGTCACATTTAAATGATTGACGTTTAAGTTTAAAAATCAAGGAAGTATCATCAGTAAATAATACTATATCATGACTATCCCCTACAAGGTGAGGTAAGTCATTAATATACACCAGAAACAGGAATGGGCCGAGAATCGAGCCCTGAGGAACACCCATTAGTACAGGTGGCCCGGAAGAACTTTTACCATTGATCATAACCTTCTGTTTTCTATTACTTAAATATGAAATAATAAGTTTAAGCGCTGTGTTCTTGACACCATAGTACTGTAGCTTCCTGATTAATATCTCATGGTGAACACAGTCGAAGGCCTTGGAAAGGTCACAAAATATACCCAAAGCATCCTCTGAATTCTCCCATGTACAAAAAATATGTTTAATAAGCTCAACTCCAGCGTCAGTTGTCGAGCGACCCCTTGTAAAACCGAATTGATTTTTATGTAGCAATTTGTTAATATTGAAGAAACTTAACATCTGATCTAAAATAATTTTTTCAAAAATTTTACTTAATGTTGGTAGTACAGAAATTGGTCTAAAATTGGCGGGGTCTAATGTACTACCAGATTTAAATATAGTTATGACTTTACTCTGTTTCATTAAATCAGGAAACACACCAGATTCGACGCTTATATTAAATATAGTGGCTAGATAAGGTGCTAATGTATCTATTATAGATAAAATAACTTTAACGGAAATCCCCCATAAGTCTGCCGTTTTCTTAACATCAATAGTTTTAAAATATTTAACGATATCTTTTGGCAGTACCCTATGGAATTTAAAAGTATTTGAACAAGCCTTTACATTTTGTTTGAGCAATGATTCGGCGACAGTAGGAGAAGAATTTAATGATTTTGTTGTCAAAAAAGGAACATCAGTAAAATGTTTCTCAAAAGCCATAGCAACTTCTTGATCAGATCGCGTTAAATTATTGTTAATATTTAATTGAAAATCCGAGTTGCGCGGTTTGACCTTGCCTGTTTCACTATTTATTATTCTCCAGGTCATTTTAATTTTGTCGGATGCAGTTTTAATTTTGTTGCTTAAATGTAAAGCCTTAGCAGTGGAGCACACTTTTTTAAATATTTTAGAATATGTTTTTACATAATCTCTAAATATAACACTACTATTATATGATCTTTCATCATAAAGCTCGTACAACCTTCGCCTACTTTTATAAATTCCTACTGTCGCCCATTCATTAAATGATTTGCGACTGTTAAGAGAGAAAGTTTTAGAAGTAAATATTCTACTAAATTCACAACGTATGATTTCAAATAATGTAGCATACAAATAATTAGCACTATTTTTAAACGAAAGTGATGGAAGTCTTTATATTATATTATTTCTAAACCTCTCCAAGCGATGAAGGTCAGGGTCCTCCAAGGGTCAGGGGGAGTGACATGGGCGGCGATGGCAGCAACGGCCGTCTCATCCAGGTTTAGGCCCAGACCAAGAGTTTGGTTTAGGGCAGCGACGAGGGACTTTATTTGGCTAACTGTGGACATGTTGGAGGACAGTATTCTACGAAACAGTAAGGACGGGACGGGTCCCTGTTCTCAAAAAAATCATAAATATAAAAATAGAAACATAAATCAACAATAAAAATAACAATAACAAGCGGAGGTCAGTCAAACCTCCCCGCCCGAAGACAGGGGGGCAAGAACTGTTAGCGTAAATGACTCACCAAGGCGTCGAGGCTGTACAGCGCGAGCAGGACAGCGGAAGCGCGAGATTGAGATAGCACTACCGTACAGGGACGAGAGCGCGGACTACCTGGACACAACCACTCTGGAGCGGTGCCACAGGCGGAATGACACACAAAATCATCGCTGCGGGCTTTTATATCACTGGCTGGCGGCTACTTCACTTCCCTTGGCTCGGCATTTGGCGGCGCAAGGCTCACGTGATGGGGGAAGTGACGCAGCGGCTAGTCGTGACGGGTTTGACATCCGGCTTAACAGTTGACTAGCGACATCTAGCGTTACACTCGGCCATCCTGTAACAATTACTCCTGCAATAAAAACAACAAAACTATGATTACAAGTCAGCTCAAGAAACAAGTTAAATAATGGGGAAATGAACTTTGATCTAGCTCTCAAGAAAATTTTGGAGATCTTCGGTTGCCAATTATTCATCCACACTACTAGCGCTATCGGACATAGAAGCAACGCTGCGATATGATCTTAAGGAATCAGCGTATACTAGACCTGTAATCTTCTCGTAGCCTCGAAGATCTTTTATACTCCTTAGTTTATATTGATCATTACCTAACCTCCTTAATTACCACATATAGGCCAGAATACAGATCATCCAACTTAGAATTAACCTTATTGCCGCTAGTAGTCGGCGCCTGGCGCCAAAGTACGTAATCACCTTTTTTGTAAATCTTACTATTTTTACGCCTTTTATCAAAGTTACGTTTTATTTTCTTGCCAGCTATTCTAATCCGATTTTTAGCCCTATCGCGTCTAGATTGCACTGGCTCAGAAACCCGATCAGGGATGGGGACATCACATACTGACCTACTCACACGAGCGAACATTAAATCGTATGGGTTATACTTTGTTGTATCATTAACAGTATTAACGATACCCCATATTACATCTGGTACACAATTATGAGAGGCCTCGCTAGGTTCCGTGGCTCTCAACGCATCGAGAATTGTGCGATTAGTGCGTTCTACTTACCCATTAGATCTAGGACACGCAATAGCTGTTAAGGTGTATTTAAACTGCTTTTCCCTTACAAACTTATTGAAATATCTACTCGTGAAGGCCTTACCATGATCGGAAACTATGTGATCTGGGAAAGCAAATAAACTAAATATGCGTTTTAAAACTCTGATCGTCTACACAGAATTGACAGTACGCGTAGGCTCAGAAACAACAAATTTAGAGAAAGCATCTGTCAATACTAACATGTACTGGAACCTTTTTTTAATTTTGCTAAAAGGGCCCAAATGATCGATATTTACGAGTACCATTTTCATTGGTTCAGTAGGTTTAGGAATTGGATGTAATTTGCCTTCTTTCCTACCGTATTCTCCTTTACCATACGCACAATGTAAACATGACGTCACATATTTCCGTATAAATCGGGACTTTTTTAGAATCATTTTTTATAATTTCTGAACACCTTTTAAATTCTACATGGCCAACATCGTCATGATGCATTTGTAATATTTTCCATCACGCGAAGTTTGGCACAACTAATCGGGCACCGTGAAAAGTTTTACGATAAAGCCTATCATCAACGATTACATAATTATTCACTATGTCACTATCTGTGCATCCACCTTGCAGTAAATCAATAATACGTTTCGACTTTTCATCTTAACATTGCACTGTACTAATCCAATCGTTCAGCTCTAAACAATACACATTAGCGGTAACTACCGGATTCCTATTTCAGGCGTCTATATGCTTCATACGTTCACCCGATCGATAGTCTATAGTAATATCATAGTCTTGAATTAAAAGCCACCAGCGGGCGATGCGTGGAATAAGATCACATTTAGTAATTGTATCGAGTACTGCAGTACAGTCCGTAATTACACGGACATTTTTACCTAACACATATATACGAAACCTTCGCAACGATGCCACCACTGCAAGATACTCGAGCTTGTAACTGTGATAAACACTTTCTTCCCGACTGGTAAAGCGACTAAGATACAAGACAGGGCGCAAACTACCGTCAATCTGTTTTTGTAAAAGAATGCCTGCAATACCTAACTTACATGCATCCGTGTGAATTTCTGTTGGCAAATTTGCATCGTAAATCGCTTACACCGGCTTATCACATAATTTATTTTTTAAATTCTCAAAACTAGATTTTTGTGACTCGCCCCATAAATACAAAAAATAAATGTGGGTACATTGTATTTTTTTTGTTAGTTCGGTAAGCGGACGAGCTATTATTGCAAATTTATGGATGAACTTCCTAAAATAACTGCATAGATCAATAATTTGACGCACTTCGTGTACGTTACTCGGAACCGGAAATCGAGATACAGCTGCCAACTTAAATTCAACCGGGTGAATTCCATCACATGATATTTCGTAACCTAAATAAGAAATCCTATTTTGTAAAAATGAACATTTGCTCATATTTAATTTTAAATTCTCTGTTTGCAATTTTTTAAGAACTATATCTAATAAGTCTAAACCTGTTTGAACATCGACTGACGGTAGCAAGAGATCGTCAAAGAATGCTAATACCTCTGACGACCGTTTGATGAAATTTTTGGAGTTATTTTTATCTAAATGATTTACTTTAGAATTTTCTAAACTATCTACGACCTTGTTTATTAAACGCATAAATACTGTTTGTAATTGATGTTTGTCCTTGTGAAATTTATGTATGTAAACTGCCCCCACGATACAGGAGCAAATCTTAGTGTGGGGGTAACGTTTAAAAAAAAAATACTGAGGGAGCGTTAGCAAGACCGAAAGGAACCCTATTATATTCATAATGTCCTTGCGGTGTGACAAAGGCTGTTTTGTGTGTATCTTCAGTATTAATGCTAAGCCGATGGTACCCTTGGGCTAAATCAAGACTGATGAAATAGTTCTTGCTCGATAATTTAGAAATTTGCTCATCGATATTAGGTAATGGATATATATCGCGGATAGTTAACGCATTTAGTGCTCGGTAATCGACACATAGACGACTATCTCCGTCCTTTTTCTTAACTAAAACAATGGGAGAAGCATAATCTGAATCGGATTCTTTTATAATGCCTGCTTCTAATAGCTCATTAATTTTGAATCTAGCAATATCTTGTTCGTGATGTGTTAATCTATAAGGCCTACGATGTACTGGTTCATTATTGGATAATCTAATGTGCATTTGTACTAAACCGTTCCGTACATCCCAACTTTTTAGTACAGCTAGCAAAACAATTACAATACCGACAAATTGATTAATTGATTATGATCAGATTTGCTTATCGGGCCTATTTTAAGTCTACCCCACCAATGTCATAATTATTAACACATGAGGCACTCAGTTGTAAAACATATTTGGCTAGTGGCATTTTGCAAATATTGCCATGTTGACTGACCTGATTATTTATGAATGGTTTCTGGCAGCTCCCAGCGCGAAGCAGGATGGTTCCTTTCTTCCATATGATGTCCTTGGCTCCGCTGTTGATGACCTTGAGGTAGCCTTCATTTCCGCGTAGAAGCATTGCTGGCAGAGAGAAGAATACTTCTCTGAACTTGAAGTGTCTCGCAGGTGTTACTACGTGGTTACTGGCTGCATTAACAATAATATGAACCTTGATAATGGAGATACCTGGTGGTAGGCATTCAGTTACAGCAGTGACGACACGAAACCTGCTAACAGCTTCAGTAGCATCCAGATTGGAAAGGAAACTGAGCCCCTTCTGAAGTGTAGCTTTGCCTTCATGTACTACTAATGACACGCCTTCACTGTTTAGAACCGGTTGTCCGATCAAAAGATTTACGCCGCTCATTTCGGTGTCAGTTAGGTATGCGTTACAGGTCATATGCAGGTTATCAATTTCAAGTTCAAACTCTACTTCGCCATTACAATTGATGCAGCCGCCAGCGAATCCCTTCAAAGTAACCGAGACAGGTTTGACTTCGAGACCCAGAAGAATAGCAACTTCACTCGTAAACACATTTACTTGACTGCCCGTATCGATGTAAGATTTCACAAAAGCACCGTTGATCTTTGCAGTCTTTTTGTAAACATCGTTGTAGTTTTGAAGCAACTTTATTTCCCTCACGTTATCTGCTCTCGCGGCAGATCCATTTTTGGGATTTGACGGGCAACGTGGAGCAATATTCAATGTTATATTGCTCCACGTTTCCCGTGCCACTCCGCATGTGTAGCAGCTGCGTTGGTCAGGCAAGGGACAGTTGCGTACGAAATGTCCAATTTTCTTGCAACGTGGACATGGATCAGTGTCAGGGTTCGCGGAAGGTTTCATTTCTGTGGGGCACGACATATCCTTGTAGCCTCCTCTGGTATCCGTTACAGGACCTTTGCTGTCATCGAGTACCGACAAGAAATTTTCATATAATTCGTCAGGTCGTTCATATTGGAATGCTCTCGTATTTGATTGCAACGCTAGAGGCAAACCTCGTATGATGCAGGACACCGTAGCGATATCTGACAATTTGCTTCTGAAGCACAAAGCAACTTTTCCTTGCTAATATTTTGTCATGCTTTCAGAGGGTAGTTTTTTTTTCTGTTAAGCATTTCTTCAAGAACAAAAGCGTAGTCTCGATGTTTCGGGAACGCACGAAGAAGCATTTCTTTATAAGTGTGTTATCTATCTATTTGTCTGTCTGTCTACCCGGGATTATTTTCGGAATGGAGTAACTGATAGTGAAAAAACTTCAAGAACAGATAGAGAGCAATGCCAGAATCTAGGCTATATTTTATCTAAAACATGCCAGATTCTTTTTGTAAAATCGAAAAATTAATACACTTAATTTAATTTTAACACTTTCTCTTCTATCTCTTAAAGTTCTGATACAAAATCGATTATTAACATTTTTTTTATTTCATCACCACTTTACAACAATACTATAAAACCCTTTTTATGTGAAATTAATAGATCTTCAATTTTTATTTCAATAATTTTTCCATTCCGCACATATCAAGTTTTCGAGATAATAGCAAAAAGTGTGTTTAAAATGATTTTCCGATAGTTGCACAAACACCACTATTATAATTTTGTAAGAGTTCTACGCGGACGCAGTTCCAAATGAAAATCTAATGATATAATAAAATAATAGGTTTAGGATAAATATATTAATAATATTTTTTACACAGCTTAATTTTTTATTATTGTTTATAATTTTGGCAACTTCTTGTTGGAATAGATCAAGTAGTGAACGTCGACATCTATTTTAAAGTATGAAATCAAAACTGATAATACATATAGTAATAATGTTTAGTATTATTACATGAGTAGGCAGGTACTTATGTGATGTAACAGGTACTTGAGCCGGGATATGAACCCACTAAAATTTCTACGAAATTGAAATGCTGGATCTGCTCAATCCAAATCTTTATTAGCTTTTTTTGTAAAATTAGAATTGTCAAAGACGAGTTCAAAGAATGTGAGTAAGATGGAAATATTTTTTTTTGCTTATGACTTGTGGCGGAGTGATTTAAATGAAATACATTCTAATTTTCCTTATTTTTACTTTTGTTTCTACCACGTTCATATGCAGTAAGGTTACGATTTTATCGTAAAATTATTTATTTGGATTTTAACTTCTGCAATGCGATGTTGTGATAGATGTTTTTTATTGAAAAGATAATTCGCCAATCCGCCCTTATTTTAATATTTAAAAAAAAGAATTTAGTGTTTTAAAATATATGATTTTGAATAATTTAAACAGCCAAAAGCAATACTGTAAGTAATTTATTTACTAGATCGGTTCGACCAGATAAAAGGCTAACGAGCGTTAAAATTATTATTGCTTCCTTGATTCTACGTTGGTGAACATTATTTTTGTGTTAGTTTTCTATTCATAAAACACCATTAGTTGGATTGGACGTAAAAGGAATATTAAACAACGTAAAACTAAATCTTCGTTATTTAAAATAAAAATGAATCGAAAGCGATACGCTGCAGATAAATATTATCTATGTGAAAAAATAATAACATGTATGAAACCTTTGTTGTCAATTGAGTATATTTTTGGAATATTTCGGCATCCTTTACAAGGATTCTCTCCACCTGAAGACAGTCGAATGAAAGCTCTTGGTATATTCATTACTGCAATGTGGGTGACAAGTTATTTTGTGTTTTGTCTTGGAGATTACTTGGAGTACGTATTTTCGTCTGTGGAGTATTTTATGAGAGACGTAGCATGGGTTTTGATCGTTGTTGAATACGCTGCGACGACTCTGTTAGTAATGTTGTTCCAAAGCAAAAGTAATAGGAGGATTATAGAAAAATTTGCTGACATTGATAATATACTACTTACTGATATAAGAGACAATTTCTACAAAGATTCACGAAAAGAAGCAAACAAGTTAACAATTATGTTTCTTATTTTTTGCACTATCTTTACAGTTATTGATTATTTTTTCATAGAAGAAGTATTTCCAATTCGATACTCATTATATTTAATTATTTATTTTGAAAGAAAAATAGAGATATTTGTTTTTTGTGAAATTATTTTCATGTTAAGACAAAGAATTGTAGTAATAAATGATTATTTTGAACAATTTCTTGAAAATCGAGGTATTGCAGAAAATGTATGCGTCAGAAATCAAATGAGAAACAACTGGGCTGAAGGAAAATTTGATTTTATTGGACGGGTTTCTGAAAAAAATTTTAGAATACTGGAACTAACAAAGGCATACGACGCTTTGGGCGAGGTGTGTTATATGATAAATAAGGTTTACAATTTTTTCATGTTGATGACACTTCTATGTGCATTTGTTTTTATTGTTTCCACGTTTTGGATATCATGTTTCTACTTTATATCAGTTGATGGCATTGCAACTGTGACGAGGATAGTTCTTTGGAGCTGCACTGAACTGCTTTCAATTAGTATTATGTCATGTTATTGTGAAAGTATTCTTATAAAAAGAAACAAATTAAAAATGCTTTTGCATAGAACTATCAATGAAAACAGATTACCGAAAATTATGAGAATGCAGACAAAAATTTTGCTAGTGCTTACAGAAGTGTGGCCTCTGGAAATATTTGTTTATGATATGTTTGATGTTAGCTTAAACCTAATAGTTAAATTTGTTAATGTATGCATTTCCTACTTAATAATAATTATTCAAGTTAGTCATATTAAGGCTCTAAGTTCGAGTGAAAAACCTGTATACGTGGTGGATCTTTAAGTAAAAATATTACAATAATTGTTAAGAAAAAATCTGTAAAGAAATAATATAAAATGACCGATAAAGATTCGATAAATGTTTATAACTGAATAAAATTGTATTTTTGTCAATCCTTTTTAAGAAAAAAGAAATCCTCAAACAGTAGGTACCTCTTATTGTTATATTTTGCAATATATCTTCAAAACGGCGCAAGCTCACTAATTAGATTTTACACCAAAAAAGATCTTAAAAATATTAATATTTTTAATTGAGAGTTTTATTTTTATTCCCCGCTTTAGACATGCAAATATTGTTTTATAAGCGAGCGAGCGACACAAACACAAAGACCTGATTTTTGCATTTGGTTTACTGAATAATTTTCTGAATAACGATTTTATTTTTATCTGGGGCGCCTTGTCATTGCGTATACTTGCAGCACCTAATTATCACTTAATTCCTTGCTATTAATATTTATCGTATATCTAATAACTTCATTGCGTTGCCAGCGATACGTTTTGCCAGCAACGCAAATTTCAATGGTTCGTTGCGGTGAAAATTTTGGAGCAACCAATTTTTAAACTTGGTACTTAATTAGCACCTAAAAAGCCCCTAATTTGGACTTTTTCTGAAAGCAATTTTGATTGTATTTTGATTTTCCGGAAATCTGAATTTTGCATCTGCTATGTTCTGAATAACGACTTTATTTTTATTAGGTGCGCCTTGTCATTGCGTATACTTGCAGCACCTAATTAGCACTTAATTCCTTGCTATTAATATTTATCGTATATCTAATAACTTCATTGCGTTGCCAGCGATACGTTTTGCCAGCAACGCAAATTTCAATGGTTCGTTGCGGTGAAAATTTTGGAGCAACTAATTTTTAAACTTGGTACTTAATTAGCACCTAAAAAGCCCCTAATTTGGACTTTTTTTTAAAGCAATTTTGATTGTATTTTGATTTTCAGGAAATCTGAATTTTGCATCTGCTATGTTCTGAATAACGACTTTATTTTTATTAGGGGCGCCTTGTTATTGCGTATACTTGCAGCACCTAATTAGCACTTAATTCCTTGCTATTAATATTTATCGTATATCTAATAACTTCATTGCGTTGCTAACGAGACGTTTTGCTAGCAACGCAAATTCCAACAGTTCGTTGCGGTGAAAATTTTAGAGCACCTAATTTTTAAACTTGGCGCCTAATTAGCACCTAAAAAGCCCCTAATTTTGGATTTTTCCAAATACAAATTCCCGACTTTGCGTTGCTAGCGATACACAACTCTGCTCCGTCGCTTTGTAACTGTAATCCCCCGCGAGCTCTGATCTCTCACTCTCTCTCTCTCTCTCTCTCTCTCTGATCTGACTGCAACCCATGGGCATGCATTATAGAACATTATTTAAAGAATAAAATTATATTTTTTTTGTGCTTCTATCTACAATCTGAATCCTATAGGCTAGACTTTATTATTAGGTCTTTACCCATGGAATTTTATGAAATAAGTTATTTATATCGTAATTTTTTTTCTATATTTTTTATTTCTGTTAATCAAAGTAATTAACCATGCAATAGATGCATCTTTGCCAACAAAGTGGCAATTTAATGATGCCCTTTTGAAGGAAATCAGCTGGACGGGAGGCAACAAATTCTTCAAAGGCATTTTGTACTGCCTCTCGGGTATTGAATTTTTTTCCCGACAAAAGGTTATACAAATTCTGGAAAAAGTAGAAGTTTGTAAGCGCAAAGTCTGCGTCGGATTACGGAGAGCTTCCAACCCCAGCTCTTGTAACTTGGAAACCGTTTGTTGTGCAGTATGATGTTGCGCGTTGTCGTACAAGAGCAGTGAGGACGAACGATTGACCAAAATTTGGAGACGTGCGAGAATCTCCGTCATTATGTTCAGTTCTTCACAGTACACAACTGCAGTAATACTCCTCCCGTTTAGTAAGAAGCTGGACTGAATCACACCGGCGCTAGAACACCGAACAATAACCATCACTTTTCTAGGTGTAAGTTTTCGTTTAGATCATTGTTTAGGTGCTGAACCAGTATCCAAACAACTTGCTGAGCGCTTGCGATTGTCAAACAGATTCCATTTCTCGTCGCAGGCAACAATGCGTTTCAGAATCCCTTCGTTTGTGTGCCTGTTGAGCAGCGCAAGGCATATCATATTATTCATCATCATACAGCCCTTCACAAGTCCACTGCTGAACATAGGCCTCCCCTCAAGGAATTTCACAAAACACGGCCCTGAGCTACCTGCATCCATCGCATATCTTACCATGTGGTCACTCCATCTAGTGGGGGGATGCCCTACACTTCGTCCGCCCGTACGAGGCCGCCACTCGAGAACGTGGTAGAGCCATGCTGCAGTTATATTAATAGTATAGTTGTAGCACGAATGTATCGGCTCGACCGGGGAAGGACCACGCTCTCACAGAATACCAGCGTAAAATAGCAGCTTAATACTGCTGCGTTTCGTATGGTGAGTGTAGAGAACCGGAGACCCATTTTTACTGGAAAAGAGGCAATCTATCTTAGTCCTCACGGCTGACAACGCATCTGCATTTTAATTTGCAAACGAAGATAGATGTAGATGTCTATGGGCCACAGCAACCACATACCATCAGGTGGACTGCGTGCTCGTTTGTCACCCTTATTCTATAAAAAAAAAACATATTTTCTATTACATGCTCAGCCCATTTCACTATGTCAGTCACTCTGGTTCTACTGCGAATATCCTCGTTTTTAAGTTTATCACGCAGAGAAACGCTGAGCATAGCCCTCTCCAAAGCTCGCTAAGCGACTTTGAGCTTCTCCATACAACCAGCAGTGAAGAACCACGTCGCAGTTCCATAGGTCAAAACTAGCAACACTCACTGATTGTATTGGATGATGTGAACAGTTGCCCATAGAACCTCTCAATCTCACTCAAAATCTTTACACTGTTTGCGAGACTTGTGGACGATAAATCTGACACTTCCTTGGGATACATGGTCGCCCTCCCGGTGATAGAACAAGTTGTCGGATTCGAGGTTACCATGTCTTCCCCCTCTTCGGACCTCAGATATAATATCCCAGGCAACTTGTGTATTACTTCTTCCAGTTTTAGGTTCTCTTTTTGAGATTTGAGAGCACACAGTCCACCTGATGGTAAGTAGATGCTGTTGCGCATAGACATCTACATGTATCCTCAATTAAGAATCAAAATGCAGATGCGTTGTCACCCCTGAGGACTGAGCTGGAATGCCTTGTTTCCAGTAAAAAGGGTCTCCGGTTCTCTACACTCACCATACGAAACACAGCAGCATCAAGCTGCTATTTTACGCTGATATTCTTAGACGGTGGTCCTACCCCGGTCGAACCATTCGTGCTACAACCATAACATAGCTGCAGCGTGGCTCTACCACGTACAAATCTTCTCGTCAGTCCTCAGGGTGCGTACGTTATGTTGCCAGGTCAGGTCATCTTAGATGGCAACCGAACTTCCACCGGAGATTTTTAGCACCCCCTATGCCGCCATGAACTGGGCTCCGTTTCTGTGTAACTTTCGCCATGGGGGGTATATTGCCATATTTGCCACGCTTGGCGAGCGGGTTGGCAACCGTAGTTTTTTTATTGTTAGTTTGTAGTTATGAGAAAGACGCTGTTGTCTATCTTCTACCTCAGTTTACATCTGTTTATTATTATTTTATTTTTTAATAATAAATATTTTGTGGACAGTAAATTTTCTTCGTTTAAAATAACACTAAAGAAAATTGACAAGTGAGAATAATGTACGAGCCTCGTATGTTATGTAATTTTTAACTTAATTATGTATTTGGACCTTATAAAAAAGAAATTTAGGTATATAGTCTAATCTATCTATTCTTAGTCCTCAGGAGTAATAACGCATCGGCGTTTTGATTCTTAACCGAGGAATAATATCCACTTACAATGGACCGTGTGTTCGTTCGTCACACCCTTATTCCATAAAAAAAAAAAACTAATTTTCTATAATCTATTTTAATTGAGAAATTTTAAGTCTTACCTTTATGTGCATAAAGGTTACCGTTACACGTTATGCTGTAGGTATGTCGCAATTTTCACGTTTTGAAATAATTATTGCAAGTTGTTTAGTGTTAATGAAAGTTTTATGCTGTCAAATAAATTTAATATTTAGCTTATTACATTTATTTTTCAATACAATATTTAACAAGAAGAAAAATTACATAGAAATATAGGATTGATCGTAGTCTTGCTACTTCGGATTTTAATGTAAGCTGTCGTCCCTGATGAGAGTTAGATAATTAAGAGTTGGACTCCGTCGATCTTGTTGAATCAGCAGTACACTTATCACAGGAATATAAAGTAACAAATAATTTTTAATTTCGCACCTATATTATGAAACTATAATAGTCATTTTTAATAGCAAGTTAATGTGTTACAAATTAAAAAGTTGGGAGTGTATAATTTTGTAAAGTTTAAAAAGAAACACTAAAATTATTTTTGAAAGTTATTTATTAAAATAATTGTGACTTTCATCTAAAATACAAATTACTCTGTAACGTAGCAAACAATATAAAAAATCAACGCCGTTCACGTTGACATAATAGTATATAAATACAAAATAAGCTATTGCCATTTTACAGATGGTTTCCATGATCCAAAGTATATAATCTAAAACCTCTAAGAGACCAATAATATAAATAACAAACAATACTATAACAAAACCTTGTTTAAAACCCATTTAAAATTAAAACAAATAACACTATATTGTAAAATAACATTTGTTTTATTAACACATGGTAACAGGCAACATTTATTTGGTACGATTTATTAGCACCGTGGTGTATTTTCAATATATTTTTTACATATTTTGGCTTTAGGAAATACTCTACGGGATTTAATCAATCGTAAGTTCGAATAAAAATTACATCATTTAATTAATTTAAGAAATGTTCAACACTCATTCATATTCTCATTTTTATTCTCACTTACTTTTTATGTGATTTTTTTAGAACAAAACTCTTTAATCCTACGTGTAGTATTGAATGACTAATATACACGATATTAAATTTAGATATTATTTTTAAAATTTGTCATGTCAATGTGGTATCAACATGCTACGAGTACACAACATGCACAAGACTAAAATAAGATTATAACATTTCATCAGAAGAAAATTTAAAGGTTTTTATATCGAACCCTGTGCTTAATCGTATTTATCAAAAACTAAATATATTTTATATCAGCAATTTTATCATTACAAAAAAAAAATTAGAAATTGGATTATTCTATAGCGTAACTTACGTCAAAGATATGCAACACTAACACAACAACAATAATAAATTATTACACGTTGTAAAACCAAGTCAGAAATAAAACAATATATTTGTAAAGTTCGCTCTCTACAATCCTAGTATACTTTGAATCGATCACTAATTAAAAAAAAAAACTAGATACACAATCAGTGACAAAAAATGTCCTTGCCGAAAGAGCGCCCACTCGAACAATTGGGTGCGCTTTTAATTTGTACGTAGCTTTGTGAATACAACTTTAGGCTATGCACTTAAGGTTGAATTTACATTAATGTGTATTCATTTCAACTAGTCGAAACAATTGGCGACAGTTTTTAGAGAACCTTTGCATTGGATTGTGTATGTATGTAGTTTTTTTTTTTATTATTGATCGATGATACATTGGCTACAATTTTCAAAATCATACTTCTTGATACAAATAAATTAAGAAAATATACATATTATTATGGAAATTGTGTTAAATTAATATATCATACAAAAGGAAAAAAAAAACTTTCTTTCATGAAACAACAACCCACTGACGGCTCCGTGGCGCAGTGGCTTAGCAATGAGTTGCAGCGCTGGGGGCCGCGACTTCGAATCCCGCACGGAAAAAGTATTTGTATGGCCTACAAATAATTGTTCCGGGTCTGGATGTTTGTCCTTGTGAATTTTATGTATGTAAACTGCCCCCCACGATACAGGAGAAAATCCTAGTGCGGAGGTAACGTTATTTAAAAAAAAAGAACTATAACAATAGATTTTTTTATAAAACCTGCCATAAATAACATTTGAATAGTATACATTGTTATCTTATATAAATTTCTCAGTAGGAAGACGTATCGTTTGGTAGTTGGTAATGTACTCTAAATAATAGTTTTTTTTTTAAATTAATAAACGGAAACCTAAACCTTTTTATAAAAGTGATTAATATTTCAAAATTTTACTTTGGTAAGTAAGAATGGATAGCAGCGATTAACATTGTTATTGCAGGCGTATACTTCTCTTTCTCTCTTACTAAACCTACTTGTTTATTAATATTCTTTTTGGTCGGTTTATTATTATGAATTTTGCAAGGAAGGTTAAATACGTGGTAGAGCCATGCTGCTGCTTATATTATGAATGCAGCGCGAATGGGTCGACTCGACCGGGGTAGAACAGGCTCTTACAGAATATCAGCTTAAAATGGCGGATTACCACTGCTGTGTTTCGTATGGTCAGTGTAGAGAACCGGAGACCCTTTTTACTGGAAACGAGGTATTCCATCTCAGACATCAGGGGTGACAACGCATCGCCATTTTGATTCTTAATCGAGGATAAACGTAGATGTCTATTGACCACAGCATCCACTTACCATCAGGTGGACTGTGTACTCGTTTTTCGACCCTTATTCTATAAAAAAAAGTTAGTTTAAAACGTCTTATCAAAACTACAAATATAAGTCAACAATTATTGTTAATGTCCAAAAGAAGTCATGATGTTTCTCAGTATATATTTAAAAAGTACCAGATAATTAGTGAGCCTCTTAAAATTGTCGGTATGTTTATAATTTAACATCGATATCGATAGTATCCTTCTAGAATTCAACAGAGAAAAAAGTCCTTGTTAAAGCAAGCCCAATATATACACCTACTCTACCATATCTCGTTTAAATATTACATATTAAACACTAAATATACATTAAGAAAATATATTTAAAACACTTTCCGTGATGAATTTGCAAAACAAATTTAGTTAATATTAAAATGCACATACATAAAGTACAGTATAATTTTTTAGTAGTGTAATATATTTTTATTTAATCGGTAACAAGATATTCCAATAGGGGTTTTCTGCTTTCCTACCTTTATACATGAATCTTGAATCTTTACCGATGATGAACGAATTGTTTAAAAACAATATTAACTATTTACTTTCGGTAAACAACTTCACAGGTGGCATGATCTAACAACAAATGATCTAATTACAGCACAGACAAATGATTTCTGCAGTTTTACAAAAGGCAAATGATCATTCATCTAATACTTAACCATTCGATAATGATAATCGATATCAATCTTTGATATGATTAATCTCGATTGTCATTTATCGACGCGGCACATCTCTACCAATGTTTACATTTTATAAGTTTGAACATTTTGTCCGTTTCCACAAAAAGTATATTTTCCAATTTCTCGTTTCTTAAATTTCCATAAAAATATTGTATCTATTTTAACATAGTACATCCTTATCCAGTGGTAATAAGGTTTGAAATTGTGTTAAGTTTTAGTGTCGAACTGACGTTGTGATACCATAAGAACTAAAAAACTGCAATAATATCAAATTGTACATCCAAAAAACAATTCTTAAAAACATTTTTAAAAATGGTATATATATGTATTTCTTTTTAAAATATAAAATTTGTAAAATTTAATTACATCGAAACGGTTTAAACAACACCTAAAATATCTTACCATTCTTCCCCGTACTGCTAGCCGATACGCTAACGTTAACCGATATAAATATATTTATCAAAACACAGGCACCTGTAAAGCAATAACATCGTCTTACACATATCAAATTCTTAATCACAGCGATCTTACCTTACACCTGTAAGATATCCCAATAAGTTTAGTCAAATTTATGAAACGCCATTTTCTTGCCCTTGCTCAATCCAATGTAAGCTAGCCTAAACTTTCGTTCTGTGTTAAATTGTACTCGAACGCTGTGAAACTCGTGTTCCTCTGATCGGACTCGGGTTGTTCGCACTCCGAGTCGGAGTGCGATCTCGGTTCGGTCCATTCGCTCTCCGGATCGGAGAATATGTTGCGGTCCAGTAGTTCAATGTCCACGTTGTCTTCGTATAGTTCATCTGTCAAAGAAATTATAAGGTCACTAATGAACAAGTTTCCATCATCATATCTTGTCACATTACTGTCACTTAAGAAGACTATATAGACTATATAGGGCAACCAAGAATAGATGAACATCTAATAATGAAACCAAACGGGTATGGTAAAAGAAACCAGAGAGGTCAGAGGCTTATTGATTTCGCCCTCGAACATAAACTACTTTCTTTCATAAAAAACCAAACCAAAGGTGGACCTGGCGATCACCGAACAATAAATACAAAAATGAAATAGATTATGTACTGTCAAATCAACCAAACATCTTCCAAAACATAGAAGTTTTAAATTTGAACTACCCGTCAGACCACAGAGCAATCAGAGCAACAATGTCTATCAACAAGCAGAAGAAAAAACGCACAGAGTATAAAAGCAACCGCTATTCATCACTGAAAACCGAACAAGAAATATTATTTTATAAACAGAACATCTCATCTCAGTTACAAGATTTACATAAATGCCAAGAAAAAACATCAGTACAGGCTTTCTATAATACATTAACCAAGGCCATAACCCAGAGCTTACAGAACGCTCGAACCCCCAACGAAATATCAAAAGGTAACCATAAAGTTCTAAAAGAGCACACACTGGAACTTATCAAGAGAAGACAAGAGTTACAACATGCTAAGATAAAAACTCGAGCCACTAAAAATGAATTATCAGCTCTATACAAATTGATAAGTAAATACATTAAACATGACTACAAAGGCTACAGATTGAAGACTATCGAAAAACATCTGGAAAAAGCAGGAAGCTCAAAGAAGGCTCTTAAAGAACTAAGAACAAATAAATATTGAATAGATAGTTTAAACCGTATGGACAAAACCGCAAATAATCGAAAAGAAATCATAGATATAGCAACCCATTTTTATAAAACATTATATAAAGCACAAGAAAACGAGTGTACCGGCCATAGAAACACAAACCATGTTAACTCTACAAACAAAAGCGGAAACATAACACCAATAACTGAAAAAGAAGTCACACAAGAAATAAAAAGGCTAAAGATAGATAAGAGCCCAGGGCCAGACGGCATTACAAATGAAGCTATAAAGGTTGCTTGGCCACTACTGACTCTCCCATTAACACATATATTAAAAATGCTTATATTAAAAACTGCTGAAATACCATCGCAGTGGGTAGAATCAGAAATAATTTTAATTTATAAAAAAGGTGACTCAATAGATATCACAAATTACAGGCCTATAAGCTTACTCTCGTGTATCTACAAACTGTTTTCCTCCATAATTAACAAAAGAATAAGTGTCACAATAGAAGCAAACCAACCTATAGAACAAGCAGGCTTTCGCAAAGGCTTTTCAACAATCGATCATATATATACTCTAGAACAAATAATGGAGAAATACCAAGAGAAGCAAAGAACGCTCTACATCGCATATATCAAATACAAAAAAGCTTTTGATACCGTGTCACATTCAAGCATATGGACCGCCCTGCAAGCTCAAAAAGTTGAACAAGAGTATATAGATATAATCAGAAACATTTACAAAGGTAACACAGCAAAAATAAAACTAGAATCCACTGGTCCTACGTTCTCCATCGGAAGCGGTGTGAAACAAGGCGACCCGCTGTCTCCAAAATTATTTATATCTATCCTAGAGTCAATAATAAAAAGATTCAACTGGGAAAAGATAGGATTAAACATTAATGGCAATTATTTATCCCATCTACGCTTCGCGGATGACTTAGTTCTGCTGTCAGAATCTAGCACACAATTACAAAACATGATCGATTCACTAAACACAGCTAGCAAACAGGTAGGACTAGAAATTAATCTTTCAAAAACAATGGTCATGACAAATAGCATACAGAGAAGAATATCAGTGGACAATGAAACTTTGAAATATACAGAGAATTACATATACCTTGGAAAACAAATTGGCTTCAACAGAAAACAAAATGAACTAGAAGTAGAACGAAGAGTACAAAATACTTGGAACAAATACTGGTCCTTAAAAGAGATATTCAAAAGTAACATGCCAACAAATATCAAAACAAAAGTCATGATGTCATGCCTCCTACCTTGTCTAACCTACGCATGTCAAACTTGGAAATTTACATCCAAATTAAAAAGCAAAATCACTACTTGCCAACGCGGCATAGAACGAAGTATGCTCAACATTAAAAAGATGCAAAAAATCCGTCACACCAAAATTAGAGAAATCACCAAAGCAACGGATGCCCTAACCTACGCTAAAAAACTAAAATGGAAGTGGGCTGGACACGTAGCGAGGCTAAAGGACGAGAGATGGACCACCAGGGTAACAACGTGGAAGGGTCCAATCGGCAAACGTCTCAAAGGCAGACCACACACGAGATGGGCAGACGATTTGATAAGAACAGCTGGTATCTGCTGGCCGCAAATAGCTCAAGATAGAGACACATGGAATTCTTTAGAGGAGGCCTTCACCTTCACTTGAGGAGGGGTTCATGCAAACAAACTTATATATTATTATCCAGATTTAAACATTTTTTTTTCTTTTTACTTTTTTCGTTAATCTATAAACTATGCATGTATCTCATTTTTAGCATGAAATAAAAGGCTTATTTATTTATTTTATTTAATAAGACTATATGTCCTCTGACAGAGTTGTGGGGCAAACACGTAGAGGGCTCACCTGATGGCGAGTGTCATCCGCCACCCGCGAACAACTGTAACACTAGGCGAATTGCAGGCGTGTTGCCGGGCTTATAAAAAGGAGTAAGCTCGTTTTCCTAAACCTTATCGGTGGTAAACAAAGAAGTCGTGCGATGAAGAAAACTCCTAGTAATGGAGATGTAAATGTATAAATGGTATCGGGAATTTTGTCGCGGTGTGCGTTGGTGGAATTCCTACGAGCACTTACTGTGATAAATGCGATAGAAAATACAAAGGGATACTATATCTCTTCGCAGCGCCAGAAAGAACTCGGTCGTCGACGATTCGAGCCGCTTTTCCAAACATAGAGTTGCAGCCAAGTGGAAGAAGCTAGCATTGGGGTGCCCCGGCCCAGAGATGAGAACAGTAGTTTAAAGTAAACGTCCACAATAAGGAAGAATTTCGCAATAATGCTTAGCAAGCGAGTTGATAATCGCAATGGGTAACTTCATTCAGCTCAACGAACTTGTCTGATGGTTACAACGATATCGACTGAAGGAGAGGATAGAATACATTTATCGAATCATAGAATAATATACCTCATTTACCTACTTTTAACTTCTACCCTCTGTATACCACACACAACTACGCTTATATATTGTATTTACTCTGTGATTTCTTGTAATTTTTCAAGAAAATAAATGTATTCAATCGTAGCATCGGGAGAGCCTACTACGAAAATATATAACCCGCCGAGTCAGTCACTTAGTGTTGCCTAACGTAAGGACTAATTTTGATGAAAACAACATTTGGAGGAGCAGAGTTAACAAACAACAACAACAAGCTACCAAAATATGTGAAAGAAGCGACTTCGATCAAATTTTCAAAAGTACGTTATTTGAACACCGGAAGGGACACTTCATACTTTCATAAAATGTTATTTGATGACGGAAATGTTCGTGTTAAAAACTAAGGGCACAAATGATAATTTAAAGTTCTTTTTTTTTTAAATTTCTATAAACTATTGTCGTAGCTGTCATTCTGTCACACGTTTGCTATCTTTGTGGAAAATTTACGTTGATTAAATTGAATGATCTAACAAAAGGAAAGATAAGATTACCATTCAATTGCTTTCTTTTCACATAACGATATATCACCGGGGTGACATTACTGTTTTGACCTTTTGTCTTTGTGTGGCGTGTCCAAGGACAACGGATTTCAGTACTGTAGTCCGTATAATTATATGCTACGACACATTCCGTTAGTTATTACCGTGTAGCGGCGGTGTAAGAATATCCACTACCCCATATCATCCCGTGGGTGTCGTAAGGGGCGACGGAGGGAAACAAATTAAAAGATGGGCAGCAGCGTCTTCTTAATAACGACTAAAAATAAAAAATAAACTGCGGTTGCTAACCTATGAGACAATATATAGGGGAAGCCTATGTTTAGCAGTGAACTTTAATAGGCTGTAACGGTAAAGGTAACTATGACACTCCATCTTGGTATTTAAATCAGACAAAGCATCTTTTGTCTTCTTTGTAGGTTTTTACCATCAGGTAAGTGGTGGTAAGTGGCTACTGCAGTCTGTAGATAGCAGCGAATACCTGCAACCTACTTCAAACCAAGAAGGTAACAGGTGCACTGTCACATCTGAGGACCAAGATGGAATGCGTTTATATTTATTTATATGCCTGTGATTATACTGACTCTCTATAATGTTCAGACCGTAACACGGCAGTACGGGCACTGCTGCTTGGTGACAGAAATAGGCAAGCACTGTTAGACGGCGTTGGAATTTTTTCTTGTGTGTAGTTCACGGCACGAACTTTTCAGTGGGAGGGGCGCTAGATTTACTAGTCGTGGCCATGCCATTTTTCACGTGGTAGAGCCATGCTATAGCGAATGGGTCGGCTCGACCGGGGTAGGACAACGCTCTCACAGAATACCAGCGTAAAATAGCAGCTCAATGCTGCTGTGTTTCGTATGGTGAGTGTAGAGAACCGGTAATCCTTTTTACTGGAAAAGGGCATTCCATCTTAGTCCTCACGGGTGACAACGTATCTACGTTTTGATTTGCAAACGACAATAGATGTAGATGTTTATGGGCCACAGCAACCACTTATCATCAGGTGGACTGTGTGCTCGTTTGTTACCCTATCCTATAAAAAAAATGTATGTACAGATTATGTTTATCTGTATGCACTCACCGTCGTTGGCTATGAGATCGGAGGACCAGTCGTTGTCGAACTCCAACTGTTTGTTGACATCCCTCTCGGTGGGCGACTGCACCGCCTCGGTATCGGCGTCAGTTACGTCGTAAATCTCAGTCACTTTCACCTGGAATTAAATTACTTTACTTTTTATCGTTATTAAATTTGAAAAACAAATGTCAATCATACTCTCAGAATACACATTATAGGGTCCACTGTATTTACAGTACACTCTATTTCTAAAAGGACTATGTGGGAAAATAGACTCAATCCTGTTGTTTTAATGCGAGCTGACTAAATGATTGATATTTTTAATTTCTAATTAATTTCAATTTCTCTTCCGCCCTGCCAATTTTCTCACGATGTTTTTCTTTAACGCCTCCTCATTCCAACGATCGAGAATATAGAATATCACAATTTCATTGGAGCCGGCGGGAATTGAACTCAAGTTCTAGAGCATTCAGACGCAATCATGCAATATTTAAAGAATCATAATTGATTATGATTTAATCAACGGTTGTCTAATGGTTATAGGTGCGGACTTCAAAACTCGGAAAACAAGAGTGGTGGTAGGAATGTGGTTTCAAATCCACCATTCGACTACTGTCGTGTACCACTTCTAACACAAGCATTTTAAGCTTACTTGGAGCGGTTACCTTAAATATTAGTAACGTTCATAGCACTATTAGTATTTAAAATAATATTGCATGCCGTAAGCGCAAAGCGCACAGGTATGTTCTGCTAGGGTCTAAAAATTAAGATTCCAACGTCGCATGAAATCGTATCTAGCAATCATATTATACATATAAATTATATAAAAAGCACATTGTTAGAAAGATAAATGATTGTTGAACTTATTAATTTTTTTTTAAATCAATTAATTGCTATTTTTACATAAAAAGGGGTTTTAGTGGCTTAAAGTCCGCATGCTTCGTAAACACGATAACTTTGAAAATATCAATTGTACAACTCAATCTATTTTTAAAACTCTTCATCTAGCAGAAACAGAAACTTTTTTATTCAATATAGATTATAAATAATACTTATTAGTCACTTTTTTGTGTAATTACCACTGGTTCGAAAAAATAGCCACTGTCCTGGGAAGAAGCAGCAAAACTTTTTTTTTAAATAACAGCTTACAATCATGTATGTTACACAAATTAACAACACAACAAATTAGAAATAGCTTGGTAGCGATCACCACATTTCCAAGGGTTATTATCATCCATAAATTCTTTAATATTATAATAACCATATTAAAAAAATAATATTATAATATCATGTGGGAAGCCATGGAATGTAAATGGCAGTTTGTTTTGTTTCATAATCATCATCATCATTACAGCCTTTCATAAATCCACTGCTGAACAGGCCTCCTCCAATGAATGCCACAAAGTCCTGAGCCACCTACATCCATTGACTTCCTGCATATCTTACCAAGTCGTCACTCCATCTCGTGGGGAGTCGCCCTACACTTCGCATACCGGTACAAGGCTGCCACTCGAGAACCTATCTTCCCCATCGGTTGTCGGTTCTTCGAGCTATATGACCGGCTCACTGCCACTTCAGCTTACTAATCCGTTGGGTTATGTCGGTTACTCTCGTTCTATTGCGGATACCCTCATTTCTAAGTTTATCACGCAGAGAAACCCCGAGCATAGCCCTCTCCATAGCACGCTCGCGACCTTGAGCTTCCTCATACGGCCAGCAGTGAAGGACCACGTCTCAGATCCGTAATTCATCACTGGCAACATGCACTGGTTGTACAATTTCGTTTTTAGGTTTTAAGGTATGTCTAACGAGAAGATGTGTCTTAGTTTCCCGAACGCTGCCCAGCCGAGTTGAATCCGTCGATTGACCTCTCAGTCGAAGTTACCTAGTCGGACTATTTCTCCCAGGTAAACATACTCGTCAACAACTTCGAGCTTAGTGCTCCCAACAACTACCGGCATAGGTGTGACATGGACGTTAAACATGATTTTTGTTTTGTTTGGTTATAATTAATTTTTTCAGCTAAAAATGGCGAACGGTGGTTTATGAGCCTTGTATATTTCCTTATTATGATCATTTGATTTTAAATTGCACAATTGAAGTGACTTGTAAAAAAAATTAGCTTTAAGTTTTTTCTCGTCAGTCATAACAAAATCGGCTTTTTGTCACAATTGGTTGAAACTATATATTATATCCCACCAAAAACATTCTGTAAAATACTAGCCAAGTCTCGATGGAGCTGCTTGTTTATCTCTAAAAAGTAATGAAATCTAGACAAAGTCGTGCCAAGTGTAAGGTTCCTTACTGCGATTTCTTTATTATTATAGTTAATGTTGTGTGACTTGGCCGTTAAAGTGTACACAAGGGTACAAAACCAGGCGCTACATGACACCATTGCACCAATCTGTCGCCAGAACCGCTACCCATTGACGATGGAAAAGTGCTTCTTGGAAAACGTTGATTGAATAACCAGTCAATTGTAAGCTTAATAAAGTTGCGTTTACACGTAATGTTGCACGTAATTGTGTTTACACGTAATGTTATATCTGTTGTACTTATGTTTGTTAAGCGAGATATATATAATAGTCCATAGTGGTATTGGTAATTGGACGGTAGTGTCTCATTTTAGGCGGTTGTTGATTGTGCAACACATGCATTCAGCATTGACAATGCTGACTTCTGCTCTCTTCTTTTTGGAGCGTCAAATCGACCACCGATCTAACATAAAATAGATGTACAGACGGACTTCTATCAATGATTAGAAGTCCACCTGTACTGGAAATAATTTTTTATATTGTTTGTTTCAGGCTCGCCTATACAAAAGTATTATTGAAATATGCAGCTTTATCAAGCCTGCAATTGACTGATTATTCAATGAACGTTTTCCAAGTGGCAATTTTCCATCGTCAATGGGTAGCGGTTCTGGCGACAAATTGGTGCAATGGTGTGTATGCAATGTAGCACCTGGTTTTGTACCGTTGTGTTCCCTACAACGGCCAAGTCACACAACATTAACTATAATAATAAAGAAATCGCAGTAAGGAACCTTACACTTGGCACGACTTTGTCTAGATTTCATTACTTTTTAGAGATAAACAAGCAGCTCCATCGAGACTTGGCTAGTATTTTACAGAATGTTTTTGGTGGGATTTCACTGCTTTTTGTAGAAACGTGGGCATATTTATTTATTTTATTAGGTTTTCTTATTTGACACATTTTTTTTTTCGTTTTAGGAGTAGTTTTTTTATTATTACAAATCTTTCTTTTCTTTTTTTCCGGTTCTGATTCTTGTACAGTAGCAACAGTTTTTCGTATTGCCCATTCGCGTTCATTATTTATTCTTTTAGACGGTTTAGACGGTTTAATTTCTGAAAGATCGGCGTGGTATTTACGCCTAAGCCGGTTGTATTCGGTGATCGCTGAAGCTTGAGCTTTTATACTCTTGAAGTCAACATTTATGAGGTGCACTCCATGAAGATTGGTTACTCGTGAAAGCGCCACGTAGGCTTGGCCACAAGAGAATATGGAGGTGCCAATGTCCATGAGGGCATTTTTCAGACTTAGACCTTGGCTCTTATGAATTGTTAGGGCATACGCCACACAGATTGGGAATTGTTCTCTGTACACGTATTTTTTTTATGTACCAATAGTAGAAGGGGGCATTACCATATCTCTAATACATCTGAGACCAGCTGAGGGTTCTTCATCAGATACTTCGGACCTTCGATTTTTGACATCAAATGAAGCGGCCCACCAAGTTGAATATTTTTTGTAAAGGCGGTATGTCGATCTCTTCTAATAGTTTGGTTGGGCTCTTGTGTTTTCTAATCAGGGTCACCAGGTACTCCAGATCTTCGATTATCCTAGTTTTTATAGTTTTCCCTTTATGTGGCCATTAAACCCTAACTCTGTACCAAATTTCAGCTCTCTGAGTTTATGGGAAGTACTAGTTCTATTCTGATGATCATGAGTGAGTGAGTGTCATAAATGCGAAACTTTGCTTTCGCTTAACTTCGGAACTAAATGACCTATAGACTTGAAATTTTGGATTTTAAGTATGTGATTATAGCTTACTGGATGACGAAAATTTCTGCGTTCTGGTCTTATCCGGAGGTTCTCAAATAGAGGCCTGAAAATGCGGCGAAACGGTTCCAGTAAAGGATGGTACGGCAGTGTTTGCTTCGCGCTCGACTTGGCGGGGGCACTGCCGTGCCCCCCGATACTTTTAAAATTATTTAAACACAATAAACAATTTGTTTCGAAAACAAGTGGTATGAACGTGACACTGTCGATGTTTGTGACTTGAAATAGTTTCTTAATATAATAGTGCATTATTCATTTTTATATTAAAGATAAGAAGTTTGAGCAAGATTCTATCTAAAGTGGATTGGGCATAATGTGTTTCTTAATTGGAAATAATGTAAATCTAGAAGTTACCAATTAGAAGAAGTCGTATTCACCCTTTCCTAAGGGGTTCCATGTTGTAAAATTAAGACCGAAGTCTTACAGAATAATTTATTATTTGAAACATATGTGCCACAGAGCAGGTGGTAGCAAAATAGTTACGAGTATATCATATCGCTCATCCAATAGAACAATGACGTAACTACCAAAAAGGTGAAATTTACATTTTGATGTCACAAGTTCCCGTTGCTGAAGTTCTCTTTATAGTAAACAGGAGTGTTCTTACAGTAGTTTTGGTTAGAGGGCGTGAATGTCGTTTGGGAATTGGTTCGGTTTTTGCATAGCTACAGAAAAATATCGGCGGATTTGACAGTCGTGCGGGGAGCCCCTTGAAGTGCGAACGTGTTGAGAGCTACAGTGACGCAAATGTAATTTCAACATTATTGACGTTCGGGACATCATCGGAATATTGTGGGATAAGACTTGCTCTTGGATAGTTACTCCCACTTGCGTGTGGCTCCAACGAGGAAGTGAACAGCTGCCCATGGAACCTCTCAATCTCACTCAAAATCACATCATCCAACATTGTGTAGATATTATGTACACAATGTTGGATCGAAGTCAAATATGGTATGAAATATTATTAGCATTTAGCAACTACTGTGTAAAAAAAGACCCATACTGATTGCGTACACCTCTGAGGAAAAAGCCGGAATGCCCCTCGCAGTATGTAATTATACTGACTCTATATACCCTCCAAACCGGAACACAGCAACGCGAGCACTGCTATTTAGCGGCAGAAATAGGTAAGAAGGTGATACCTATCCAGATAAGACTCTTAGGCAGAAATACCACCTAGACCAAACTAGGGTACTTAAATATAAACATAATATTATTTACTACTTTCGGACGAGCCTCGTTCTAATGAGAATTTTGTAATTGGCAGCTTTTGCGCGTCGAAATCCAATGCGCACACATTATAAAAGTATGAGGGGATCTGGCACTGGATTTAAAATACGGATACATAAAAAAAATAAAACGTGCTTAAAGGAAAATATCGTGAGGAAACCTGCATATTTGGGACTCAAAACATTTTTGACGACATGTGGAATCCTTTAACATCCATGGGTAGGTTATAATCACTACCGTTTAGTGTAGTAACGATGTAAAAATATCGACTATACAATATCGTCGGATATAGACAGCAGCGTTATCCTAATAACAATAAAAAATAAAAATAAAACATGTGTGCAGTTCACACTCGGTAGAAGTGAAACCTTCAGAAAAGGAGACCGAGATAATGGGTAACACTGTAAACCGTATTCTATCTCATTCCCTCGCAGGCTTAATCCTATAGATGTGTATATGTTTGTCTCTTTTAGTGTCGCTTTTTCGTTTCATCGAGTTTCAAATCGCAACGATTCCAAAGAATTATTCTTGATAGGCTGGCTGTAAAAGTAACGTTTTAGTGCTGCATGACGAATTATTGTTAATACATTACCCTCTTTCTTCTAGCTTAAAAATATTAAGCTAGAAGAAAGAGGGTAATGTACTCTTAAACTTAATTATGTAGACTTTGTAATGGTGCGACCCTATCGATTGTATCAATCTGGA
The DNA here is from genome assembly GCA_963668995.1 of Parnassius mnemosyne. Lineage (NCBI taxonomy): Eukaryota > Metazoa > Arthropoda > Insecta > Lepidoptera > Papilionidae > Parnassius > Parnassius mnemosyne. Next base: position 69,008,247 of record CAVLGL010000001.1, read on the forward strand.
GCATATCAAATTAAATGTGACTCAGATAGCAAAGTGCAGTTGAGCTGACAGCGAAGTTGTTTAAGTCGCAATTACGTCGCCTTTTATTAGGGCGACACTGAAAGTTCTTAGAAAATCAAAAACTGAACAAAGTAGCAAGTGTCCAATTACATCAATACATTGCTGCATCCGATGAAACCACCGAGAAAAGCACTTTGCCCACTCGTCGTTAGGGGTCTCTTCGACAGCATATTGAAACGCAGCCACTGCTTCCTCAGCGACCATAAAACGTTTTCCTCGAAATTTTTCTTTTATTTTCGGAAATAAATGAAAATAGGTGCGAGGTCGGGGCTATAAGGCGGGTGACCCGGTAATTCCACGTCTGACGTCGCCAAGTAGTCGATTGTTTGCTTGGCGGTGTGCGACGAGGCGTTGTCGTAGAGTGAAGAAGGATCCTACTGCGAGGTCGTTTCTCCCGAGCTTTTTCCAAGACAAGTGGCAAACAATTGTTAGTGTACCACTCTCACACAATTTTTGCGTAATGACCTGTACTTCCGAAGAACGAGGCCACCATCTTTTTTTCCATGCTTCGACCTCTCTTCACTTCAGTTGGCAACTCCTCGGAAGGAAACACCCAGACAGCAGACTGTATCTTAGTTTCAGGATCATAATTATAAATCCCACTTTCGTCACCCGTAAGTATGTCGAACACAGCATTTGAGTCACCTCCGTTAAATCTTTGAACCATTTCACGACACCAATCAACACGGCGGAGTTTTTGGCCTTCTGTCAAATTATGAGGTATCCACCGGGCACAAAGTTTCCTGACCACTAAATGTTCATGGAGGATTTTGTGCACTTGACTCATACCGATGCCTAAGCTTGTCCGAATCTGCTGAAAAGTCACTCTTTTGTCAGTCTCTATCATACACCGCACAACACTGATGTTATCTTCAGTCGTCGCCGTAGAAGCCCATCCCTCACGCAGATCATCGGTGAAATTAGTGCGACCACGTTTATACTCATTAAACCTGAGGCTTCATCGTGGAAGGCTAATCGAAGTCTATCATAACTTTTCCAGCCTTACCGAACTTCGGAATTTGAACATTCTACTATATAAGTACTACTACTATAAATTAACAATATTTTACGACGTTCATCATCATCGTCATTACAGCCCTTCATAAGTCCACTGATGAACAAAGGTTTCTATCATAAGGCACGGTCCAGAATCACCTGCATACATCGACTTCCGGCCTCTCTTACCAAGTCATTGCTCCATCTAGTGGGGAGCCACCCTACACTTCGCTTACCAAAATTAGGCTGTTATTTGAGAACCTTACATTTCATAACCTTATAATGACTATCCTCAAAATAAAACCACATTTTTATATCATAACATAAATATCCCTGTCCTTCATTGACATTAAAACATCTTTTAATATAAACAGATAACTCAACAAATAACAATCAACATTATTAAAACGATATGTAAAACAGTCTAGTAGGCAAATACACATATAGGTCGTCTGTCTCCTGTTGGTCAGGGACTTTATAGGTTCCTTGTTTATGAGGGACTTATAAAAAAAGGAATGTATCAATTATTGTGTTACTTGCCTAGCATGTCATGGCGCACGCCCAGCGCCTAATGCGATGTAGGGTTTGAGATTATGGAGGCAAAGGGACAACCACCCATAACTTATTTCACATCTATACCCATATTTATTGGCGAAACGTGTTTTCAGTAGGTCACTGCTCTTTGAACTCTGCCTACCTCCTCGGATATTACAGGCGTGACGTTGTATGTGACCTGCAGTCCGGCAGAACGTTGCTTTCAGAACATGTTTTTACCGAATGTGCCGACATTCGGCTGAAAACAGATTCGGTACATCACTATTAAAAAGCAAACCACACACGTGTTCAAAAGTCCAATCACGTTTGACCAAAATAATGAAAAGTATATTACAGTCAATAAACAAGTAGCGATAACCCCGGGCAAGCGTGCGAATGTCGATTTGAACATTGGGATGTCGCGTCATTCGCTATTGGACGCAGATAGCGATTGTTACGAGTATCGATCGAGAACATCGTAGCGAATCGATAAAGACTGCAAGTATGTTATTAATAGAAACGAGTTGAATGTAAATTCAAGAAAAACAACTTCCTTCTGCGTGAATCCCATATCTCTGGTGCCCTTTGACCTACAGGACCCAAATTCAAACTCGACCGAGCTACTACCTCAAGGTATCCACATACCAAATTCAAAGTCAATCGGTCCAGTGGAACGGAAGTTATCGTGTCGGCATACAGACTAACAGACTGCCAGCTAAAACCATTAACTTCCTTTCAATGCTACGCAGAAGGAAGTTAATAAGTGACAGCCCAGAAGAAATATTTTATTGAATTTTTAGGAGCGAAAAAAATTTATCTTTGAAATTAATATATTTCCAACTTTAATTGCAATACTAACTTTTTCATTTTTTAAATTTTATATTACAGTTTACATACATTTCTTATTGCGTATGGGTGTGTATCACAAACACACATGCACACGCATCCAATTCAGGAAAATCAATCAATTCAAAGAAAATAGTGCAAACACCTATGTAAAATTCTATGTAAGCAGTTTGCTATTTTTTTTTTATAGAACGAAGTGACAAACGTTCAAAGCGGGAAAGACACAAATAGCTACGGTCTCGATAAATACATTTAAGTATACAAGTACGGAATATAAAGCTTTGAAAGAAATAAAAAACATGTTTATTTATTTCTGTAAAACATGTACAACCGACTTCAATATAAATAAAATGAGAACATCATCAATGTAGTCATCATTATCATCATTACAGCCCTTCACAAGTCCACTGCTGAACATAGGCCTCCCCCAAAGAACGCCACAAAGCCGAGCCCGAGCCACCTGCATCCATTGACTTCCTGCACCTCTTACCAGGTCTTCACTCCATCTAGTGGGGGCCGCCCTACACGTAGCCTGCCAGTACAAGGCTGCCACTCGAGAACTTTTCCTCGCCATCGGTTGTCGATTCTTCGAGCTATATGGCCGGCCCATTGCCACTTTAGCATACTAATTATTTGGGCTATGTCAGTTACTCTGGTTCTACTGCGGATATCCTCGTTTTCAAGTCACGCCGAGAATAGCCCTATAGACTTTGAGCTTCCTCATACGGCCAGCAGAGAAGGACCACGTCTCAGATCCATAGGTCATTACTGGCAACACGCACTGGTTCGAAGTCAATTAAATACGCATTATTAAGGATAACTCAAAAATTACTGGTCAGATCTTGATCTAATTTATATAGGACCACATGAGAAGCACTAGTTTAAAAAAAACAAAGTCGAATTGAGAACCTCTTCCTTTTTTTTGAAGGAGGTTGAAAAATTCTATTCTATCCTGAGTGATATTCACCTTGTTATCGCTGTCAAGGTAGTAGTAGGCGAGCAGCGCGTCGTTGTTTGCCGTGACGTTCAAGACATGTTCAAATGTGTCCGCGTCCGCTACCACGTCGCCGTATGTCACTCGTACTTCACTGGCGCGTCTGTAAACATAACAACTAAATTAACTATAAATCTATGCAACGGGTTATCTGAAATAGTAAATAGTGCTTTATAATTATTCCTAGCGAAATACTATATTATTTCTACAACAGTTAGGTTTAGAGTAGTGAGTCCCAACCAGTGGTCCGCAAGAGTTTAAATATGGCACGCAAAAGATTTAAATATTATACCTAATCGTTTTAAATGACATTTATTATTTTCTCGTCGTGCGGACAGTGCAACACCGCCCGTCATGTTAGTAAGTACCTACTAGCTTTTACAATAAATACACAAATAATCTGTTAATGAATGCTTTAATTCACAAAATTAATCCGAGAAAGAATCAGATATATTATCGAAGAGCTACCTGTTTTAAAATGTAGTGGAGCCATGCTGCAGCTATATTTTGTTGTAGCACGAATGGGTCGGCTCGACCGGGGTTGAACAACACTGTCACAGAATACCAGCGTAAAATAGCAGCTTAATGCTGCTGGGTTTCGTATGGTGAGTGTAGCATTAGCATTCAATCTAAGTCCTCAGGGGTGACAATGAGGATAACAGTATAGTCTATGGGCCTCACTATCCATTCACCATCAGGTGGACTGTATGCTCGTTTGTCACTCTTAATTTATTTAAAAAAAAAACTGATGCTCAGACGTCTCGTATCTTTGACGCTGGTCCCTGGTAGCAAGTGTGGTTATTTTACACTTAAAGTAAACGGGATGGTATTTCACCACCCATTAAAAAACCATAAAACCATTCTGGTCTTTCCAATAGTAGACTATTAAGACTATTACCTGCGAGACGAAATGAGCTGATAGATTCTGTTATGCCGCAATCCAACGATCTAACAAAAAACTTAATTTATTGGAAATAATTTTGAATGTAATAACAACGTTATACTAACGTTTATTGTTTAGAGATTACTTAATTATTTTATTTTGATAGGTATTTTTATTTCTTCATATCATATTATATATATATGCCTAAAATTCATGTAGGTACTTCATTGTTTAAAATCTCTTTAATTTGTGGTTTTAAAGAGGTCGACTTCATAAAACTACAAATGCGATAAGATTATTAAAAGTAATTAGGAACTGTTTCATTTAAAATAATCAACTAAACGTTTACTTATAAATAGGAGTAAGTTGCTTACATTCTTCTTGATTACATTTCATAAGGTTTAAGGAAGGTTGAATTAAATTGTAGCTAATGAGTAACTTGTTATCAAGCAAAAGACCGATGTTTGTAAACGTTTGGTCTAGTAATAATTTATTGAATTAAAATAGAAAATATTATTATATGTATATTGCATTAATATCGCAATAATATACAAGAGTATATTAATAAAAAAATCTAGTAAAGCCAAGGTGAGCAAGTTACAGGCTGATGAAGACGAGGTGGAATAATAAACAATGACAGTTATTATGTCAGAAAAACTAAATGTTAGCCTTCCTTTCATCCTATCACTTAGAATAATTATGCTCTTTAAAAACCGTTATCGTTACAGTCTATTAAAGACCACTGCTGATATCTATATTTGCCATAGTTGGCACGCTTGGAAAGCGGTTTGGCAACCACAGTTTTGCACATATCGAACACGAAGCGGAGATGTAGTGCTCTATTGTCACCAAATCAAAAAATCGTGATCCACTCAACTTAAATCACTTCCACCAGCTTTATATTGCACTCATATAATGAAAAGTATTGCATTAGTAAGAGGAGATTTCAATTAATACCTACTTCTTACGTACTTATAAGATTATTTATTTTATAAAATTATTATTAAAAAAATATATAAAATAATTTCACTTGGACGTCAGTTTGTCGGTATGGGGATGTCAATAAGATATCTTTCGAAAAACTTTTATTAGCTTTAGATCCCAGAACCCTTAGGAAACCTTTTGAATTTCACAAACGAAATACATAAGTATTTCGGTAATTAATAAAAGTAAATTGATAATTCAAAATATTACATGAGTGTTCGTTCACTTTAGAATTTTCCAAATTTTTGTATTTTATTTTTAGTGGTTATTAGGAAGACACTGCTGCCCATCTCCCGATTTGCTCCCCTCTATCGCCTCTTACGACACCCACGGGATGGTATGGGGTACTGGATATTCTTACTTGGCCACTACGCGGTACTTCGATGCTACTGTGTTAAAGAAATTTAAAATTTTCTATTTCAGTTATACAATTATTTGGATTTAAATTAACACCATTATAATTTTTATTTGAGATCTGTATATAACTACTGTCTGTTTGTGTACCTTATTCAATAAAATAAAATAACTTTAGTCTTCGTTTGGCAGATTTGGCTCGCACTCGAGTACCTTTCATTTCCCGTTCAGTTGTCGTTGGCTTAAGTAACGTGACTCAATTTAAATCATCCAATGATATGATCATCAATGGGATGACGTCAAGCGTGATGATTAACGCAAATCCCCCCTACAATGATAGAGATCCATATTCAGCTATGGACTTTTTATACGCTAATGAAGTAAAAGAAGAAAATGACTTAAGTCTAAAGTTTGGTTTCAATCGATTCAAAACTAATCAACACTCGTTTCGAGCACTCGAATCGTTTATCGCTGTGACACAGTTAGCGCGCAATCGTACAGCTGCGATGAGTGCAGTTCCGCGATTTCGACGCTTTTGATAACGGATAAAATTAGTAGTAAAATATTTCAATTTAAAAGACGCAATTATCTTTTAATTTTGAACATTTTACTATTTTACAAGAAAGCACTTTAAATTAAAAAAAATATTATTGATTGTTTTAAAGATTACAGAAGAAGACACCACACACCACACATCACACATCACACACCACACACCGCACACCGCACACCGCACACCACACACCACACACCACACTCACACACCACACACCGCACACCGCACACCGCACACCGCACACCGCACACCGCACACCGCACACCGCACACCGCACACCGCACACCGCACACCGCACACCGCACACCGCACACCGCACACCGCACACCGCACACCGCACACCGCACACCGCACACCGCACACCGCACACCGCACACCGCACACCGCACACCGCACACCGCACACCGCACACCGCACACCGCACACCGCACACCGCACACCGCACACCGCACACCGCACACCGCACACCGCACACCGCACACCGCACACCGCACACCGCACACAACACACCACACACCACACACCACACACCACACACCACACACCACACACCACACACCACACACCACACACCACACACCACACACCACACACCACACACCACACACCACACACCACACACCACACATCACACATCACACATCACACACCACACACCACACACCACACACCACACACCACACACCACACACCACACACCACACACCTTACACCACACACCACACACCACACACCACACACCACACATCACACATCACACATCACACACCACACACCACACACCTCACACCACACACCACACACCACACACCACACACCTCACACCACACACCACACATCACACATCACACATCACACACCACACACCGCACACCGCACACCGCACACCGCACACCACACACAACACACCACACACCACACACCACACACCACACACCACACACCACACACCACACACCACACACCACACACCACACACCACACACCACACACCACACACCACACACCACACACCACACACCACACATCACACATCACACATCACACATCACACACCACACACCACACACCACACACCACACACCATACACCACACACCACACACCACACACCTTACACCACACACCACACACCACACACAAACACACCCGCGCGCACTCATAAATTCTCGCACTCACATCTATATATATAATTTTTTAACTTAAAAGCTTAGTGTTTATTGGTAACTAAGATGGAGGCCTGGTGACCTCAGTTTTTATTTACCTACTTCAGGCACCAGCAGTCCACAACCATTTTTGTTTAATAGCTCTTAAGTTTTAGTGTTAATATATTCTTGTGATTTTGTGCTGAGAAATACATAAATAAAATTATTATAATATTATTATTATTAATTAAAAAGGAATAGAAACAACAAATGTGGGTAATGTATCGAGGATATAGGTACATGTAGTGTTTACAATATGATAATAATTATTATTGACAGGACCCCTAACAAAGAGCAGAGCTGACGTCATCATCGTGGAGATAGCGTGCCAATTACTACGACTGACACATGACCCCACAGATGTGTAATGAATGCTTTGTTATTCATGTAAATTTGTTTTTTGAGGCATTTAATCAAAGAGGCAAAGGAATGACTGCACATAGTGTTTTGTACATGTTTTCACATTTGGAACGTGTTGTGCTGGAATAATTTAGCTTACAATCTGACCAAAATAATAATCCAGAGGCTCTTTTTTCAGTTTATTTGCAAGTAATCTACGTTAAATTTTCTTTAAAACCGAAGTAATTCATATTTGAAAGATAAATGCATTTTTCTTGTATCCCTTTTAAGTGTAACAAACGAGCAGACCGTCCACCTGCTGGTAAATGGATTCTGTGGCCCTGAGGACTAAGATAGAATGCCTCGTTTTCAGTAAAAACCGTCTCCGGTTCTCTACACTCACCATACGAAATACAGCAGCATTGATCTGTTATTATACGCTGTTAAAATGAGGAGCGCAATCTAGCCGACCTTTACGTGCTGCAACCGTAATAGGTATAGCTGGAGCGTGGCTCTACCACGTTAAGATTATACGAGGTGTCTCAGCGCCGATTTTAAACTTTGAATATTTATATTAAAAAAAAAAAAACAATTGTGCTTATAAATTATAGTACATTAGTGTGAATTTTATGTATGGAATATTACACTGTCAAGATGTCTTCCATCACGGCGAATGCACTCTTCAAAGCGAACTCAGTCAACTGATATGGCCCTCACTTCTGTCGTTAGTTTAATCTTCAGCTGCTCCAAAGAGCAATGGCAGACTTTCATACATAAAATTAGTTGAGAAGGAATGGTAGCGTCTATATACCAAAAATATCTTAAAATGTTAAGCGTCAGTCCCTTAATAACTCTGTCAAAGAATTTTGTACTGAGAAGGCGTCAAAAAAAAGATATTTACATTTGAACCTTTTTAGATTATGTCCTATATCACTTGGAAAGAGTCATGCTTCCAGTGGTTGTTTGATGTTAGCTTAATAAATAATACATAATTGGGAGTTTTTAGATTATTGTATCTCTATTATATATTTGCATACTATGAATGTATATTTCTGGCATGGCTCCAGGGCTTTTGTATCATAGTGACATTCTCAGAAGGGCTAGAACCCAGAGCCGTAAAGCCAGTAAAAAAAAACAGTGACATTTTATTTTAGCTAGTGTTGGCATAACATTAAATGGAATTGTTACATAGTACTATGATTGAGATAATGTATTATTGTAGGAAATTCTTTGTAAGAGACTTATTCTCAGCCATGTCACTTTTATTGTTATTATTACTGATAGTACAGTTATTATACTATATTTTAGTTAGTAGTTATTATTATATACTAACAATAACTTTTTGTGTGTTGTGTTGGTAGTGTTACACAGTGTATACGAAAATAGTATGAATATACTAAATGGCAACATTTGAATAGAGTAAAAAAAAAACCTGAGTAAACCTGAAAACGAAATTGTACAACCAGTGCGTGTTGCCAGTGATGACTTATGGAACTGAGACGTGGTCCTTCACTGCTGGCCGTATGAGGAAGCTCAAGGTCGCTCAGCGAGCTATGGAGAGGGCTATGATCGGAGTTTCTCTGCGTGATAAACTTAGGAATGAGGATATCCGCAGTAGAACCAGAGTAACCGACATAGCCCAACGGATTAGTAAGCTGAAGTGGCAGTGGGCCGGCCATATAGCTCGAAGAACCGACAACCGATGGGGAAGAAAGGTTCTCGAGTGGCAGCCTCGTACCGGTAGGCGAAGTGTAGGGCGTCCCCCCACGAGATGGAGTGACGACCTGGTAAGACATGCAGGAAGTCGATGGATGCAGGTGGCTCAGGGCCGTGCTTTGTGGCATTCTTTGGGGGAGGCCTATGTTCAGCAGTGGACTTGTGAAGGGCTGTAATGATGATGATGATGATGATGAATAGAGTAAAATGATTTAAGTGGAGTTTTGGCGGGAAATTGACCGGCGGCGGTTTGCTGCTCCTGTATTATTGTTTAAATAATGGTTTGAAGTGGACTTTGATATGTAAAAGTGTTGCGATTTTGTGTATTAAGTGTCTACGCATGTGAACTATTAGTGGAAACAGTGAAACAAGTGCTCTGATGGTGATGGATTCTCAAGATAAGCTGTTTGTTTGCATAGGCACCTTTAGATACCATCGCCAACTATCAGCTGTCTGCTGGATCAAGTTGCCGCCAAAATCTCCCAAGAACTGCACAATGTGACGCATCAACATATTGTGAAGCAGTATACTATGAAGGAGTGGGGAAATTACAATAAACCGAATAAAAATACTTAAGACTTGGCCTAAAGGTCTAGATACCAGGCCATAAAATCCAAAAAAAAATGATTTAAGTCATTTGATATTCCCAAAAATGTTTGTTTTTTTCTGTGGCTTTAATTAATATACATTTTTATTTGAAATATCATAGAAAAATAATAAAACTCATTTTATATATAACTTATTTCTAGACGCTATAATTTTTCTCAACTATTTTTCTGCCATTGCTCTTTATAAAAGGGGTATCAAAAACTTTTACTTTGAGATAACCCCTGGGTGACCACAATATGTCTCCAAAGCGGCTTATGATTTTTCCCGGAAATAATGCTTTTAGCTGTGTGGGCTGTGGACCCATCTTGCTGAAACCATACACCGGATTCGTCAACATCCTCTTCTTGCAGCTGCGTTACAAAAAAGTTATTAATCATGTCGATATACCGCTCGCTCGTCACTGTAACCGTTGCACCTCGATCATTCTAGAAGAAAAATGGCCCGATGATTTTCTTCGCCGATATTGCGCACGATACATTAACTTTTGGGCTGTGTAATGCCTTCTGATGTTTTTGTTTTGGATTGCTGGATGACCAGTAACGGTGATGTTGGCGATTGACGTACCCTTCGAAGTGAAAGTGTGACTCGTCGCTAAAATAAACATTGGCCATTACATTTTCCTCTGAAAAAATCTCTAACATCTTCTGACAGAAAATTTTTCGCTTGTAGTCTTCTGGTTTGATTTTTGAACTATTTGGATTTTATAGGGATGTAATTTTAAGTCTAAGGCCAAAATTCGTCGAATACTTGAACGTTGGAGATTCAAAGAGGCACCATGTTTTCGAAGTGATCGTCGTGAATGGTCCGCGACCGCAGCGGCGACGCGGTCGATGTTGTCAATCGATCGAACAGGTCTATTTCGAGGGCAATTGAATCTTTCAGTAACTTTCGTGAAATAGGATAAAGTACATTCTGTCGCTCCGAACTTTTTTACCCACGACTTAATTAACTGAATACTCGGGGCATCACTTAAACGGCGGATTTCACAGCGATTACAAAACTTGCGCTGTGCTTCCCTCAGCGAAAACTCGTTGCAAAAGTACGCCTTCACTGCGTACGCGCGGTGCGCGCCACACCACTGTCACATAGCGGCTAAAAAGACCGAACTCATCACCTACCGAATGCTACCCGCTACCCTCCCTCTAACCCCGCAGATTGCTGAGAAATTTGTGTTTAAATTATATTTACGCGAACACTACACATTTAAATAAAACTAATTTTACGGATTTTATATCGTATATTAACTTATTTTATATTCCCGACGTTTCGAGCACGTTACAGCACCCATGGTCACGGGTGGGGGCACTGAGGTGTATGACGTCCCAATGTCATAGTTAGTATTAAAAATTATTATTTTTCGAGCACTTTACAGCACCCGTGACTTGTTAAGTTTAAAATCTGCGCTGAGACACCTTTATAATATAGATAATACTTTGTTTTTGTGGGTTGAAACATTTCCGCACAATCTTGTCCATTTATATTTTTGGCAATTAGATCAGACACCTCTTGTTATTTTATTATGTATATAAACAATGCTGTGGAAAAAACGTGTTTTTAAGTGAGTAAATATTATGAATAAAAGAGAAGAACTTTGAACGTCCCACTGTAAGGCATAGACTGATAGAGATATTGTGTCGAAAAAATACAGCTATCTTTTACCTGTACCTAATTTAACACTTTTAACGATGCCAACACTGAAACTATTTAATTATTTCAAGGACAACCGTTAGATAATCTGTTAGATAATGAGGTAGTGATAAATAACCCAGTGACACAAATTATCAAAATGGCGAAAACAATCCTTTACATTCGTGACCGTGACGTGGCGGTGAATTTTTTACGCAGTTACATTACTACGTAACAAAGCCGGAATAATTTATTTTTAATAGCTCTTGTAGGTCTGCTGCTCTTAAATAATTTTTTATTAAAATTATTCATCATCATTCAAAGCATCACCTTGTAAACAGTTCATTACTGCATAGATATCTTATCAGCATTCCTTTCTTAATCCTGGTCACAACATCAACTTACAACCAAAATTTTCTCTTATCACACAATTTCTCGCCCTGTCATTCATATTCAGCCCTAACATACTCCTTAATGACCGCATTTCTACAGCATTCAGTCTACTCTCGTGCTTCTTCTGCCACACCCAACTTTCACTACCACACATTAGAGTAGGGACTAACAAAGCATTAAGAATTGCCATAGATGGCTTTTTTGACACATCCTGACTTTCCACAATAGAGTGTAGCCCGATTTACTCTATTTCCTGCGTTCACTGGTCGTTCTATATCCTTATCATATCTACCATCTGTCCTAAATACAGATCCCAAAGACACAAACTCATCCACTTAATCAACTCCCCTTATTTTCCTATATTCGTTTTTTTTTCTTCTCTTTCAAAAAACATCACTTTCGTTTTACTTGCGGTCACTTTCATTCTTCTTTCTTTTAATGACATGTTCATTAATATAATCATCATTAGCAACTCGGCCGCTAACGACGCAAATACGACTTGATCGTTGGCGTACAAAAGGCATTTGTCGGTTAACTCACCCATTCTTAACCTACATTTTGCAACTTTCAAAGTTTCCAAACAACTGTCCATAAATGGTTCAAAGCTACACAGCCCTGTCTAACGCCTTTTTGGATGCCAAACCAGTTCGAGTAGGCTCCGTTGATCCAGACACAAGCACTAGAGTCCCTATAAAGAGACCTTAATGCATGGTATCAAACCAGCGCTGAACCCAAATGAGTTCAGTATTAGCTATAAAACATTTCTGTCCACTCAAAGGCACAAAAAACTTTCTGGTTTTTGGCCAAAAACTTCCCCGCGATCGTGCGCATGGAAAATACTTGATCCGTACACCCCATTCCCTTTCTAAATCCAATTCGCACATTCCAAATTTTTCCATCAGTTTCTTTCATAACTCTTTCAATTAGCACATTAGCATACAGTTTACCCACAGTGCTAAGCAGTCTGATACACGGTAGTTTTTACAGTTATGCTGTGACTCTTTTTCCTTATATATTGGGACTATAACGGCTTTGCACCAGTCTTCCGGTACCCGCCTCAGTTCCCAACATAAATACAACAAGGTGTACAGCAGGCCTGCCACCACTCCCTTTCCAGTCCTTAGCATTTCGAGTGATACTCGTATCAAATTCGGCTGCCTTACCTGCTTTCATGCTTTTCACACACACAACAACCACACAGCAACCACTTACATTGCTTCTTTGGTTGTTGTTGGCCGTGCACATACACATTGTGTTCCGCATTGTGTGACGCGCTCCCTAACATACACTAACACAATGTGTTACAGCAACCACCAAAGTCGAAACTTCATCGTGAAATATGATAACTATATCACGATCTTACTTATTTCTGCGGCCAAATAATATTTTTTGCAATGCTGTGTTCTGTGTTACAGAAAGCCGGGCTATGAGCATACAATCTTAGACCACATAGGTGACTATGCATCCTGTGGCCCACTTTGTTTAAACTTGGCTGCAGGAGTCCTGGAGTAGGAAGCCCCGTAAATATACTTATGTGTAAAATGGTAAAAACAAGGGTAATTAGGGTTCCGTCTGTCTGTCTGTCAAGACCCTTTTTCTCAGGAACACGTGGAGGTATCATGTTGAAATTCATATAAAATAGTCAAGTCTACTGTATCTTGAAGATATGAAAAAATTAAACTTCTAAGCCAACGCAATAAAAAGATACAGCAGTTTATGCCGCAAATCTTCGACATTCGCAAGGGAATCAAAACCTACAGGATACTTCCCGTGAAGTCAGAATCTTAAAATTTGGTAAGAAGCAACGTATTATAGCACTGATATATGAAAAATTGTGAAAAGCATAAATTTTAGTTACATCATATAGTAAAAATATTTTTAATAATTTTAAACTTATATACCTACGGATTTGTTCTGAAGCATCGGTGCGCGAGTCCGACTCGCACTTGGCCAGTTTTTTTAAATAAAATAAAAAATTACCCAGTTTTTTTTACCATATTTTTGCATTGTCATCCGAATTTGAGCTATATTCAAATCTTTAAGTTTCCAGCTCATCCAGAAGTTTGTTTCAAATAAATTACTGTATTTCACCCGGAACGACAAAACAGTGACTTAGTAAAAACGTGGTAACATAATACGTTTGAATACACACAATGTACAGCTGTATTTTTATGATAAGTTACGTGCAAGAAAAACTTTACTAAATAATTCATAGCGAGGCATTGCATAATCGGCAATTCGCAGGGAGAGAGAAAAATAGATGCGTTGTAGTTGTGTATCTTGGCATAGAGAACCGCCGCTGTCAAAGAACCAGAATATTCAAAGTGGAATGTGAACAAGTTTGTCAAATGAACAAAATAAAAAACAAATACGACTTCCAAACAATATTAAAAAATATTGTCGACGGTCTGATGACATTATTGACTGAATCCAAGATCTGCCGAATTACAATTTGAGTCATCCGTCCTTTCCGATAAGTATGACTTTGAAACGACACACGTTGTTAGATTGTTAACGTATGGTTACACGGACATCGGCTTTGGACTTTTGACAGGCAAAGTCTCGATAATCATTCATGCATCATGTAGGTAGGTATACTATAAACTCGAGTAGGTACTAAATTACTTTAGTACAATTAGCAAAGAAAACTTATGTATATGTTACAGTATTAAAATATAAGCTTTCCTGCAATTAAAGCTTGTCGAAGAAATGACACTACTTTTTTCTAAAAAAAAATTCAATTTCGTTTTTTATTTCTTAAGACTAAAGGGAACCCCTAATAATAAATCATCAAATTTTTAAAGTATGTAAAACAATAGCATAAATATAACGAAAACCACCAGAGATTTTTTTACGAACCAGTGGTAAAAGCTTAACATAATATGACTTTCATTGAGTATTCTTATAACATTATTAAGTGGCGAAGCTTGCGAAGTCACTTATTGATTTCACGATGTCTGTCCGTCTGTCCCACGATTATCTCGAGAACGGTTTCGAATTTTCAAATTCTGTTTTCAGCAATCGATTACTGATCACCCAGGCATCTGAACCTCCTATTTTCAAATTGATGGCTCAACGGCAACCGTTAGAAACCGCTACAAAGCTGATTGCTTCGACACTTTGCTATGCTGTTAGCTTGCTAGGTTTATTTTATTACGTATTATTGGAACGAAGTTCCTTATCGGACGGTACGAATTTGGCGCATGCGGGGCTAGGCGAGAAAAGTGTAAGATTTTTCCGTCACGACCCCTTCAGACGTAGTGTAGACGGCCTTGGCGGCTATAAGAAAGCGAGATGGAATAATATCCATCTTCCTCGCACTTTTTCTTAAATTGCCGTGAAAGGAATATTATTTTAAATGACACTTCATTTAATAGACGCTTGTAATTAATTTATTTGTATGTGTCAATTAATAATATTTTTTATAGGATTGAATGACAAACGAGCACACAGCCCACCTGATGGTAAGTGGTTACTGTGACCCATAGACATCTTCATCTATCCTCAATAAAGAATTAAAATGCAGATGCGTTGTCACCCGCGAGGACTAAGATGGAATAATCTAGACTTACAATACGAAACACAGCAATGTTAAGCTGCTATTTTACGCTGGTATTCTGTGAGAGCGTGGTCCTTCCCCGATCGAGCCGACCCATTCGTGCTACAACTATACTATTAATATAGCTCTACCACGTATAAACGTTTATCAAAAATCATAATATCAAAAGTTCGTTCCAACCGAGTGTTCCACGACACTCACGCATGTTTTTTATTTTATATAACATAGAGGAATATTTTAACCAGATATTCAGGTTTTCTTCATTTAATAAATTGGAATAATCTGGATAAATGGTTAAATTTTTAACCATAAATCATTTAAACATAAGCCATAATCTTTGACAGTTTTAGTATGGTACCGGGGATGAAATTGCTCTGAACTGGCATATGACATCTCTTATTTATTTTTCCTTAAACAAAATATAACAAATGATTTGCTACCTGCAAAATAATAATCTAAATATTACTTTATCTCATAGCATAATACAATCAACATGTCAATCTATATGAACTAACCCTGATTGATGGATAAAACAATTCAATGTCAATTATACATTACTTTTTAATTTCCTCAATAATACTTATTTTTGTCGTATCTCGTAAGCATAAATAAAATTTATTAAAAAGATTAAATCGATTCATATCTGAAAGTCAAAAATTGATTAGATTTATGACTCCTACTGTAAGTTATCAAAAACAATATAATTTTTTATCATCTTTTCAATTACCTGTTTACGTATTTCTTTATTTCATAATTTGAACAAATAGGACATATTTCGGATTGATTTTGATTTATTAATATTTGGAGAACAGTCTAAAGAAAAAAAAACTCGAAAGAAAATAACAACATACAACTATCAATATTATGCGAAAGAAAAAGATACTAAGATTAAATAGAGCTAGTGAAAGGAGCTATTCTTTGTATGTGTATGATTAATATTAAGACTTATGAAAACATTAGCTTATATATCATAAATTGATTTCAGTAATCACCAGGGCCAATTTTTTTATAAATAACAAGTACATTATTATTTCAAAATAAAGAACCCATCTGCTCAGGTCTAACCGGGTTATATATTCATAATATATAAGTTATTATAGCTAATTCTATCAACCGATTATCCTAATATGCACAAAAAAATAAATAAATTCATTACAAAGATATCGTGAAAAGTAGAATATTAATCACAGGAAAACGACTTCAAATTAATTTTTAATACTTGATATAAGACCATAAAATCACGTAAGAAAATCTTGTTGCAAAAACGCTATTCAAAAATAATCCCTAATATTATCGAAATTAAATTGTTATCGATAAACCAGTTAAAAATTTTAAGGTGTAACTTATTATACATTTTGTCTAGCTGGTGGAAATTCATGTACAAAAGTTACGTTGAAACACTGTTGCATTTCCTTAAAATGGTAAATAAAATAATATTTTCGGAGTGTCACTTTAATAATATCAAAATGGCCAACGACCTTACAGTTCAACTGATGGTAAGTTACTGTTACAGCCTATTAAAGTCCACACCCTTGGGGGAATATTTGAATTAATGAATGAATGAATATACTTTTATTGTACACCACAATATATATATACGCATGCCAAGCGTGGTAATATTTGCCATAGTTACCCCGCTTGGCATGCGGTGCAAGGACTAAGATGGAATGCCTCGTATCCAGTAAAAAGGGTCTCCGGTTCTCTACATTCACCATACGAAACACAGCAGCATTAAGTTGCTATTTTACGTTGGTATTCTGTGTGAGCGTGGTCCTACTCCGGTCGAACCGGCCCACTCATGCTACAACCATAAAATAGCTGCAGCTTGGCTCTATCACGTAAAAAGGAGAGAGTAGAGTAGAGTAGAGTATTTTTGATAGTTTTTATTACACATACACGATAAACCCGGGTTAGTTCCCCGCCAAAAACAATTAACTTGTTAATTGTAATTTTAAGTACTGATTAATTATGTGTTCTGCGATGAAGAAAAACATCGTGAGGAAACCTGCGTGTCAGAGAAATAAGAAAAAAATATTTCGAAGATATGTGAAGTTCGCAAACACGCATGGGACAACGCGGCGGACATTTCCTTGCCCTAAAACCCACTCAGAAATAAGACGAGGCCTGTGCCCAGCAGTGGGACGTATATAGGCTGTAACTTTGACTTTAATTATATCAAATACAGTCAAAATGCTAAAACTTACTAAAACACAATAGAAATCGCGCGTATCTATCAATAATACAAGGGTTGGCGCGTGCAGATATAAATTAGACGATCCCTAAATGGGTGGTGCTCATCCAGATGGCCTCCCAGGTAGAGAAAAAGTCTTACGACCTAAAATTACGACCTAACTCTTACGACCGAAATTAGCCTTCGGAGTAATTCCAGTCGCTCAATTTCTACATCGCAAACGACATAACTCGCGATACCATCCATACCGTCTGGATGGTTGGCGGTCCACCACTGTGCGATTTATAAGAAGTTTTCTTCTTCGTACAACTTTCCTGTGAAATCGACTACCACCAGCGATTTTTCCGGACCGACACGACTTAGGGGCCTTCAATAAAAGAGCCTACTAAGGCCGGCAACGCATCTGCAATTCCACTGGTGTTGCAGTTGTTCATGGGCGGCAGTAGTTACTTACCATGAAGTTAGCCACTCGTTTGCCCCCTCTTATATAAAAAAAGGAAATCATCTAAAGAAAGTTGACCAAAAATCTTCCATAATTCCACTAAACAATAGTTTTGTGGATAATTCCGAATTTACTCCGAATAAATGCATAAACATATCGGAAGTTTTTTCGATAGGACATGATGTGATAAGACATAATGATATGATATGCATGTACACAATGTCAAATATTATACAAATTAGGTATATACCAGTAAAGTCATTTAATTCCGGGTTTAAAGTACTGAAATGTCAACTCTACCTAGTACGTGTTATCTTTATCGTTTGAAAATCACTTCTGTACAGAGGCATATGTCGAAACTAGCTGTTCGCCGCGACTTCGTTTGCGTGGAATTTATTATGGTTGGATTTCATGGGTTTTGATTTTTTTTACGAGGAACCCTAATTTTTTTTTTCTAAAATAAAAGTAGCCAAAGTTATTCCTTACGATGATAACATTAGCCATCTGTTAATAAAAGTCCCGTCAAAATCTTTCCAGCTATTTCGGAAATTATCCGTAACAAACAGACAGATGATTTTTTTTAAATTGTGTTTTTGTTATAAGTGGCGTATATACTTTCATATGCATTTAGTAAAAAGATGTTATTTTGACATTACAAAGAGACACTTCAATTTTATACATTTGTATAGATATAGATGTATAGATTGTTCATTTTGTACCGACTTCAAAAGGGAGACGGTACTCAATTCGGCTGTATGTCTTTTTTCTTTTTTTTATGTGTATTACCTCTCAACGTTTTACTGAATCGATTTCGATGATCCTTTTTTTATTTGAAAGCTGGTGCTTCACAAGTGTTCTTCAATTTGATTAAGGTCTGACCAAGAGTTTTTGAATTATTCTTATTTATATTGAAGTCGGTTGTACAATTTTTTTAATTTTGAATTATGTTTGATTGCAATTGCAATACGGATGATATTTGGTGCTTACTTACCGAGATGTCTCATTTAGTGCTAATACTGATCTGATTTAAATATTTCATTACACAATTTGTCATGGTTCAATATTTAAATACTTATAGTGTATTTGAAATTTAATGTTGCGTAAATTCACTTGTTTATAAAGGAGATAATGAAAAATTAAGATGGCCACCACCGCTAAATATTAACAACAACCATAGAGTAACAACAGGAATAGTACTTATAACCATTTCATATTAAAACAGATTTAGTGACTGACCTAGTGCCATCTTGTGACGTCATAGCTGTCAATTCAAACCAGTTAGATAGGGTGAGCAAAACAGATATTTTTGAATAATGATAATTTTGAAATGCGACACCCACTCCGTATGCTGCTACTTTACGTCCCTTTCGTTTTCTGGTAGAGCCGACCCATTCATGCTACAAGCATAATATAGCTGCAGCGTGGCTCTACCAGGTGTGAAATGATGACTCTCAAGGACTAAGATAAAATGACTCTTTACCACCATGAGTAAAACTGCAGCATTATGCCGCCATTTTACGCTAGTATTCTATGAGAGTGTGATACTTCCTTGATCGTGGAAGTATGGTATTACCACGTATACTTGACCACCGAGTCGTCGGATAGCCATGATAAATAATTTATGAAATCTTACCTCCTGACCAATTTATCCAGTCTATAATCGTCAGGGTCCTTCTTGGCGTCGAGGGCGAGCTTGTAGAAGATCCTCGCTGCAGCATCCGAGCGGTCGTGCGCTGAGTACACGAACGCGTGCAGCTGTCGCAGCAGACTCCAGCTCAGACGCCACAGAGACTTGCTCATCTTTGGTGTGCACGTCACGAATCTGTTGGGATGGATCAGAGTTAAGAATTTATGGCATATAAAAATGACAGACGTGAGACGTGAGTTATAACCAAAAACACATTTTTTGCATTTTGCATTATATATACATAAACTTTTTTTTTGCATAAACCTTGACTATAGAGCGGTAATGATCAATGAGTCCCTCTCACTGTAGGAAGGTCCTCACGCCTGTCAGGCAAATTAACGATGCTACCTTTGTCGCTGCTCCTTACCACCGGTATGGGTATATTGCGTCTGGCGTATATAAGATGGTGATACCACCGTCTATGAGAAGCCATAAGATTTAAAAAAAAAATTATATTAATATTAATTAAAAAACATTAAAGATGTTAAAAATCAATCAGATATGATCCGCGTTGTTAAAAATTATGTCTTACCTAGTTTGAAAAGCAACTCACACACATTTTCACTTAGCAGCTAGCCACCATATAGTCTATTTCACCTGAGAATCTCGTTTAGAAACGCGTGTCGTATTGTCGACTGTGGTGTGTCCATCCTATTGTAGAGGTTGTGAAAGTTGTGGTGTTAGGATTAGTAGTGACAGAGATAGTGCACACATTTGAGGGAGGCGGGAAGTGCACTCTCTAAACTAGGTAAGACACGTCGTTTTATTTTATTACGCTGATCTTAGCTTATTATTTATTAACATCTTCAAACTAGCGCCTGACTCTATTAATTAAAGCACGGTCGCGTAGCAGGAATTTTTTTATTGCTTTGCATTTTTAAACTTAATTCCCATCATAAAAAGTTTTATTTCTATTGCAACTAAAATATTTTTAGGACCTTTTGAACAGTATTTGTTATTCTCAAATAATTAAAGTTCACATTTTTATGAATTGCAATAATTTGAAATTCTTCGTGCTCCGCGATCACGCCATACCAAAAGATTTTTCTAGCATTCAATATTACGACACACTTATGAATCAAATCGCGGTGATCGATTCTCTTACGCCGTCACCATACAGCAGTATTTTTTTACAGAATAAGGGTGGCAAGCGAACATACAGTCCACCTGATGGTAAGTGGTTGCTGTGGCCCATAGACATCTACATCTATCCTCAATTAAGATTCAAAATGCAGATGCGTTGTCACCATTGAAGACTAAGATATAATACCTCATTTCCAGTAAAATGGGTCTCCGGTTCTCTACACTCACCATACGAAACACAGCAGCGTTAAGCTGCTATTTTACGCTGGTATTCTGTGAGAGCGTAGTCCTTCCCCGGTCGTGCCGACCCATTCGTGCTACAACTATACAATTAATATAGCTGCAGCACGGCTCTACCACGTTTAAAATAAAAAGAAGTTGAAGTAAAAGAAATACTTTCCACTCGACTCAATACTGGAGACGCATAAAACAGTCCGAAGCTAATCTGTCTGTCTGTCTACGCATCACATCCTTATTGTTTTTCTACATACTATTTTATTACGAGTATATTGTACATTGTTATATATTTATGTGGAGATTGATGTGGCTCAGAAGAGCTAGAACCCAGAGCCGTAAAGCCAGTTTAAAAAAAAAGGAGATTGATGTAATTTCTGATAATGCCAGGAAATATTTCATTACGTAACTGCGTCATCACGATGCAAAAACAAACCAAGTACATGTGGTTGTTATGGTTAAAGTATGTGTAATGTACGCAATATGTGTTGAGATAAGAGTTTCTAATGCGGATATAATGTGGGCACTAATGTTATTTGAGGGCCAATATTATTTCACTCACCAGATATCGCTAGTTGTGACTGATGTAAAGTGTTTTGTTTCACAATGTCAGTTTATTGAGAAATTAGTTTTAAATAATAGTTTATCAGTTGCTAGAGTATGTATTAGATATATTATTACACAAAACAATGCCTCAGTGGTTTGACCTTTAACTTTTTGCACTTTTGAACTCTTTGTTTTCATTTTTCTACTTTTACATAGATCCATCTAAGACATGCACACCTAATCTATAACTGTATAATCCTGAATTGACAAAGAGATGACGATTGACTATTACTACTACATCGCGGGTCCTGGCCTCGAAAGCTAAATCTGAAAACAATACGAATAGGTACTTCGCGTTGATGTTTTGGTTGAAAGTAAACCTATTTCATATTAAAAAAATACGAAATTGGAATCGAGTCCCAGACAAATACAAAAATATTTTTACATGAAGTGCTCATCGATTCTTTCTCGAATTAACGCCGGCGTTTGGTGTCCACGTAAACCAGCGCAAACACTATGCGCTATAAATAATCTGCATTGATGTTTGTGTAACGTCCATGTCATACCTATGCCGGTAGTGGGCATTAAGCTCGAAGTTGTTGACGAGTATGTTTACCTAGGACAAATAGTCCGACAAGGTAAGTCCTACTTCGACCGAGAGGTTAAATCGACGGATTCAACTTGGCTGGGCAGCGTTCGGGTGATTACGACACATCTTCTCGTCAGATATACCTCAAAACATGAAAACGAGACTGTACAACCAGCGCGTGTTGCCAGTGATGACTTATGGAACTGAGAAGTGTTCCTTCACTGCTGGCCGTATGAGGAAGCTCATGGAGGGCTATACTCGGTGTTTCTCTGCGTGATAAACTTAGAAATGAGGATATCGGCAGTAGGACTAGAGTGACCGACATAACATAACGGATTAGTAAGTTGAAGTGGCAAAGGGCCGGCCATACAGCTCGAAGAACCGACAAGCGATGGGGAAAAAGTTCTCGAGTGGCAGCCTCGTACCGGTAGGCGAAGTGTAGGGCGTCCCCCCATTTGATGGAGTGGCGCCCTGGTAAGACATGCAGGAAGTCGATGGATGCAGGTGGCTCAGGACCGTGCTTTTTGGCATTCCTTGGAGGAGGCCTATGTTCAGCAGTGGACTTGTGAAGGGCTGTAATGATGATGATAATGATTAATGATGTTTTTTCTTTCAAAAATCAAAGGTTTCTAATATCCATACTATTACTATGAAACTTGTTATCTTTTTACATAAATTAAGATGTTAATGCGGGTAAGTTATAACATTACTTGATTTACGTCACACTACAGTACTATTGTTGAATTAGTATAGATTCCTCTAAGAAAAATCATAAAGCTACTATTTTCGCAAATAATACCTATATGCGTTTGAGTTAATTCCAGTCGACCAGACGGATGTCGCTTTGAGTTTCGCATTATACGTGAATCTATTGTTGCAGTCCGCTGAACTGAAGCTGAAAGCTTTATTACCTACTATCAGTTCCCCGCGACTTTGCCCACGTGGAATTATTTTGCGCGAAATCCTAAAATAAAAGTTGCCTAAGTTACTTCTTATAACATCAGCTATCTGCCAGTGAGAGTCCCATCCAAATCGGTTCACAGGTTTTTGCGTGAAGCGTGTTCAGACAGGCGTCGTGTTTTTTTTTTTCGACTTACTTAACATTTATTGTTATATTTTGGCCAATTTTCCACAATATCTTTATTAATTATAGCTTATGTGTTATTCTGATGTATGAGCTATATAATTGTAAAGTTTTATTAAAATCCTTTCAGTAGTTTTTGCGTGAAAGAGTAACAAACATCCATACATCCTCACAAACTTTCACGTTTATAATAATATTAGAAGGTTTTCTGTCTGGAAGCAACAGTGCACCTAGTGCTGTATTTTAGAATGGACAGAGAAAGAGAACAAACATAATTACAAGGTGTCTTATAGTCTTTAAGGGTAACAACTCACTTGTAGCCATTTTGTTTTAATTCTGGCAGGTGGCTAAATATTGCAATGGCCAATTACCATCAGGTGAATTGTAACTGTAGTGTTATGAAATTATCATAACTTTATCTCTCTCTCTTTCTTTCTCTCTCTCTCTCTCTCTATTTCTCTCTCTCTCTTTCTCTCTCTCTCTTAACTAAGAGTTTGTACACGAGTAAGGAAGTGTTTAATACTATTTAGTGATCTCGTATAGAGATACTACATAAACGTATATCTTACGTCTGACAGCACGGGATCTTTCAAGTGGTTGTCAAACGCAAAATATTATTAACTACTTTATTCATATTTCTGTTTCAAAACCGGAAATAACCAGGCAATTTAAAAGGATACGATAGTGAACAATGATTTAGCTACATATCGATAACGATTGTGTATCGATAAAGGTCGAGCGGAAAATGTGGTGTAACCTCAGATGAAGTAAAAAAAGGTAGATATCGCACGTAGAATAAGAAACTGTAACCAATTTTATAACTTTGTGTGAGTCAGAGTAGTGTTGCCACTTTTTTTTAAAAAGTCCCTGAAAATAGCGATACGATACTATAAATATAAGAATCCCATGAGCATGTAAGCATCGACAAAAAAATACAACATATGTGATTTAAAACATGTTTATTATAAAAAAATTGCTTAATACTAAAAATAAATCTACTATCATGGCAATAATAAAACATGGCGTTTTCACTTAATCAATTATATAAATCGGTGTCAATGAAATTTTGAGTTATTAAGTAATTGATAATTTCTTTGAGGGTCGAGTTCCTGTTTTTGAGGCGTCTGACTTTTATTGATTCCATTGGAAGGCGGAAATAGTTTCTGCAATAGAAATAAAACTGTCGAAGAATCTAAATACATAATTATAAACAAGTAGTTAATAACGAAAGATATACTGTAAACTGCGAAAATCGCAAACACACATAATTATTATATAACATATACAAAAAGAAAAAAGGAACCCCTTATTTATTTGAAGTCGGTTAAAATTACCTTTTTTCTATATTCTGTTCTGGGAACTCGGCGAAGTTCACGTTTTGTGTCGTTCAAGTCAGTCTTATCAAAATGGTCTTGAACAAATAACACTAGATGGATGGCTACCATTGTAGTTCATTTCGGCTTAGTCTTATAGCAGCTACCCATTAATCTCATATTAAATTATTCGTTGGAAGCCTAAAATCATAAATAGTTTTTGATAATAAAATAATTCTAAGTACTCAAAAATTAAAAAAACATCAGCGAGTTAAAAAAATTAATATTTACCTTGACTTGAATTTGATGTTAAATAATAACACGTAATAAAAAAAATATGTTGACAACATATACTTCTATGACTTAACCTAAAATTAACTACCCAAATCTTGGACTATTACAAATAAGAAAAACTGGCAACATTCCCCCGTTACGTAATCTCGGAATTGTGTTTCAAATAACCTTTAAAAATGTGTTGGAATGACAAAATAAAATATATTTAAATGAGTGCTTATGTGTGAAACGATATTCCTTCAGACTTTTTGATCACTTTAGTATTGTTTTTGCACCATTTAATTACAAATGGCGGCATTTTGTAGGCAAATTTACGGCACGACGCTCCGAGAGGTACTGACGAAAATGAGCGTAGTTTGATGCATGTGTGTGCGTGAACGCGTGTATTTACTTAAAGGAGCGGAGTTTTTTAGCTTCACCAATAACAAAGGCCGCGCAGTATCTACCTTTTTTTACTTCATCTAAGGGTGTAACAAAGAAACTTCTAGAACGTGGTAGAGCCATACTGCAGCTATATTATGCATGTATTACGACTGGGTCGGCCCGAACGGGGAATAACGCTCTCACAGTATACCAGTGTATAATAGCAGTTCATTGCTGCTGTGTTTCGTATGGTGAGTGTAGAGAATCGGAGACCCTTTTAACTGAAAACGAGGCATTCCATTTTAGTTGTCAGGGTTAACAATACATCTGCATTTTGATTGTTAATCAAGAATAAATGTAGATGTCAATGGGCCACAGCATCCACTTACCATTAGATGGTGAGTATGTTCGTTTATCACTCTTATTCTATTAAAAAAAAAAAACTCTACGTTTTATGATATTCTCATGTTTTATCCATCCATTGCAATTTTTGAAGTGGTGAAGTTGTTTACAGTGGAGCATACACTTCCCCGTATTAGAAAGATTTGCTTCAATCGTCACGCACGAACGATAGGATAGATAGAGAGAAAAGCATTCTTCTGGATTTTCCCATATTCATATCGGTGGCCAGGCAGGTCGGTGACTGAAAGATGGGAGTAGCATTATTAAAGACACACTGTCTTTGGTAATACTACTCCCATGTTTATGGAATTTTTTTCAGTATGTTTGTATGTATGTGAGATACGCAATATTGAAAATAAAAAATAATAATGTATAATATGCTTATTTACATGCCATATGGGACAATCTAGGGCGAAGCCTATGTTCAGAATTATTATTGTTTTTATTATAGTTTTTTTTTTCTTTGAAAAGAAAACGTTACCCACACTAGGATTTTCTCCTGTATCGTGGAGGCAGTTTACAAACATAAATTGCACGAGGACAAACATCCAGACCCGGAACAATTATTTGTAGACCACACAAATACTTTTTGGATTTTGTAAAACTGTAATGAATGAAAAAAATGATGTTCGGAGACGTAATATTATATAATACAATGTTGTGCGTACAAAATTTATTTATCCACCATGTTGTAGCTCAGTAATTGCTTTTTGTTATGACGATAAAGGATTTTATTTTCGTCATTTGAAGCGTTAGTTCATTGATATAATTCACCGCTGAACATCTCATAATCGCTACGTTGCATGCAAAATTACTATAATTAGTAGGCATTGAGTTCTATGTACTACGTACTAGAGAAGCTATTCTAAACAAAAATTGTGTGCTACTCATGTCTTCGCGCATGCGCGGAACATAGTAGAGACCCGCATTCGCGAAGATTTCAATTTAATATATTATAATAAAATATTAATATAAAATAAATATAAGAATTTAATATAAAATACTCTTATTTTAATTATGTTTTATATTAAGTATTTCTAAATAAAATGTAATAATAATTATCTTATGGAATTCACAAATCTTTTCGAAACCAAATCAATTATTTACGCAATATTTATATAGTTTAGGGTACGGATTGCAAGTACAGTTCAGTTGAACATAGTCAATGTTCGGAATGCGAAATCTAGTGCGTAGTACATATATATCGATGTTAGTAGGTTTATTATTATAGGAATCAATGAATTATTCAATAATACGTAAATTACATTAATTGCAACTTTTATTAAACGAAAATAATATACGCAGGCTGAATAATAAGCAATTTATTAGTATTTAGATATAAAATGATCGTATACAGCTTGAAGGAATAGTTATTATAGAATAAATGTATCAAAAACTATTCAAATAAAAATAATTAAGTGTACAATAAATATTTATACATTCATATCTAATTAAACCCACAATACAAAATTGCTAGAAACTCCACCACCAACGGTAAAAACAATACAACACTTGCTCAAACAGGACACAAGCTGTCAAAATAACAACTAAAGTTCAAACAATGCAGGAGCTTTGGCGGGAACTAGAACCGGACAAGACTGTATGATGTAAGACCTTTGCCTGCCTTAATGGCGAACCGTAACTACAAAAACTGTCTTCCTCGTATGATGAAAAAATAAGGACGAAACAACACTATACAGCGTAACCATCACCGGTTGACCTCAATAAAATGCAACCACTGACCTAGTCATAACGTTGTTGTGTCGGACACACCTCCTCCTACGCACGAACACACTGCCGACCGCCGCGTACTGCAGTGCATGCGTCTCTACTCTATCACCGATATAACTAAAAAAGCGATTAGAATTTCATATTTAAGAAAACATTATTTATTTTATTAACAAGAATTAAAAAGTCCTTAAATGGATTTTCAATATGAAACCCAAAATAGGAAAGACTTAAAGGGCAATTGTTTTTTCAGTCGTCCAATCAACTATTTAAAAAAAAAGAACAAACGAAGTTTGATCGTTTGTAGCATACTAGTGATAGATATCCAACAATATATGAAAAACGAAAATACAAAAATCAGGTCACAAACGCACTGACACTGGTGACCGGAGTTTGCACATTGAAAGAAAGAAAAAGTATTTATTACATCAAACACCAACACACATGTTACAAAAGCTATTATACACTAAAAAACTTATAACTGCAGACCAAAAGAAAACTAAAACCTATATAAAATGGAATCAATACAATCAAAGCTTTATTACGTGTGCGGGTTTGGTATAAAAGGCTACACTCAGCATTATTCCGTGGTACTATCCACGAAGCTGGTTTTCAGTGCGCCCTCTAGTGAGTAAAGTGCGGACGAATATGCAACAACCAGTACAACTATTGAAAGAATGAGATGCAGATATTACTGATTTTATAATAATAACAACAATTACTACTACTATAATTATAAAATCTACTACTATTACTACTATTACATAACTACTAGGTTTACTAGAACCTACATGTAACGTTTGCTAATTATGAGTACCTACATTATGTCTGTTTGGTGGCAGCTGTAAATAATATTTATATACGTTTTTGTAAATTAAGAACATGAATTTTGAATTTTTTTTCTAAAAACCAATAATGACGTCAAACTATGCAGCGAGTGTGGTAAATCGTTCCAGCATTTTGATGATGCGTATCTAAAGTTACCTCGAAATAACTGAATACGACAGCTTGGAACTTTTAGAGACCACTTAGACCGCCTTGTTTGATATTTCTGCGTGTCACAGAAGTTGTCAAGTTTATTTGCGAGATAGGGTGGAGTACGATATTTTAATAAATTAAATAATATGCAGATTGCGTCTACCTTTCATTTTTATCATATTAGCATTATTAAGAAAAGCTCTGACATGAGTACGGGTGGTACACTAAAGACAAACCGAGCACATGCGTTTTGAACCCTCTGAATAATGTTTTCTGTTGGAACGAGTAAGCGACGACCGTGAACAAAATCCATGTAGTCAAACTTCGACAGCACCAGTGAATTAACCAGCTGGATCCTAATATTCGTACTTAGCGAATCCCTAATTTGATAAAGAATTTTTAATCGGTAAAAACAATTTCTTGCGACCACAGAAATATGTTTTTCAAATTTGAGCTCATCATCTACAATTAATCCAAGAATTCTAGCTTCCTTCACCCTATTTACTTCTTCATCATTAATCGATATATGCTGTCCCTTATTTACGATGTTTTGTATATGACGTTTTGTGCCAAGAATCAGATACTTTGACTTACATATTCTAAAAAAGGAATTTTAACATTCATCGACATTCCATGTTATTGATGTTAATTAAGGCTAATAACCTTCCGCTCACCAGATGTCGCTAGTTGACACTGAGGTGAAGTTTTTTGTTACACAATGTCATTTAATTGAGATGTTAGTTTTAAGGTATGATACCTCGAAAATTAGTTTTTTTTTTTTTTCTATTTTACATATTTCTCTAACTTTTATAGATTACGAAGCAAATTTTTCGTATATAATTTTTGACTATATGACCTTGGGTTGCATAAAAGGAAAACATGATAACATGTAATTTATTCGATAGAAAAAATTGTACAGTAGGCTCTAATTAGTAACATTTCTCCATGCCACAACAATATTTTTACGAATAAGTTCATGGAATTATTTTTAAAGCAAAGTAAATAATTATATCTAAGTTCACATAAACCATTTTTTTTAATTCTTAAAGAAGTCTTGTTAACAAAAATATTGATTGGCGCTTTCTTAGTTTATTTCCTTACGCGTGCTCAGAGTAGCAATCTCATAATTTACGTATATAAAGTAATGAATCACACCAACATCTAATAATTTGACAATAAAACCTATATAGCTTTAAAGTTAGTTTTAGTTATAGTTTTTGTTTCATCCAAATTGATGCAGAAATGCCAAAGTTATAACGTTTTGAAATTTCGCTAATTTTAAAAAAATATTACCCGCTCGTTCATTGTGACGTGACGTCACAATTCGACAGAGCGAGCGCTCAGTAGGTACTTGCTTAAGTTCAGTACTAATTACTAAATATTATAAACTAACGTATTGAACATTTAGCTTTTATATGATTATACGAGTATTTGTATTTATATTTATATTCACGATGTGGAGTGCTGTAAAAAAAAAAGAAAATGGAAGCGGGCTTTGAAAAAAGTCAGAAATCCACTGCTGAACTTAGTTCACATATTTGGCATAGGTGCCACGCTTGGCAGACGGCTTGGCAACCACAGTTTTTTTTCGTTGTTACTAGGAAGACATTGATGTCCATCTCCTCGTTTGTTACCCTCTGACGCCTATAACGACCCCCACGGGATGTAAGAATGGCAACGCATATTTTTACAAGATGAGTGTCATCATAAGTTACACATACATAAATAATACATTATCACACTTTTTCAGTTTAAAAGATAAAAAGGACAAAATGTTTGAGTTTTTTTTTTTTGATTAATTTTTCTACAGCTTTCGCCTAAATTACTTATTCTGAACCTTCTCTGCAAATTTGGCCGATTATTGCAAAATAACCCTGTTATAAACAACATTTAGATTATTTTAAACATCTGATATATTATAATCGATTATTACGGTATTATAAAATTAGTCGTCAAATACTGCTTCAGAGCTTGAAATAATCGATGTAGTGTAGGTTTATGGTAAAATCAGATTTTTTATCAAAAATCTTGGCTTTTGATTAAGAACCGCAAAATTATTACATCTTATTATTAACCTGAAAAAATAGTGTTATTGATTAAAACTTGAATTTAGGTTTATGATAAAATTTAAGCTTAGGTTAGGTTAGGTTATCTAATTGTTTTATTTAGTCAAAAAATAGCAACGACAAATAACTGGATTTTCTCAGTTTTATTATAGCCTATAATTTTGTAGTAGTAAAAGATGATTTTTGATCAAAAACCTGCGATAGTATATATAAATTGTACAATCAATGACCCATGACACAGTTGCATTTAGCTCGAGTTTCAAGCTGACATGAAATAATTACACGAAATAAAAAGGGAACGATTCCGATACGGGGGTTGACGTCACAACTTTATCTCGTACGAAAATATAATAAAAGTAAAATAAACGATAAGCGACGAGGTCACATAACGCTGTTGAAATACTATCAGAAAACAATATAATTATGTACAGTGTTTTTCTATGTTCAAAATATGCACGCCACTAAAAAGATTAGTTTATCCGTTGATTATTCAATAAAAACATCCCGACTGTTTCCTGTATTCTACTTAACATATTGTTTAAATACGAATATTGATAACAAATTTTACAATATTGGCTTTGTTTAATCAGAATGGTTCTAAATACGGAATTTATCATGTTACAATAGGCCAATTCGTCTCGAAAAGCCACTAATAACTTTTAACGGAATGATTTCTTATATTTACGCGAACACTACACATTTTTAAATAAAACTAATTTTACGGATTTTATCGCGTATATTAACCTATTTTTATATTCCCGACGTTTCGGGTGCTTTCCAGCACCCGTGGTCACGGGGGACTGAGGTGTTTGACGTCCTGCTGTCATAGTTATCATAAACACCCGAAACGTTGGGAATATAAAAATAGGTTAATATACGCGATAAAATCCGTAAAATTAGTTTTATTTAAAAAACTTTTAACGGACTTCAAAAAGGAGGAAGTTCTCAATTAGAGTGTATATATTTTTTTGTGCATGTTACGCGATATCTTCGCAGATTGTGAACCAATTTTGATGATTCTTTTTTTTAATTAAATATGGTGGTAAAAATCAAGGATGGTGAATAACTACTTTTTTAGCAATTTGAAGTGGGTTTTAACTTTTTGTTAAAAGTTATGAGTGCATTTCTGTGGGTATTTCGTTCACGCAAAACAGTAGCCTCTTGGAATATACAAAAGCAAGTTACGTATATATAATGTTTTCTTATATTTACGCGAACACTACACATTGAATAAAATTACTTTTCTGCCGACTTCCAAAAAGGAGACGGTACTCAATTCGAGGCGTATGTTTTTTTTTTTAATGTGTGTTACCTCATAACTTTTTACTAGATGGACCGATTTCGATGATTCTTTTTTTATATGAAAGCTGATACTTCTCGTGTGGTCCCATATGAATTTGATCAAGGTCAGACCAATAGTTTTTGAGTTATTTGAGTTATTCTTAATAACTTATATTGAAGTCGGCTGTACAAGATTTTTAATTTTAAATTATACGGATTCTATCGCGTTTAATTAACTTATTTTTATTAATTCACGTCGTACGTCGAACGTAACGTCGGGAATTAATAAAAAAAAATAGTTAATTAAACGTGATAGAATCCGTAAAAGTAGTTTTATTCACAGTTACGTATACTCTAATATTAGCCTAAACTAAAATTCTTGAAGCAAAAGTACCTATGTTGTTTATTGAACTTTATCTTTCGATTTGATAAACCTTTAATTTATCGAATTGCACAGATAAAAATAATATACTTGACGAAATAAGACCTAACAAATTAAGATAAAACAATTTTAGCCATTAGGCCCAAAAAACTGTACATATTTTTTTATAGTATGAGGTTGACAAACGAGCACACAGTCCACTTGATGGTAAGTGGTTGCTGTGGCCCATAGACATCTACATCTATCCTCGATTGAAAATCAATATGCAGACGCATTGTCACCCCTGATGACTAAAGTGTAATGCCTAGTATCCAGTAAAAATGGGCCTCCAGTTCTCTACACTTACCATACGAAACACAGCAACTTTAAGTTGCTATTTTACGCTGGTATTCTGTGAGAGCGTGATCCTACCCCGGTCGAGCCGACCCATTCGTGCTACAATCATAACATAGCTGCAGCGTGGCTCTACCACGTTAATTATATAATAATAAATGTGATAAATTTTACTTACACTGTAATACATTTTATTACAGTATAAATTTATTTATAAATAAGTAACTAATGAGAATAGTATTGCAACAAAATAAAATGAAGGAGATTTATAAGATAGGAGCATAATTAATATAATGATGTTGAACAAACATGGATTGACAAAGTTTCACGAGATTTCATTATGAATATATAAATATAATTGTGTTGAAAATGGCCACACACAGAAATGCTTACATTGCTAACATGCCTACGCGATATGGACAAGGAAAAAGTGAGACGCAGAATCAAATACGAGAAAAGGACGGAGATACTCCCTAATGGATGCCATACACGATCCAGTTTACCGTTGAGTTTGCAAAGCGCTTGAAGAGACGTCAAGTTTGTATGATGCCGCATCAGTTGAAACCATGGCGTCTCTCGCTTATTTGGTCCGACTTCCGTCATGCATACTTAACCGCTCATACACACTCATGCACACCGATAGCCATACACCGTCAAGTTTACCGGACGCCGCTTCAAGCGCGCTGCAAACTTGACCGTAAACTGGATCGTGTATGGCATCCATAACAAATATGTCGCTTATTAA
The DNA here is from genome assembly GCA_963668995.1 of Parnassius mnemosyne. Lineage (NCBI taxonomy): Eukaryota > Metazoa > Arthropoda > Insecta > Lepidoptera > Papilionidae > Parnassius > Parnassius mnemosyne. The sequence goes on from CAVLGL010000001.1 coordinate 69,041,641, forward strand.
CTCTTTTAGCCGGAATACACACAGTAACTATAGCCGTTAGCTAGAATAGCACTTAGCCTTGATATCACTGACTAGGCATAGCACACAACAACAAAGGGCACCCAAATGTATGGTGTTATTGTTATGCCACTGGTCTCCAATTCTCATGCAGGTCACTAACATAAAATGCATAATTTATATCGACTACCTTGTTGGTCTGGTGGTTGTAGTAGTGCAACTCCCGATCGATGAGGGCTCGGGTTCGAATCCCTGGACGGGCCAAAAAATCAGTAATAGAGTTTTTCCATCAAGAAATTCTCAGTAGCTGCCCAGAGTCAGGAAGTTAGCGGTGTCTCACCCCCGTGCCTCGTAAAGCACGTAAAGAGAAAAAGATCCGTTGGTCCTGCGCCTGATCTCTCTCCGGCCGCGTTGGTTTTAGGCTTGGGCAAAAAATATCGATATATTGATATTTTTTAATAAATATATTGATATATATCGTCGATATTATGAATCGCAATATAGCGATATTTATTTAAGAGTATCGAATTCGTATCAATTTCCGATATATTTTAAAATGTTGTATTAATGACAAAACTTGTAACAACAAAAAGAGGTACAAAAGTATTCATGTGTGGTTGGTTGTCGTTTTTTTTCGTCGTCCAACCGTAATTAATATAAAATTTTGCACCTTATCTTTACATCATGCAAATGATAACGATATATATTTTTTGCGCTTACACATCCCTAGTTGGTTTACCTTCCCATCGGACTATGAGAGTGCACCTGTGCTTGCGCATACACTTGGGCACTATAATCCTGTACTGCGCCGATGGCTAGTCTCCGTTGAGATTGGCCGCCGTGACCGAAATTCGGTCTGGAAGACATTATGTATAATATAAAATATTGGTATCACGCAAATGTGTATACACATAAGTTTCTTTTTTTATTAGAAATGGACTTACTCTTGCCCTCCATCTGGCCCTAGGGCAAAGATGAGGTCTGCGATGGGGCGAGTTTGACCAGGAGAAGCCTGTTCACACTCACCTCTAAGAGGTTCAGGTTATACGCAGGCCAGGGCATTCAACTCCTTTTCTGTGTGCATTATAAAAGTTTTTTTTTATCGTCTGCAAGGCTCTTTTAACCATTGCACTTTGGAGTTTTGGCGGGAACTTGACCGGCGGCGGTTTGCTGCACCTGTATTATTGTTTAAATAATGGTTTGAAGTGGACTTTGATATGTAAAAGTGGTGCGATTTTGTGTATTAAGTGTCAGCGCATGAAACTATTAGCGGAAACTGTGAAACAAGTGCTCTGATGGTGATGTGATTCTCAAAATAAGGTGTCTGTCTGCTTAGGCGCCTTGAGACACCATCGCCAACCGTCAGCTGTCTGCTGGCTCAAGTTGCCATCAAAATCTCCCAAGAGCTGCACATTGTGACGCATCGACATATTGTGAAGCAGTATACTATGAAGGATAATTATTATAATAATATATTGTAACGTAAGGTTCAGAAGGGCTAGATCCCAGAGCCGTAAAGCCAGTTATTAAGAAGAACATTGCACTTTGATTTAAATTCATCCGTTCGTTACAGACTATTACAGTCCGTCGCGGAACATAGGCCTCCCCATTGATTGCGTCATAAGCGAGACTTTGCCAAGTTTTTATCAGGAAGGCGCTGCTGCCTATCTCTTGTTTCACTTTCCCTCTGTCGCCTCTTACGACTCCCAGGGCATAATATGGGTTTATGGGATATTCTTACACCGCCACTACACGGTAAGTGCTTTTCACTTTCCCTCTGTCGCCTCTTACGACACCCACGGCATGATATGGGTTTATGGTATATTCTTACACAGCCACTATACGGTAAGTGTTATATTTAATAAAATATATATATATATATATATATATATATATATATATATATATATATATATAAAGCATTTTCTTTAGTTCTAATATCGAGTACGCGATAACCTAAGTACACAATGCGAGTTACACAGCAGACTGAGATATGGTTCTATTATTAATGTTTATTTAATTATCGTCAGCTAACACGGGACTGGATTATCAGGTAATTTTAAAAATAATGTATCCCCTTATAAATACGATAGTTCGTACTATGAGTGTTGCTAGTATAAAATATAAATTTATGTAACTTATTTTGTAATTTTTGAAACGAAGTTCCTTATCGGACGGTACGAATTTGGCGGATGGGGTCTAGGCGAGAAAAAGTGTAAGATTTTTCCGTCAAGACCTCTTCAGACTTAACGTTCCTCGTAGACGGCTTTGGCGGCTATAAGGAAGCGAGATGGAATAATAACCATCTCTCTCGCACTTTTTCTTATCTTGCCATGAAAGTAATATTATTTTATTTTAAATGACGCTTAATTTTAATAGACGCTGGTAATTCCTTTTTGTTTTGTATTTGTTAATTAATAATGTAATACGTTTATCAATTATAATGTAATATGTGCTACGAAAGGAACTTCGTTCCAACCGAGTGTTAATTAATTCGTCAAACAATGAAGGCGTCTGCCTTTGCGTTTTTTTTTTTTAATTACTGTTATTTGTGTCAAACCCCATTTTTTCTATACACGCCCAAGAAACCAATTATATCGTAACTCATTTGATTGACCTACACACACGTATCATGCAGCAACGAAACGACCTATGCAGAGGCGTGTAGTCTGGAGCGGAATGGCTACTCGCAGCGAGTACCCTGTCACACACAGCGAATTCTCGCAGCGAGTGCTCATTCGCAGAGAGTAAAATTGAGCATGTTCAATTCAATTCGCAGCGAATTCAACTCGCGGCGAATGAATTTGATCGCAGCGAATAGCCTGTCACACATAAACAAATGCAGTCGAATTGAGAACCTCCTCCTTTTTTTCAAAGTTGGTTGAAAAACAAACAGTTTACAATCATTTAAGTTACACAATTAACAACACAACACATTAGAAATATCTTGGTAGCGATAACCTCATTCCCAGGGGCTTATCATTTATAAATTCAATTCAATATGAAGTGCTCATTTAGGAAGTTGAATAATACTAGAGAAATAAATGATCGAGCGACTCACTTGGTGAATGTGGCGTACATGATGTCCACGGGCACCCGGTAGGGCAGCGTCAACATCGACACGTAGCGCATCCCGCGCTGCCGCATGAGCCAGCTCACGAGCCCGCTGTTTGCTGATTCGATCGCGTTTTGGAAGATCGTCATCACCGTGTCCGGTAAGTCGTCGACAAGCGCGTCCTGATACAAGTAAAATACATCAGCATAACCATCATCTTGCCAACAGTACGGGAATATTCTTTCTACATTTATCCTCGATTAAGACTTAAAGTGCAGATGCGTTGTCACCCCTAAAAACTTAGATGGAATGCCTCATTTCCAGTAAAAAAGGTCTACTGTTCTCTACACTGACCATACGAAACACAGCAGCATTAAGCTGCTATTTTACGCTAATATTATGTGAGAGCGTGGTTCTATCCCGGTTGAGCAGACCCATTCGTGCTGCTCATAATGGCCCTCTCCTGTTGTGGGGAAGATTAATTAATGAAAACTAAAATCTTACGCTCCAGATGTCGCTAGCTGGTACTAAGGTGAACGTATTTGTTACGCAGATGCTGACCGTGCGACCAGTGTCATCGTCATTAATTAAATGTTTTTCGGTTTCTAATACATTTATATACACAAAACAACCTCAGTGCCGTATTCTTTAATTTCTTACTTATATTTAACTTTTTTATCATCTACTTTTACGAATACCCGCGATTTGGTTTATCCATTTACAATCTAATTAATATAAAATGTAACTAATATTTCAGAAGGAAACATTCTCTACAGTTTTATTAACAAAATAATTTCCCCCGCTTTGAAATCTGTCAAACGTTTCACCTTATTATTATATACAAGGGGCGCCGCCTTGGTGGCATAAAAAGTAGTGGATTTTGTCGTGGATTGGCTGGCGCATTACCGATTGCAATACAAGACGTCTCGTACTTTTGTCGCTCCTCCCGTCACCAGTTTGGATATAAGCCTGATAATTATTATGTTTGACTGACGATTATAATTGACCGCGTAGTGGCGGTGTAGAAGGCGACAGATGGAAACAAACGTAAACGCAATGTCCACATTCGAAATACTACAATCACAGAATAGAAGTAGGCAACAGAGCTATACGATCGTCTAATGTTTTTTTATAACTGTTGTAGTGTTATGCTACTTACATATCATTTTACATTATTTTAAATTCATTTTTCCATTCTGTTTCGATTTTCTGCATTCACCTCAAAACTGGATATTTTACATCACCTTTATTTCCATAGGATCCTGTAACGATTTTAAACCATAAGAACACAATAACAAATCATTTCTACACTTCAGCACTTTCACTACATCAGCACTTTTAAATTGGTGTCAATGGAGTCTACCTTTTTTCGATCTTTTAGCTAGTTTTCCGTAACTCTACAATCTCGGGCTTTGTGTGGGCAGCTGCGCTACCTTTTTTCCTATATCAATAATATCTCATTTTCCACTTAAATCTTACCGTTTTCTTATTATAAACCTAAAACCAAAATTTGACATGTTTTGACATTGCTATTTATTTCGTTTCCATAGTAATTATATTCAAATTTGCTACCGATCTGTTGTTCCTATTTCGATAATTCCACATAAATACTCTTTTCTCTTGACCATTTACAAAAAATTTGCGTTTAATTTAAATAATTTTTCCGTTCTCTCTAGAAAGGTATAAAAGCCGAACAATCGGTGAAGAAAAGCAGTCTCGCTTTAGTTCTCGAATTGGAAGCATCTCCTAAAGGCCTTATCCCGGGGCCGCACTGCCCCGGGATCCTGCAAGCCTCCACCTACACGTGAAGTCTTCGGCGAAGCCTTCTTCAAGCGCGGAGCCGCACCACTCCGGAATCCTACAAGCCTCCATCTACCTCGGAAGTCGTCGGCAGTCTACTTCAAGCGCGGGGGCCACACTACTCCGGGCGCTACGACTGCTGACTCCAGGCGCCGAGTGCACCTACCGCCGGCGCTACCTTTGGGCGCTGCAACTGCTGACTCTAAGCGTTGAGCGCACCTACTCCAGGCGCTACGTGCGCCGGCTCCGGACGCTGCGTGTGCTGGCTCCAGGCGCTGCGTGCCGCCGCTGCTAAGAAACCTACCTCTACAAGCGCAACCGGCGTGTGCTGGCTTCAGGCGCTGCGTGTCGTCGCTGCTAAGAAACCTACCTCTACAATCGCAACGTGTGTCGCTTCGACTTTTAGGCTCCACTACAACTCTATATTCCCCTATTCTCCTACCTTTATTTTTTTTGTAATCTAATTGTACTCTCACTTCATTCATCATCATCCTCATTTCATTTTTGTTATAAAATTGTAAATACCTTTTAAAAATTTAAATATATTGTTTTCTGGCTCTACTTTTGTTGTTTTGTTGTACTTAGGTTAGGTTCTATTTTTTTTTAATTGTCGCTTCACGACATTTGGCGCCCAACGTAAAAGTCCTCTTTCTCTCTTAATTCTTCACCTTTACTGCGCCTTGTCCATTCCCTTTTGATTTAATTGCTCTCCCTTTCGTTCTTAACTCATCATTCATCATTCATTTATTCATCCTTTTCATACCTTCCAAATTCTAAAACAACACTTCATCTAGTGTTTCAACTTATCTGGATTATATTTAGACCTACATTTCACACAACACTTACATTCATCACTTTAATATTTTTATTGTAGATAACTTTCCAAATTCTAAAACAACACTTCATGTGTTTCAACTTATCTAGACTATATTTAGACCTACATTCAACACTTCACTTACATTCATCACTCTAATATTTTTATTCTAGGTAACTTAAAGAGGTATAACTTTTCAATTAAATCTTTATTTCTTAAACTTAACTTTGAACTTTACACTTTATATAAAATTGTTTTTCAAAGCTGAAGCGAGACGATTCATAACTTTTCTAAGCATTTACTAACTGTTAATTTGTATATATGTATAAATATCTAAACATTTATTAACTGTTAATTTGTATATATGTATAAATATCACCACCATTCTCACCTTATTATTTTTATTTCTTTTAATTTGTTTGTTTTTTTGATGATCCAGTGTTCTTCAACACATCTTGCTTTAGGACCTCGAAGTTTCGTTGTCGAATCTTCACTTTTTATTTCAGACACATCTCGCTAGTGATGTTGCTGATCTCTGGCTTTGAGCCCTACCGCTCTGGCCGTTCTTAATCTTTACTTAAGTCATAGCGACTAAAGCTTGCTTAAGATTGATTCCTTTATCTTTATCTTCACTTGGGAGCGGTTGACTACTCCCTTAATAATTTTTTTTTATCTTCACGCAGGAGCGGATGGCAACTCCTTAAATAAGCCTGCATGTCCTTTCGAAAACACACTTTTAAGAGTGGTGTTTCTTCGACTAATTTTTTTTTTCCACGCAGGAGCGGATGACTACTCCTTAAATAAGCCTTAATGTCGTTTTGAAAACACACTTTTAGAGTGGTAGTCATTGAATGTGAACTCCACCCTTACCTGAATGGCAGATGGTGAATGTAAGAGATGGTATATCTGATTTTGCCTGGTGATGTCTGTTTCTGCAAAGCTGTGTTTTTATGGTTTATTTTAGAATGTATATGTAGCCGGTGGAAGGAAAAGGGGAGATCTCCCGCCGGGCAAGGTGTTCTGCCCGGGGAGCGGCCAACGCTCCGAATGGTAGTTCGGAGCTATTCTATATATATTGCTTTAATTTCGGAACTTTGTTAGCGCGATTTAGGCTTCGATGCGTTTCGCTTGTGGCGCGACGACAGCGCCGCCACATCACCCCTCTGCTCAGACCGGAGGTCGATAGTGCAGTCCGATTGCCGGTGCGTCCTTAATGCCGGTGGGGAATGCATGCTGTGTGCGTAAGGGCAAGTGACGCCGGTGCGAATGATATGCCGGTGTGTAATGCATGCCGTACTACGCACTTGCAAGTGATGCCGGTGAGAACGATGAGCCGGAGCAAGTGCCAGGGATTGCCTTGTAGTCTGCGGTGAGTCGAGAAGAAGGCAAGTAATCTGCGAGAGTGCCGTGAAGCAGAGGCGAGCAGTAAGGCTCAGAGCCGTGCCGAACACTGTAGCGCAGAGAGTAGCTTGAAGGAACAGGAAGCATTATTATTCCAGTGCTGCGATGAACCTTTTGTAAAGCTAGATGGCTTGCAGAATGTGAAGACTGCAGACAATGTCTGCTCGGGAGCGAATGAATGGGGTACTTGAGGACGATGACGAAGGTTTGAAGTTGTAGTTTCCGAAGGTTATTGGTTGCGTGTTCATATCACGTCGGGGTCACCAGTGTAGCCGGTGAAAGGAAAAGGGGAGATCTCCCGCCGGGCAAGGTGTTCTGCCCGGGGAGCGGCCAACGCTCCGATTGGTAGTTCGGGGCTATTCTATATATATTGCTTTAATTTCGGAACTTTGTTAGCGCGATTTAGGCTTCGATGCGTTTCGCTTGTGGCGCGACGACAGCGCCGCCACATATATATCAAAATTTTTGCTGAGTCAAAAATTTTCCAGGGTCGGGGGGAAAATGTAGTGTTATGCTACTTACATATCATTTTACATTATTTTAAATTCATTTTTCCATTCTGTTTCGATTTTCTGCATTCACCTCAAAACTGGATATTTTACATCACCTTTATTTCCATAGGATCCTGTAACGATTTTAAACCATAAGAACACAATAACAAATCATTTCTACACTTCAGCACTTTCACTACATCAGCACTTTTAAATTGGTGTCAATGGAGTCTACCTTTTTTCGATCTTTTAGCTAGTTTTCCGTAACTCTACAATCTCGGGCTTTGTGTGGGCAGCTGCGCTACCTTTTTTCCTATATCAATAATATCTCATTTTCCACTTAAATCTTACCGTTTTCTTATTATAAACCTAAAACCAAAATTTGATATGTTTTGACATTGCTATTTATTTCGTTTCCATAGTAATTATATTCAAATTTGCTACCGATCTGTTGTTCCTATTTCGATAATTCCACATAAATACTCTTTTCTCTTGACCATTTACAAAAAATTTGCGTTTAATTTAAATACTTTTTCCGTTCTCTCTAGAAAGGTATAAAAGCCGAACAATCGGTGAAGAAAAGCAGTCTCGCTTTAGTTCTCGAATTGGAAGCATCTCCTAAAGGCCTTATCCCGGGGCCGCACTGCCCCGGGATCCTGCAAGCCTCCACCTACACGTGAAGTCTTCGGCGAAGCCTTCTTCAAGCGCGGAGCCGCACCACTCCGGAATCCTACAAGCCTCCATCTACCTCGGAAGTCGTCGGCAGTCTACTTCAAGCGCGGGGGCCACACTACTCCGGGCGCTACGACTGCTGACTCCAGGCGCCGAGTGCACCTACCGCCGGCGCTACCTTTGGGCGCTGCAACTGCTGACTCTAAGCGTTGAGCGCACCTACTCCAGGCGCTACGTGCGCCGGCTCCGGACGCTGCGTGTGCTGGCTCCAGGCGCTGCGTGCCGCCGCTGCTAAGAAACCTACCTCTACAAGCGCAACCGGCGTGTGCTGGCTTCAGGCGCTGCGTGTCGTCGCTGCTAAGAAACCTACCTCTACAATCGCAACGTGTGTCGCTTCGACTTTTAGGCTCCACTACAACTCTATATTCCCCTATTCTCCTACCTTTATTTTTTTTGTAATCTAATTGTACTCTCACTTCATTCATCATCATCCTCATTTCATTTTTTTATAAAATTGTAAATATCTTTGAATTTTAAATATATTTTTGTTTTTGTTGTATTTTTGTTGTTTTGTTGTTCTTAGGTTAGATTCTTTTCTTCTTTATTGTCGCTTCACGACACTGTATTATATACATTAATGTATTAAGGTCTTTACCTACAAAATTGCTGTCTTGTTGAACTGGCCACTTAGAATTGTAACAGAAATGATTGAACTAGAAATTCTAAATTCAAACTTTTATATATTTTTTTTAAATGTGTTACCTAAGAACTTTCTTCTATGTGAACCGATTTTGATGATTCTTTTTTTTATTTTAAATCAAATAAAAAAAGTAATTTTTGAGTTATCTTTAATAATTGCATATTTAATTGACATCGACTACATTGATGGTGTTCTAATTTTATTTATATTTAAGTCGGCTGTACAAAATTTTTAATTTTACCACTTGTTTCATAGTTTAGATAACTTTTCGTATTTGGAAAAAAATTTCAACACCGAAGAAGGAAGTAAAGAACGCCTTTAGAGTTCATCATAGTATAGATTCTCGTGCAGCAGATTTCTATAGGAAGGATATCAACAACTGCCCAACAAATGACAATAATGTCTAAATAGTTCAGGCATATATTTTTATATAATTTTTTTTTCGTTAAAACTGCAATTTCATAGGTAAAGCGTAAAGACTCAATGTATAAAGTTATTGTAATTTATAGTATATTTACCTGTCTGTGCGTTTTGCACTCCTCACATTCAGGATCGTATTCATACATGTTGCCATCCAGAACATCTTGCAGCTGGAAGGTGGTTTGGACGGCCAGGCATCTTGTGCAGGAGATCAAATTATTTCTATGCAGGAACCGGAGCGCGTCGTCGAAGCCCTGCTTGCACATATTGCTGAGCACCTCGGGCTTCGGCGGGAAGAGGATGCGCGCGAAGCGGTTCATGTTTTGCTTCGACAGTTCTATGCTTGTGTTTGCCAGGTTCACCTGTTATAAGTATTTATATTGTTATGGTCGTTCAATAGATAATTGTGTATTTATACATACATATAATCAAAATTGGAGGGTCTGTACTATTTGCATGTCATTAAGACATGAATAAATATTTTTTGTCTGTCTGTCTCTTTGGGCTGATTTTCGGAATGGTTGTGCTGATTGCAATGAATCTTCACGAACGAGAGATATACGCTAGAAACACTTGGACTTTTAAAAAAAGAACGAAAAAACTATAAAATAAATGTTTTTTTATTAGGGAAGGGGGGAGGGGGCTATGGGTCTGCCTTCATTACCGCTCACCACCAGGTGGAATTGTAGTAAAGCATTAGCTTATGATTGTTAAAAAAATTATCAAACTAGGTGTTCCATTTTTATGTTACATATTTTAATAGGCTTATCGAAATTCGATTTGATATATTTGATTTTGAGATTTTTTATACTCTTTGAGCCAAGAAATCAACTTATCATTAGGTTAACATTTACAGAATAACTTATTTTATTGTCCTGTATTATATCATACTAGCTGTTCATCGCGACTTCGCCCGCGTGTAATTTAGGGTTTTAATTATGTTACGCGGAACCGTAATTCTTTTTCTAAAATGTAAGTAGCCTAAGTTACTCCTTATAACATCAGCTATCTGCCAGTGAAGTCCCGTCAAAATTGGTCCAGCCGTTTCGGAGATTAGCCGGAACAAACAGACAGACAAACAAAAATTTTAAAGATTGTGTATTTATTATAAGTACCGTACATACTTTCATATGCATTTAGTAAAAAGCTGGTATTTTGACATTACAAACAGACACTTCAATTTTATTTATTTGTATAGATGTATAGATATCACAAGTACACAAACATACATCTCTTATTTTATTTATCAGCCTACATACGTCCCTCATGACTGGGCATAGGTTTTCCTCTGGACTGGACTGAGGGTTTTTCTAATGCACCGTACACATGTCCTTGAAATATGTTTTTTTTTATTCTCAGACATGCAGATATCCTCGCAACGTTTTCCTTTACCCAGTTTCCCCAGTACCAGTAACATTTATCACGTGAAGAACTTTATCTATCCTCGATGAAGAATCAAAATCAGATTTACAAAGTGATATTCATTCTATAAATACTAGGAATAGACACAAGCTAGTAGTACCAGTTACTCGACTCCACCGAGTCAGTAACACATTCTTGGGGCGATGTTAGACGCTTTTACAACAAAATCTAAGAAAATATACAAAATTTGACCTGCTCAAGGTTCAAAAACTTTATTAAACTAAGTTTGTATAAAAAGGAATTTATCAGGCTACCAAGCTATTTAAAATTTATTTTGTTTGATGTTTTTTTAAAGTCCCGCTGTGTTTCTTGCTGGTTCTAAAATAGAATAGAATAATTTTTATTCAATATTAATTTCAAGTAATTCTTATTGAAAGTTATTTTTTTACAATACCAGTGGTTCGAAAAAATTCTGTCTTGGGAAGAACCAACAAGAAACCCAGCGGGGCTTTTTAAAAAAAAATTACAATATAAATGATTACAAACTATTTACAAACTCTATTTTAGAAACAGTTTGGAAGCGACCACCCCATTCCCCGGGGGTTACGAGGGCTGCACTAAAAGTATCGGGAATAGAATATTTCCACTGTTCCTGTCATATTAAAATCTTTTTAATTGGAAAGTCCTTGGTTTTAAAAATCGCATACCATTTATTGTAGATAATGAAATGATATTTAGAGCCCAAAAGAGATGTGTAAGAGCCATTGTGAAGTTAAAACAGACGGATAGTTGTAAACCATTTTTTATTAGTCTGAAACTGTTAACACTTCCGTGCCTTTATATATATGAGATAGCCGTTTTTGTTATTACGCATATTTCTTTATTTGAGTGCCTACACAGTAAACGTAATAATCAAAAAATATGTTTTCCATCAAACAACACAGCCCAATTTAACAACAGTGTATTTTGTATGGGCCCTAGAATTTATAACCATTTACCATTACACATTTTGAGATGCTCCAATATAGATAAGTTTAAAATACTATTGAAGCAATTTCTTCTTAATAAGGCATACTACAGTGTGAAAGAATATCTCGAAGACAAATATGAAATTCAATAATTGACTGTTACATGACTGAGAATAACTAAATTGACTTGACTTATACAATATTATCTAAATTGACTTATCGCTATTATTTTTGATTTTGTATCATGTGTATTCCAATTTTAACTAGAGTATGTTTAAGTAATTAAATATAAAAGTAATAAAATGTGATGGACATTGCATGCCAAATGGCGGAATATAGCTGTACTGAATGTTTGTTCTATAAGTGATAAAATACGTAAACACCAACTGTATCAACCTATATTCGCAATAAACGATTTGAATTAGAAAAAAAAAATTATTTAAAAAAAGATTTTCGGTCTTGCCACAAGGTTTTATCAAACTTGTTTAGTCGTTGAGAAAATGGAATTGACTCGAGAAAATTCAAGAGCGATGATTTATTATGACTTTCGATGTGGTTTAACACAAAAACAGTATGTTGACCGGATGATTTCTGCATTTGGTGATGAAGCCCCATCAAAAACCACAATTTATTGCTGGTTTGCTGAATTTCAACGTGGACGTGTCAAGCTCAGTGATGATCCCCGTCAACGTCGTCCAAAAACTGCAGTCACCCAAGAAAACGTTGATGCTGTACGTAAGCTGATTGAGGAAGATCGACATGTGACATACCGCGAAATTCAGGCAACTTTAGACATTGGCATGAGTCAAATACAAATAATCTTGCATGAACAATTAGGTGTAAAAAAGGTGTTTTCCCGATGGATACCGCATTCGCTCTGTGAAGAGCAAAAAGCGGCTTGCGTTACTTGGTGCGTCAGAACTCTCGAAAGATTCCACGCAGGATCCTCAAATGCTGTATACAACATCGTATCAGGTGACGAATCCTGGATATACGCGTACGAACCCGAAACAAAAAAACCAGTCACGAGTTTGGGTGTTCGAAAATGAGTTAAAGCCAACAAAAATTGTTCGTTCACGGAGTGTTGCAAAAAAAAAATGGTGGCCACGTTTGTCTCCAAAACCGGCCATGTTACGACTATTCCTCTTGAGGGACAAAGAACGTTTAATGCAGAATGGTATGTTTCTGAACTCCGTAAAGAGAATTACAGCCGCCGCATCATCCTCCATCACGACAATGCGAGTTCTCACACCGCACACAGAACAAAAGAGTTTTTAGAGCAAGAAAACATAGAATTCTTAGACCATCCGCCGTACAGCCCCGACCTAAGCCCTAATAATTTCTATACTTTCCCTAAAATAAAGAATAAATTGCGTGGACAGAGATTTTCACATGTCGATCTTCATCACATGAAAAAGCTGTGGACGCCTACAAAACGGCCATTTTGGAGACCCCAGCTTCCGAATGGAATGGTTGCTTCAATGATTGGTTCCATCGTATGGAAAAATGTGTCAAATTTCGCGAAGAATACTTCGAAAAGCAATAAATACATTTTTAAATAGTAATGTTGTGTCACTTCCTTGATTCCCGAAATTTTCAGTGCCGCCCTCGTATTATCAACCATGTATTCATTTATATTATAATAACAATTATTATACAGTTTTTGTTTAATTAAATATTGTGTAGTTGTATAAATATTGTTGTACCTTGTATAGTTCTTCCCAGGACAGAGGTTTTTTTTCCGAACCAGTGGTAATTAAACAAAAGAATGACTTTCTGAGAACTAAGATGGTAAGAAGTTAATGATAAAACCAAGTTATTTTTGTGTATATTAAGTTTTAGAACGTGATCAGAAAAAGTAAACATAATTAAAACTCGGTAAATACTCATAAAATTAATCCCAGAGTGTTTATATTTATTTAAATTTTGCAAGAATAAAGCATGTTGAAATAATTGTAACTCACATGGAACAGCTGCGAACTGAGGTCCCTGGGACAGATGTCGCTCTCGCCGCAGAACGGACTGACAGTGACCGTGTTCTCGTCGAGGACGGGCAAGTTGTCGCTGAAGCCGCCGTCCATGTAGCGAATGCCATGGAATCGCGGCGGCAACATCCCAGAGAACACTGGGACGAAGCATGACGCAAGTAACGCCTGAAGGAGTAACACACAGACTTGCAGAGGTGATAAAAGACAATGCCATTTGTATTGCAACATTATCAAGTTGTTTACTGATCAACGTGGTAGAGCCACGATGCAGCTACATTGTGGTAGCAACTTGCTGCTGTGTTTCGTATGGTGAGTGTAGAAAACTGGAGACCGTTTTTACTTGAAACAAGGCATTCCATCTCAGTCCTCAGAGATGACAACGCATCTGCATTTTGATTCTTAATTAAGAATAAATGTAGATGTCTATGGGCCACAGCATCCACTTACCATCAGGTAGACTGTGTGCTCGTTTGTCACCCTTATTTTATAAAAAAAAAACACACAAACACCTTACTTCTAATCGCTGATCCCGGGTTTGGATTCTAATCAAAGTCAATATTAAGCAATACACAACTGCAATACATTATGATTATCCTTTTGCATCTGACACATAATTTGAAGCCTCCGTGGTGCAGTAGTTTAGCATTTAGTCGCGGCGCACAGAACAAGTATGTGTATGGCATGCAAATAATGGTTCCAGGTCTAGAATACTCTAAGACTTGTTCCGTATCCGTGCGGGAAAACGAACCGGCGTCCTTAGTTACTGCATTACCATGCCATCACTACAGTAGGTAACAAAATAATAAATATTTAAAAAAATATATGATTAAAATTAACTCCTACCTGCAAGAGATCCTCTCTTGTCGGATATTCTGAGACAATGACATTCTTGCCATCGTACACTCTGGTAAGTGAGATGTGGAGTCTACCACTGACAATCTTGTGTACATCGGGTGGCAGGTGCTTTTGCATACTCGCCAAGAGCACATTCTGTATGTTGAATGACGGGCTGAATGGTCCCAGGGACCCGGCCCTTGCTTCACCTACTATCCTCAGGACATCACTGGTGATTTCACCTACACAATGAATCACAAAGTAAATAAATAAGAAATTTCAAGGGAATGTTAGGAAAGAGCACACGTACTGGAGCAGTACGGCGGCCTTATCGCTTTATCACACTCGCAGAAAGGTGAAGAGGCCTGTGCCTAGCTGAGCAAGTGCACAAAAGCACAGGTATGATGGTATATTATAGATGGCCCTATTTTTTTTATAGAATAAGGCTGACAAACATGCACACAGTCTATGTAAGCGTAAGTACATACTGTAGCCCACTAATGCATTGGGGCAGCGCAGTGGACATTTAACTTTTTTTATATGATAAGGGTGACAAATGAGCACACAGTCCATCTGATGGTAAGTGGTTGCTGTGGCTCATAGACATCTACATACATCTATCCTCGATTACGAATCAAGATGCAGATTTACATGCAAGTCACCCATGAGAACTAAAATGGAATGCCTCGTTTCTAGTAAAAAGGGTCTCCGGTTCTCTACACTCACCATACGAAATACAGCAGCGTTAAGCTGCTAGTTTACGCTGGTATTGTGTGAGAGCGTGGTCCTTCCCCGGTCGAGCCGACCCATTCGTGCTACAACTATACCAGTAATATAGCTGCAGCATGGCTCTGCCAAGTAAAAAACCTTATACGCTCTCAAAAATGGAAGGAGTATGTTTTATATTTTTTCAGAAGTCTTCTGTAAACTTCTGTACGTTGTGTATAGTTTCCATCAAATATCTTTTAGACTTTGGTTTGTTGTTTCTCTCGTTTCATTTTGTTTTTACTGCGTAGTTTCAAAATCCAACATGTTTATGAACATCATCATAGAGCAACGAGGCCACTGGCGGACGGGAGGGGAGTAGCTTTAGCGTTTTTCCCCTATACAGAACTCTGTTGCGGGGGAAAATTTGCGCACACAAAAACAATCGTCTGACACTACGAAACTTACACAACAATTAAAACAAGTATCGCTCGATGGCGACGACAACTAGGATACAGAGTAGAATCAGTCGCTCGACCGATATGCATATTATATGATGGCGAGCAGCCTGTGTTGGTTAACAAATCCGAAACAACACAACCGTTATTGTTGCGATAAATATAATGTGATTAAAAGATACTTATATTTGAAAGGTAACACAGTCTTTTTTAAATTTAACGGGACAGATCTCTTTTTGCAGCACTCAACTGAACGATTCAGCATTTTTGTAGGACGTCGATTCAACCGCGCAACTAGATTTAGTCTAGTGAGCAGTGCGGCTGCAACTAGTTTTATTGTACACGTATTATACACCGGCTGACCGGCGTGGTCTCCCAGCCGGCCAGTCGGTGGCCAGTGTTGCTCTATGGTTCTAGGTATGCGATGAGGTGGGTTTTCAATATATCTAGTTAAAATTGACCGATACTTGGCGGTGTCATCACGGTTGCCTATTTTAGGCACGTCGATTCAACCGCGCAACTAGATTAAGTCTAGTGAGCAGTGCGGCTGCAACTGGTTTTATCGCACGCATAGGGCCACATGGACTTATCACTATGACAAAGGGGAATGTTTGCTACTCCCTTCGGCACCGCCGGTAGCCCGTGGTGCAAGACCTATGTTCACTGCTGAACATAGGTCTTCTTCAAGGAATACCACAAAGTACGGGTCTTAGGCACCTGCAACCATCGACTTCTTGCATCTCTTACCAGGTTGTCAGTCTATCTAGTGGAGGGCCAACCTACACTTTATCAAGTCAATGAACAAGCATTTTGTACTTTATTACTGACTGAAAATACAACTGCTGCTTTAAACCTCTGTCTATTCAAATCTTTAAGGTCGAAACAATATGACCATATACATACTTATTTATATTCAGATTTAGTGAGAGCATATTATAACTCCCTCATTGTAATATAGAACAGTATTTCAACAATTTTTAATCAAGATAATTTATTTCCTAGGTTAGAGGCAATGGCAATGTCCTCTAGAAATAATATCTTCTACGTTATTTTAATCAAGTTTAGGAGTTATTATCAAATTGTCCGCAAATATTATCAGTTGCCACCCAAAAATATACTTATATATAATATACGTAAAGGCACAAGTAATATGGTTCATTGAAAATATATATGTACAACAAGATTTAAGCTAAAGTCTATTAACAGATACTATTCTTTATTTTGCCGTGTAGTGGCGGGTAAAAATATCTTCCCGTGGGTGTCGTAAAAGGCGACAGTGAGAAACAGGCAGGAGATAGGCAGCAGCATCTTCCCGATAACAGCAATATTACAATAAAAAACTGCGGTTGTCAACCCGTTCGCCAAGCGTGGCAACTATGGCAAATATCCCCTCTTGATGAAAGTTACGAAGAGACGGCCCCCAGTTCCCGGCGGCCCCGCTATTCCTGGCTATGGTGGCGACCATGGTAACGGCGGGGCAGGAGATGCTAAGAATCTCCGATGGAGGTTTGGTTGCCACCTAAGACGACTCGACCTGGCAACATACAACGCATGCACCCTGAGGACTGACGAGAAGATCGTGGAGCTGGAAGAAAAGATAGACAAGTTACGCTGGCATATTATAGGATTATCCGAGGTCCGAAGAGAGGGGAGGACACGGTAATCCTCGAATCCGGCAACTTGCTCTATCACCGGGAGGGCGACCATCTGTCCCAAGGAGGTGTCTGATTTATCGTCCACAAGTCTCTCGTTAACAACGTTGTAAATATTGTGAGTGTGTCGACGAGGGTTGCGGACCTTATACTCAGAATCACCAAACGGTATTCGTTGAAGGTCATACAGGTTAACGTACCAACCTCGGCACATCCCGATGAGGAGGTGGAGGAAATGTATGCGGATATAATTATCTAGAGCCATGTATTCCCCCAAAACCCACTATACGGTGTTTATAGGAGACTTTAATGCAAAACTAGGCACAAGAGAGAACGGTGAGCTGAAGGTAAAGAAATTTGGAATAGGACAACGGAACTCAATGGGCCAGCAGCTGGCCGACTTCATGGAGAAAGAGGGACTCTTTATGATGAACTCTTTCTTACAGAAGCAGCCCCACAGGAAGTGGACCTGGTTGAGCCCCGACGGTTCGACAAAAAATGAGATTGACTTCATTATGACGACCAGACGATAACTGTACAGCTTGTATTGAAGAAGCGATCGAGCGTAACCAAGGCGCCAAAGCCTTTGCCAGAGATCTGTCTGCCAGAAAGAGCCAACTGTCAAAGCTGAAGACCGAGTGTGGCAGCATCGTTTCCGGGACACCTGAGATTTTGAGTAAGATTGAGAGGTTCTATGGGCAGCTGTACACGTCATCGTTTTGGCCACACGCAAGTGTGAGTAACGATCCTAGAGCGAGTCTTATCCGACACTATTCCGAATATCCCGGACGTCAGTCTGAGCGAAATTAGAATGGCTCTCCAGCACCTTAAAAACGGCAAGGCCCCAGGTAAGGAAGGAATTACAGCGGAACTTCTGAAAGCGGGTGGAAAACCGGTACTTGAAGTCCTTCAGAAGCTTTTTAATTCCGTCCTACATGGTGGCACTACTCCGGAGGCGTGGAGCAGAAGTGCGGTGGTCTTGTAGAACTACAGACCGACTTCCCTTCTGTGCCGCGTCTACGTGCTGTTTTCGAGTTATTACGAATCGTCTCGCACGAAGACTCGACGACTCCCAGCCTCCCGACCAAGCCGGTTTCCGAAAACGCTTTAGTACCATAGACCACATAAACACCCTTCGGCAAATTGTACAGAAGACAGAAGAGTACAATCTGCCACTTTGCCTTTCGTATGTGGACTATGAGAGACCTTTGATTCCGGCGAAATTCGGGCGGTGCTGCAGTCCCTTCAGCGGTGCCAAGTAGACTGTCGGTATATCGAAGTGCTGAAGTGTTTGTACAGTAGGGCTACGATGGCTATCCGAGTACAGAATCAGAGTACGAAACCTATCCAACTGCAGAGAGGTGTAAGACAGGATGACGTTATATCCCCGAAACTCTTCACCGCTTACCGCTGCAAGACTGGAAGAAGATTGGAAGACGTTTTCAAGCTACTGGACTGGAAAGGATACGGTATTAACATCGATGGCGAGTACATCACTCACCTTCGATTTGCCGACGATATAGTCCTTATGGCAGAATCCTTGGCGGACCTAAGCACTATGCTCAATGACCTCAATAGTGTCTCCCAACGCATAGGTTTTAAGATGAACATGGACAAAACAAAGATCATGTTTAATGTCCATGTCACACCTATGCCGGTAGTTGTTGGGCGCACTAAGCTCGAAGTTGCTGACGAGTATGTTTACCTTGGGATAAATAGTCCGACTAGGTAAGTCCAACTTCGACCGAGACGTCAATCGACGGATTCAACTCTGCTGGACAGCGTTCGGGAAACGAGGACAAACCTTCTTGTCAGGTATTCCTCAAAACCTGAAAAAAAGATTGTACAACCAGTGCGTGTTGCCAGTGATGACTTATGGATCTGAGACGTGGCCGTACGAGGATGCTCAAGATCGCTCTGTGAGCTATGGAGAGGGCTATGCTCGGAGTTTCTCTGCGTGATAAACTTAGAAATGAGGATATCCGCAGTAGAACCAAAGTAACCGACATAGACCAACGGATTAGTTAGCTGAAGTGGCAATGGGCCGGCCATATAGTTCGAAGAACCGACAACCGATGGGGAAGAAAGGTTCTCGAATGGCAGCCTCTTACCGGTAGGCGAAGTTTAGGGCGACCCCCCACTAGATGGAGTGACGACCTGGTAAGACATGCAGGAAGTCGATGGATGCAGGTGGCTCAGGACCGTACTTTGTGGCATTCCTTGCGGGAGGCCTATGTTCAGCAGTGGACTTATGAAGGGCTGTAATGATGATGATGATGATTCTTTATTAAGTGTTTTTGCACAAATGCTTCCAGCTGTGAAAATAAATATGACAATCACATTTAATTTATTTTAATGATAATAATTTATTTAAGTTTACTGAAATGAGTCATACAAACAACTGACAAGCAACAATCAATAATTAACACAAATTGCCTGGGAATAATATTGTAACTATAATATTTGTTACATATTTACATGAAATAATGTGACCCTAAAGTTATAGTTCAATCTTTAGGTTAATAGTGAATAACAATTTTTGTTTATTACTTGCTGTGATTACATTTTAATCATTTCGCAACAAATATACCTATAGAATCGAATAGAATAGAATCATTTTTATTCAATATAGATTACAGTACATATTACTTATTGAAACTCATTTTTTACTTTTATCACTGGTTCACAAAAAAAAACTCTGTCCTGGGAACAACCAGCAAGGAACCCAGTGGGAATTTTTAAAAAAAAGCACAATTTACAATATGATATTTTATACAATTATGAAAACATTTAGAAAAAACATGGTAGCGATCACCTCATTCCCAGGGGTTATTATCAGTCATGTATTCTTTAGTAGTATAATAACCCTTACTAGACAATTTTTGCTTAATAAATAATTGAAACTTTTTGATAGAAAAGGTCTGCATATTTTCTGGGACTTTGTTGTAAAAGTGTATACATTGCCCCATGATGGAATTACTGACTATTTGGAGTCGAGTAACTGGTATAACTAATTTGTGCTTGTTCCTAGTATTTACAGAATGTACATCATTATTTTTAATAAAAGTATTTTTGTTTCTGTGCACATATATTAAATTCTCGAAAATGTATTGAGAGGTCAAAGTAAATATATTTATTCCTTTAAATTTTTCTCTAAGGGATTCCATTGGACCTAGCTTATAAATTGCTTTTATGACTCTCTTTTGCAAAACAAAGATAGTTTCACTGTCACTCGCATTACCCCGTAGCAAAATTCCATATGACTTTATGCTATAGAAATAACTAAAATAAACTAATCTAGCTGTTTAACACATGTAACGCATTTAATATTTTTACAGCGTTTGCTGCAGAACTAAGTTTGCTAGCTAGTTAAGAAATATGAGGGCCCCGTTGAATCTTCGCATCAACTGTAATACCGAGAAAAATAGTGGATTCAACAAGGCCCAGCTCCTCCCCGTTTAAAAGCACACTGGTATTATTCACCTTTTTAACATTAGGTGTAGCGAATTTAATACATTTTTTTTTGTGAAACAGAAATAGAAACAGAAACAGAAACTTTTTTATTCAATATAGATTATAAATAATACTTATTGAAAGTCACTCTTTTGTATGATTACCACTGGTTCGAAAAAAAAACCTCTGTCCTGGGAAGAATCAGCAAGAAACCCAGCGGGACTTTTTTTTAAAATAACAGCTTACAAACATTTCGTTTTATTACCGTTCAAAAGCAAATTATTGATGTAAAACCAGTATACATAGCAGTTAACATAACATAGTTTCACATAGCATTTATTTACTTTGTCATATTTCAATAACTGCCTTTTTAGTCGGAAAATCAACGAAGTATCATCAGCAAATAATACTATATCATGGTTATTCCCTGTCAAGTAAGGTAAGTCATTAATATAAACTAAGAACAGAAAGGGACCAAGAACTGAACCCTGAGGAACACCCATATATATTATCGATCCGAAAGAACTGCATTCATTAATAACAACTGTTTGCAATGTATTATTTAGATATGACATAATAAGTTTAATTGCTATGTTTTTTATACTATAATGATGTAGCTTCTTGATTAATGTCTCATAGTGAACGGTTGAAAGCCTTGGAAAGATCACAAAATATACCCAAAGCATCTTCTGAATTTTCCCATGCACAAAAAATGTTTGATCAGTTCAACACCAGCATCAGTTGTTGAGCAACCCCTTGTAAATCCAAACTGATTGTTATGGAGTAATTTATTTACATTAAAAAAACAACATTTGATCATTGTTGTTCTTGTTTTGACTTAAGCTTATTAAAAAATCTAAATACAGAACTAAATGATAACTAGCAATGTGAAAAACCAAACTTTTAGTCATAAAATACTATAAAAAAATGATTTTGAAGCGTTAAAATGAAAAATATAACCTTGCTCCTCAGGTTAGTTCCATCTTATTCAACTAATTCGTTTAACCATTTAACTAGTGAGACTTTTCCCCCAGAAAGTCAATTGAATATAAATAATGATTTTTTATACTCAAACAAACACTAAATGAAATGAAACAACTTTCACAGATTTTATCACATTTAATTCTAATTTAGTTTCAATTCCCAACGTATTGGGTGCTTTACAGCACCTATGGTCATGTGGGATCATGGGTGCGTCGGAAATTAAAAATAAGTAGAATCAAACACAATATTATCCGTAAAAGTAGTATTATTAAATGAATACAAATACTTATAAAAATTGAGAAGCCGTTGAATGTAAAAATTATTTGGACTTTACCCTTAAAAAATAAGTAATGCCGTGTGCACATGGAGGAGTACAGTGAACAACCAGTAAAACTATCTACCAACTTCTTGTCTTAATCTTGAATGTTGCTAATCAAAACTGCTGGTTTTAAAATAAATTGCCAATGAACTCAGGATCACACAAAAACTTTCAAGATAGCCACACACTTAATTTTGCACCAAAGTGGATGAAATGGATTCAGCAAAAATAGTGCTGTGTGTGTCATTTAAAATTTTTGTGGATGAAACAAATTGCCGTTTTACTAATCTTGCACATAATAAAGTAACAAATTGCTGTTTTACTAATCTTGCACATAATCCATTATGGATGGATGTTTTAGAGTAATTCTGCATTGATTAAACGGAAAATATTTCATGCTAGACCAATTCCGCAACTGGAAAATTACATTAGTTTTAATTATTTATTCTTTATTGCATTCCTTAAAACAAAAGCATACAAAGGGCGGATTTAATGCCTTGAAGCATTCTCTACTAGTCATCCCATATTAGCTTTCATGTGCAAATAGCTTTTAACTTAACTCAGATGAGCATAGGTTACAAATTATCTTCAACTACCAATCCACCCTGGCTTCTCACAGTTGATTTCTGGATCTCGACTACAATGCCACCTACTGGGTCCAATTATGAACTATTCTATAACTACTCAACCATCCACGGTGACTACAGTCCCCAAAAACAATTATTGTCTCACCTGTCCATGGTGACTATAGTCACCAAAAACAATTATTGCCTCACCTGTCCAAGGTGACTATAGTCACCAAAGGACATATTTCTGTCTAAACGTGTACAGCGCAAAAGATAGCTGTTATTAATACAGTAAAAAATTATAGATGGTGTTTTTGTCATCTGTGAAAGTGCATTTTATCTGTATAATAGTACCCCTAGTAGTATTGTTTTTTTTTTTATTTTTATTTATTTCTTCTTCTGGGTTGTATGGAAGAGATTGCTATGTAGCAATAAGACCGCCCTTTGTATTTCCCTCAATAGTTGTTTATTTTTTTATTTTTGATGTTTTTATCTTTTCTTGGTGTACAATAAAGAGTATTGTATTGTATTGTATAATAACAAAATATTAAGAAAAAAAGTTAAAATTAAATTTCGCCATTTTTGTTTGTGGAATGTTAAAGTGTGAGAAATTCGATCAAAAATGTGATAACTTTTCTGTTT
The DNA here is from genome assembly GCA_963668995.1 of Parnassius mnemosyne. Taxonomy (NCBI): domain Eukaryota; kingdom Metazoa; phylum Arthropoda; class Insecta; order Lepidoptera; family Papilionidae; genus Parnassius; species Parnassius mnemosyne. Next base: position 69,064,922 of record CAVLGL010000001.1, read on the forward strand.
TTATACATTATTTCTAATGTTAAAAATAGGGTTATAAAAAATGTATGCTTACCTATTACATGTCGAACTGCTTCTGCTAGGCAGCAACATGCTTATAAGGCTATATATTTGTATAACAAAATTAATAAGCTAACAAATATACATCTCATATCTAATAGAAAAGTCAAAATTAGAATTAAGAATTGGCTATTAGGACTAGATTATGAACAAACTGAATCGATCTTAGTATGAAGCTAATCAAATAACATCCAAAAATTTGTTAAATCTTAAATTTCAACCACACACTCACGAATGCACGCACATGCACGACCACTCATGTGCACTCACACACATACATATCCACTTACGCAAACACATACACACACACACACACACACCTCTCGGAGATATGCATGCACGTAAAATATGCATGCACGCAAATAGAATTAAATTACTTTATTTACATAAAATAGTTTAGCTGTCATTTATATTAAGGAGATGGCACTAACTCCCGTACCACAGGTTTTTAACCTAGCTCGGGAGTCAGGGACTTCAAAAAAATATTGTAACATTTTTATGTCAATAAAGATTTTTATTTTTTTTCCCTTTTTCTTTTCTTTTTTGTATTTTATAGATAACACAAGCAGAATTCCCACCGTTTGGCGTTTTGACAATTCTAGTGCTATTACGAAAAAACTGCGTACGTTCACTACTAAAGTTATGTTTCATTTAGCACGCTGAGTGCGTGCACGATGGTGTATATGCTACATCCGGTACCACGGTCTTGAGCAGACGTACAGCAAGATGGACCCTGTATAAGACGCTTATGCCGTAACAATATTAGTATGTTGCTGTTTTTTTCTATGAATAAAAATTTCTTTAAACTTATACTTTAAATTTCACGCTATATTAAAGTAAATTTATTTGTTTTTAGTATTTGAATGCCAATAGAAATTTCCGAAGTGGTTCTCAGGATACGGTATGCATTGCCAAACAGTTGTATTAATTTTGGTTCTACATCGAAAATGTTTAAAATGTTTAACTATGGAAACCTGTATATAAGAGTTATACTTTATTAGTTATACTGAGTATATAAGCTATTATTGATATTGGTGTCATTTTAAAGGGAATATAATATAAAATGATTGTCTCCAGTAAGTATTATATTTTTCTTGTAAAACTCGAAATAAAAAATAAATACAATTTTTTTTGATATTCCCATTTTTAAGCTTTATTTTCAGCCTTTATTTTTAATTTGACTAATTTTCTTTTAACAAAATTAAATTTTGTTAAAAGAAAATTAATCTTTTCAGAATAATATTTAAATGTAGCTCACGTAAAAAAAATAGTGACAATTAATGCACGAACAGGTCAGGCGAGATTCATTCACACGGGCTGGACGGTTAAGTGGCTATTCAACTTAAAACACACACAAATCAGTGCAGCCATTTAAGAGTTCAGTCACATAGACATGGACTGAATTATATTATGTTATATATAATATGCATGTATTATAGATATAAAACTTCCTCTTGAATCATTCTGTCTATTGATGAAAATTGCATCAAAATCCGTTGCGTAGTTGAAAAGATCTAAATGTACAAACGGAGGGAAGCAACTTTGTTTTATACTATGTAGAGATTTAATCAAGTGGTACAAATTCACTGTAGTAGTAAATTATATTCAATTGAACTACTGGGAAGATGAGTCTCAATAGTTCTATCTATTTTTATCACATTTAAATTTTCAAATTTATTTATATGAATTTTGAATTATAAAAGTAAAACAGTAAAGTATTTATTACACTACAATTTAGAAAGAACCAATAAAATGATCAATTTTCATCAAATGAAAGGTATTATAAATTATTTGCAAATATGTCAGTCTGTGTTAACGAAATACAATAAGTTTGGGATTCTGATAAGATAAGACATAATATACCTATTAAAATGTTTTGATGGATATTTAAATAAATTATTTATTAAATATATTTAATTTATGTCCAGTATAATTTAAATAATAAAAATATGAAGTTACTCACCAATCGGAATATCACACAGAAGTGCACAGGCCGAAATAGCACCAAAAGATGCACCAGAAATTTTTCCTAACAACAAATGTGGTGCATATTTTTTAAAGCACACAGCAACACCAACATGGTAAATACCAAGAAAACCACAACCCGCAAAGGACAAGTTCATTATTCACGCATACACTATGTTAAAATCACAATAAATAAAAAGTTTATAACGTAAAAAACTAAAACTGTAACTAAACGAAATACGTCGTCAATAAAACGACTTATCAACACTTCAGCAGAGATTAGATAGTATTAATCACAGGAACATTATCATAATTAATCTTGTTAAAGCAATTCTTGAAGCGATTTTAATAACTAATAGGTATTGAACACAACCGCCACGGTTATAGCATAAACAAAAACAAATCAAAACGCATTTATTTCCCTTTACAATCAAATTATCAAAATCGACGAATACACAGTAAACGTCAAACATTTAATGACACTGACAGTGACAAATAACGTCAGTGCCGCCAGATGACCATAGACTTTGTATCTTATAGACTAAACATTCCGTGACGTCATCAGCGTGTGAAAGGAATGCACGTATATAGTTAGACATAAGAGTAAGGGAGAAGCAAATCTATATTTCTTGTCTTTTTCTAGGTATGCGGTTTTGATTGTTTTCCCTCCTTTATTTGACATTAACGATGTCAAGCTCTTGTGAATAATATTGATATTATAAGCAAACAGCTAATTGAATTTAGTGTTGTTTGTGGGTTTTAGTTATTAGGTAAGGTTAAAAAGATGGTAAGTTGTAGCATTTTAGGATGCAACAGCATCAGTCAACGAAAAATTGATAATATTACCTTTCATCGGTAAGTTTGTTTTGTGCTTACATTTGCTACTTGTACTGATTAATATCTATTGTTTTGAATATAAAGTGTAACATTTCATGTGTTTAATGAACTTTGTGATGTATTTTGTCAAATATTTGGACTCCCAAATTGTAAATTCTTCATGATAATGCTCCTTAATTTGAACGGTCATTCGAAAGCTTAAATTCATAACAAACGTGTACTTTTTGATTTGGTAGGATTATAGAAACTTTAGGGATATCAGCGAGTACAATAATGTTTTCGCATTGTTCAATAATAATTGTTATTGTGATTAGTAGTTATGTCCATAAATATGAATCACATAATGTTATACATATACATACACTTTTATGTTCAGCTTTAAAAGAAACTCCTTATTGCCCTACAACTCTTCAATCATTTTCCATATTACATAGATGTCACAAATAATATTATGTAAGTATCAACCTGAAAACATGTTTGGATTCAAGTACATAAACATTGGGCAAAGTATATTTAATTTCACAAAATATGTATTGCCTGAAATCAGATGCACAAAACTTTATTGCATTCCATTAATTCTATTATACATTAGCAACAATTACATTACAATATTTATTAAAAAATAAATAAATATGTCATACTAATATAAAAATAAATATAAACATTGATAAATTAATAAATAAATAAATAAGTCTTAATCTTAAGGTACACAATAACACAACAACATAAGATAATATTCTCAATTAATGATGTAGAAAAAATTTGATGATAATATACTTACCGTTACCATTAGTCAGTATCAAAAGTCAAAGTTATAGTTTTTGTGATAGTTGCCTAGCTTGGCAGGAGAATTGGCAACTGCAGTTATTTGGAGACAAACTGTGTGGGAGGCCTATGTTCAGCTGTGGAGGACATAACTATGTTAGGCTGTAAATGTATTAATTAACAATATCTAAAGCTTAATATGTACATAATTTTTTTAAATGTTTGGTATGAGTAATATTATCATTACATTTACATATACTTGCTATTTAATTAAATCAATTGATATTGTATTAATTGTTATAGGTATTGTATTTATGCACAGATACCCATACTTGATTTTTTTTTTAATTAAATGCCTTGATATAAAAGTGTACTATATATTTAATATATTAATTTCTTTTAAATATATTATTTCACAGCTTTTCTAAGGAATCAGCTATCCATAACTGTTGGATATTCGCTACTGGTAGTAATTATAGGTAACCAACAAAACTTAGCAGTATATGCTATAAAACATTATGAGCCTCATTGTTTTAGGTGGACTAAATATACCTACTTAACTTATGTAATTTATAATATAATTAAGATATTATTTTAAATGTTATAATTTCTTGTTGTATCTTGTTGTTTCTCCATAAGTGATATAAGTTTGACCTTCGTAGTTGTTATGATTTTTGACCTTGTTCTGTATGTATTAAAAACTGACTAGCATTGCTTATTTTATTTTCAAATGCTGACATTCTGTATTATTAAGAGTTGTAATAATTTGGTTGCATGACAATGACATAATATTTACTTATAGATGGATTGATTAAACATGAGTCCTCATCTACAAATGTTGGAACTTTATCTGTACTACCATGTTTTATGCAAATAAAGATTTAAATAAAAGAAATAAATAAATAATTTAAAGTCCTGACCTAAATATACAAATGAATAATTTATTATGCAATAATAATTGTAAAACTGACTGGGAATGCCTACCAATGGGACATTTAGTCCACCCTTAATCCCTTTTATAAAGGTTTTATAAACAATAATGTGTAAATAAATTAAGAAATAAATGTAATAATTATGATAATTTCTATTTAATTGTCATAAATAATGTAATAATTATGATAATTTCTATTTAATTGTCATAAATAATGTAATAAAGATCTTTTTCCCAAGAGATTAGTATTACCTATCTAAGTATAATTTAGGAGTTGTACCTTATTATTTATACCATTAAAATGTATTATATATATATATATATATATATATATATATATATATATATATATATATACCCTTCTAATCCGATTCTAACAACCAGCACCCAAGAATTTCTGCCATGTAAAGTATAAATCAAGTTTACAAATGCATATTTTTGAGAAATTCTAAAGCTACTCAAACCAAGAATTACAGGGAATGCTCTAGAAAGAAGACAAATATTTTGTTAAATTTGTTTATTAATGTGATGAAAAATTTATAAATAATCGTATATTTATTTTAATGTTATTGAATTATATTTAATATATGTGTTTTAATTTGTTTTATTTAATGTAACATTGTTAATATTTCTTAATGTTGTGTAAGTACACAAAATTTAGTTCTTTTTCCTTTTTATATTTCTATATACATTCATTTGAATAGAATATAGTCTATCAAAAGTCTACTGTTGAACATAAACATGATTATAGTTATTTGACTTAGTTTCAACGCTTGGAAAGCGGGTTGTCAACCACTGTTTTTTTTTTATTTAGCTGTTATCAGGAAGATGCTGCTGTTTATCTTCTTTGATGTTTCCCTATGTCGCCTCATACACCACCCATGGAATGATATGAGGTAGCAGATAATCTTACACTGCATGGTAAATTAAAATAGAATATTATAAAACATTCGTTTTTATTTTATATACTAACATATTACAAAAACAAACCCTTTGTTGATGCTTTACAACGTATATTAACTAAAACATTTTACCACCTTAACCATTAGGTAATGAAATGAAATGAAATGAAGATTTATTTGCTTTGAAAAAGGGGTACATTTAGGTGGTTATTATATAGTGTAGATCAGCTTTTTCAGCCATCTATAATAGCATGCAAATATATTTTTTATAGTTAAATTTATCATATTAAATTAAATTAAATTTACAATATAAAATTCAATTAAAATATTTATCGTCATGTCAATGTTTACAGATGAGCAATACCAATACTGACCAATACATACAAAATTTAAATATAATTAAGATTAAAATTTAATTAAAAATATATAACTACTATTGTGTCACATCATGTCAAATTTAGATAGTCATTCACATTATAAAAACAATGTTCATTTAGCCACCTGTAAAAAGCGCCTTTAAATCTACTAAGGGGTAAGTCTTTTATATTTTGGGGTATTTTATTAAATATCAGAATACACATCCAGTAGCAGTTATTTTTAAATCGAGCACTCTTGGATATAATTTCAGCAACAAGTCTATTGCCATTTCTGGTATTTCGTGTGTAAATCTCTTTCGCTTGTCTGAAATAATACATGTTTTGTTTTACAAACTTTGCAATATCAAAGATGTACAGGCATGGGAGGGGTAGTATTTTCAGAGATATAAATAACGGCCTGCAAGGCTCATCGGGTGCAGTGCCACATATTGCTCTAATACATTTTTTTTGGGCAATGAATGCCTTTTTTACATCTGTGCTATTACCCCATATAATGAGTCCGTATCGCAAAACGGATTCCACATAGGCAAAGTACGCAGTAAGTGCCGTATTTTTTGTGTAACATGATTAAGCCACCTAACCATAAGTAAGTCACCTAAAAAGGCCTTCCCTAGATATACTCATAGGATGACTTTTACCATAGTTGCCACCTGCGTGAAAATATGCGTTATGATTGTTGGCCACCGCAGTTATTTATTATTTTAAGTTTTCATCGGGAAAGTGCTGCTGCCCCATCCCCATCTTGCATTATTGCTTACGACGCGGGGTAATATCATTCCGTATACAGACAAATTCTCTTGTACGCCACAACTTGCCGCACACAAGACACTAACTTAGCAAAACATGCAAGAAATCGAGGGAGTAGCCTCTTTACCGTGTTTTGTACTACAAAACCTAAGTGGACAGCCTTTCCTTTCGGGAGGTCTGTGTTCAGCACTGAACTTGTGATGGAATGGTATGTTAAAACATTATTGATTTTTTTTTTGTAAAAACAAAACTCGACACGAGGAAATTTTTGTTTATTATTTAATATTTTTATCCTTAATTAATATTTAAGTATATACATAACATATTGTTATTTATTAGCAATATCACACTTTGTGATAGTAGCGTCTTCACTTAGTGCCGTCGAAATCCAAAGAGTTTATTGAATGTCCAGTAAAATCGTCGTTTCGCCGTTGAATACATAATGATGATTCTGTTTTTACGCCGTTTCCGCCCGTAGTTTTTAGTCACAGAATGTATTTTCAAGAGAAATGAATTAATCACCTGAATTATAAAAGAACATTTTTTTATGGTAACAATTAAGTTTTTTGTATGAATGTAAGTGCTGTGAATATAAATAAACCCATAACGGGGGAAATGGAACAATATCTGGTAACCCAGTGAAAGTACCTCGCGCCTATTTCTATCTCAAAAGCATACGCGAATGCTTTATCTAGTCAATCCTCAATCTACGCAGATGACCATATGAAATTTCTCCCAACTTATTTCAAAATTCTGTGTTTCAAAATTCCCAGAAAATAAACTTATTGAAAAAAAAGAACAGTTTATACTTATTTTATTGAAGACATACAAAAGCAAAATTATTATTTTAATTTTTATTCAACTCTCCTTTAGTTTATATATAACTATTACTAAACAATAATTTTCACATTCACTTTCTTTTTAATCTGTTTTGTTTGACTACTATACTGGTTTCCATAGTTAAACATTTTAAACATTTTCGATGTAGAACCAAAATTAATACAACTGTTTGGCAATGCATATCGTATCCTGAGAACCACTTCGGAAATTTCTATTGGCATTCAAATACTAAAAACAAATAAATTTACTTTAATATAGCGTGAAATTTAAAGTATAATTTTAAAAAAATTTTTATTCATAGAAAAAAACAGCAACATACTAATATTGTTACGGCATAAGCGTCTTATACAGGGTCCATCTTGCTGTACGTCTGCTCAAGACCGCGGTACCGGATGTAGCATATACACCATCGTGCACGCACTCAGCGTGCTAAATGAAACATAACTTTAGTAGTGAACGTACGCAGTTTTTTCGTAATAGCACTAGAATGGTCAAAACTAGACATGGGTAAGTAATGCGTGTAATATTACACGAGTAATATTACTCGGAGAAGTGATGCAACATTACTCATTACGCGTCAAATCCAACCATTACACATCACTCACATCACCCGCCCGAAACCATGAAACGAAAAACGTCGCGCGCGATCGGTGTCGTTCGGGCAGCGCGAGCTTCGCGCTGCCCCGCGCTTGTGGTCCGCCAATTCCTGGAATTTCTCCGTGTAATGTATGCAATTTTGGTGTTTATTATAAATATACAAAGGACCATTTCTCCGTAATTATTTTTATGCATTAATGATTTAATGTAATAATAGGTTAGCTTATTTAGATTTGTTTGAGTCAGGTCAGATGTCAGTCGGTCAGTGTTGTATTTTACTAAATAGTAATTGCACGCGTACGTACGTTAGTTACGAGAGATAGTAAATTCGGAATTAACTGGTGGTCGTAATTAATTATTACGTACAGTAGGTATTGTATTAGGTACTAAAACTTTTTTTCATCTTTAAACTATTTAATTAAAGACGAAGTATAAATACAAAGTGTAATATTAACCAAAAGTGTGTGTATATAAACTCTTTAGTTAGTGTTAAGCAGAGAATTTTACTTACAGTGCAGTATAACACTAAATTAGATGCTTAGCTAGGTATCTTTTTTGTGTACCTAGGTATTCACGTGTGACTATTAATTAGTGGTGAATTTGTTACCTAAAAAGTCAGAATATGGCATCAAAACGAAAATTTAGTCCTCTCTGGAACCACTTTGACAGCACGGAGCCGAAGAAAGCTAAATGCAACTATTGCTCAAAGATACTAACGTTATCTTCCAGTTCAATTGGGACCTTAAGTAGGCACATGAAAAAAGTCCATCCGACGGTAAATATCACACCGAAAAGGCTTGAGTCAATAGACGAAAGCGAAGAAAATTCCAACCAGAATGCACCACCACAAGTTCTACAATATCAGTGGTGACTACAACCACTTCTTCTGGGACCATACCAACTGTAACAACAGCTAACATTATATCAGCTACAAAGGGTAAGGTGGCCGCAACTACAGTAAAAGATTACATCGTAGTCAAAAAACCTCTTCCACTAATTAGGACGCAACAGCTGGACGAGCAGCTAATAAAAATGATAGCCAAAGGTTATCATGCCTTCAGACTTGTGGAAGAGAAGGAATTCCAAAAATTCGTGGACATGCTTAATCCTTCATATAAATTGCCCACTCGTAAAACTCTTTCTGAAAGCCTTCTGCCCAAGTTATATAACAGGACGATCGAAAGTATGAAAAAAGAAGTTGGTGGTGGGTCAGCCACTGCCGTTTGCATTACTACTGATGGATGGCGCTCAGTGACGAATGATGATTATATCCCTTAAATGCATAATAAAAGATTTTTTCCCAAAAAAATTATTTTGTCTCATAAAGGCGTAACATTTACTGAATAAAATAAAATAAAAAATCTATATTAACGGGAACATTTATTTTTTTATAAAAATATTTTAGTATCGTTTTCGATACAGTATGCATTAGCTTTGCAAAATAATCATGATTTTACAAAGTTGAAGAATTGTGAAAATGGGTGAAACAATCTTTGGATTTCTTACTACATAAGTGAACATTGCACTTAGAACATTTAATTATACTTATACATGATGGCATCATACATCGACCACGTGTTTCTGTTCTCATGATGTTATGATCCATTTGGTCGAGTCTAACTTCAAGGGGTGGCAAAACTTGGCAAGGTTTCCCTTTTCGCATTTTAAGTGGGGGTTGATCTTCCCTAATTGCACTGGTGCTTGGGCGCCCTCCGTTGTTAGCGGGACTATATTTGCAAAGAGTTTCTGCCAACTCTGATCGAAAGTCTGCAAGGGTCATGATTTGTTTGTGGTTTCCTTTTTTTTTCTTCAACTTTTTTATATAACACCCACGAATTTATTACTGTCAAATCAAGCAGGTGATAGAAGATTCTCATGTACCACTTTCTGCTCTTCATTCGAATCCTATTTCTTCCTAAAAAGGAATCCATGAGGTCTACACCACCCATGTGCATGTTATATTCCCTGATTAGCTTTGGGCACGTGATAAGAATCCTCTTTTTTTCTTTTTTATCGAATCGTTCGATATTCCCTACGGGACATGCTCCAACGTATGTCGACGCTAACACAACTTGCTTATTGTCCTTCCAACTTACTGTTGTCATGTCAATGCCTTCAAAATTTGTAACATACTCTTCATAAGACCCTCTTGGAATTGAACTTTTCATAACATCCTGCTTAGTTGGCAACTTGCAAGTTTTTCCCAGTCGGTTTCTTTGAATAGTGCCTAGGGAATGTATACCTTGCTTAGCAAGTATACACATCAATGGCAAAGATGTGTAGTAATTGTCAAAATAGACAATATGATTTCTTTGCTTGGGTACCACACTCAGAAAATTCATAACTGTTTGTCCTACAACTCCCAGGTTTTGACTGTTTGAGGATCCTTCATTAGCTTCTTTCCCAGAGTAGATTATGAATCTATAAGCAAAACCGCTCAAATTGCATAAAACAAACAATTTAAAACCCCATTTCTGGGGTTTGTTGGGGAGATATTGTTTGAGAAAATGTCCCACTTTGGTGGCGCACATCTGTTCATCTATAGATAATCGCTGCTCGATGGTCACGCTAGAGAACTTTTCATTTAAATGGGTGATTATAGGACGTAAATTATGAAGCCTGTCATGCTGCACGTGGTCTACTGGCAGATGATCATCATTATTATTGAAGTGCAGTAACTTTCGCATTTTCTCAAATTTATTTATTGGCATTGCCTCTTTGATGGGACTGAAGCTAAATTTATTAGACCAATACGACCTTGTGCTCGGATAATGGTAAACAGACATAAATATTAAAATATCAAAATATTTGCGAAGTTCACCCTCTGTGAATATTTCAGGTCTGTCAGGTTGTTTCTGGACAGCATAGCGTGCTGATTCAGTAACAATGTTTTCCATAAACGGATTCGTGAAAAAGTAGATAAAAAACTGATACGGACTTTGCAGTTTCATTATAGATGAAGGTAACTCTTCAGACCCACCAAATTTGATGTTATTCTCATCAAATAGAAAAGACTGTTTTCTCCACAGTAAATTCCTCAAATTCATGAGAGATTCAGTCGGTTGTGCTTCCACTCGCTCCAACGACTGTGCGCCTTGCACAAGCTGCTCATCCTGAATCAATGGTTGGTACAGAAAATCTTCTGAATTGTCTTGTCCCGTAAGAACGTCTTCATCGTCCTCTAATTCAGCTGCTAAGGCTCCTAGATATGGGTTATAAGGAATATTTTCTCCATCTGACTCTAAATCATCTTCCGAAATGTCACCATTCTCCAACCTCCTGAGCATATCCTCTATTTGTTGCTCTGAAAAGCAAAAATATACATTCATCTATATATTAACAACGTAAACGTATAGTTTTGTGTATCTAAAAGCAAGCAAAATCATAAGCAAAACCGTTATGAACAAACAATTGAATTGGGTTTAGGCGGGAATCAAATGCATGCTGTATCGTTTTCGATACAAACATAAAATGCGATATTTGCTCACGTAAACACATGAAAGTCGTACAATTTCAAATGTTTTCAAGTAAATGAAGGACTTACCATCCATTTTGTGATTTTTATTGGTAAAAATTCGACTTATTTTCGTTTTCGCCGCTAGATGAAAAACTCAGTCTTCTGATTATACGCACCTTGTTGATGTCCTTAGCACAGACAAGAAAATCATCTTTCAGAAATAACATTGACACATGACATTTTTGTTTGTTTGTGGGCAATAAGGCAAAGAAACGTGTAAACATTCAGCCTATGCTGTACTTCAAATAAAAAACCGATAAAAACTATTAGAATGCAATGTATCAATATCGATACAAGATGCATTTAAGGGATATTGGCATCACGGCCCATTTTATCGATCCCGGAACCCACATTTTACGTACTGTCATGATTGGTTGTTTACAATTTAACGAGAGTCACACAATGATAAACATATCGGAATTTCTTAAAGAGAAATTTCGTGAATGGTGCATTCACCAGAAAATTTGTGCGATTGTCAGCGACAACGCGTCTAATATTCTGGGTGCCGTTCGGATCGGCGGGTGGCGTTCTATAAGCTGTTTCGCACATACTATCAACCTAGTTGTGAAGGACAGCCTAGAAATTATCGCTGATACCGTGATCAAGGTGAAAAATGTGGTGGAGTTCTTCAATAGAAGCTTGCCTGCGCAGAGAAAACTTAAAGAGATACAGGAGCAAATGCATTTGGCACCACTGAAATTGAAACAAGACGTGTGCACTAGATGGAACTCTACGTACGATATGCTCAACCGGTTCCTGAAGATAAAAGAAGCTCTTATTGCTTCAATAGCAATCATGAGAGCTGAATTGGCCCTGACGCCCAACGACTGGATGATTATTGAAAAATCCTTACCGATCTTGTCCATCTTCTACGAGGTGTCTAATGAGGTTAGTGCTGAAAACTACGTGTCCGCATCCAAATATATAGTGTTGTGCAAACTAATGTACGTACAAATTCAAAAGTTTTCGAATGAAACCGTGGAAACCATTAAAGGTCTTGTTTCTTTTTTTAAAACAGAACTTATGCACCGTTTCGGTGATATAGAAAAGAACATGTTGCTTAGGGAAGCCACAATACTGGACCCACGCTTCAAAAAATCTGGTTTCAGGGATATAAGAAATTTCGAAGCGGCGGCAGCCGATTTAAAATTAAAAATTGGGAGGATAGTTCTTTCAGACGAACGCCCTTTGCAACCAGCAGAGCCTGTCGAACCAACCCCAGGTTGCTCAAAAGTAAGCTCACTTTGGGAACAGTTTGACGAAGAAGTGGCACGCCAGGTACCCGAAAATCCGGTTGCTGCGGGTATAGTAGAATTCGACAAGTATATGAATGAGCCGCAAATCAATCGACACTGCGACCTATTATTATGGTGGAAAGAACGGAAAGCCATCTACCCACGCCTTCACTCACACATGCTAAAAAGACTGAATATAACAGCGACATCCGTACCATGTGAGCGGGTCTTTTCAAAAGCAGGGCTAACACTTAACGATAGAAGAACGCGCTTAACTACAAAAAAGTTAACGCAGTTAATGTTTATAAGCTGCAACTGAAGAAGTCAGATGAAATGTAAATAATATTGTAAAAACGTATCTTGTCGATTTATGTTTATAGTAAAAAAAACGCTTCAAGCACAAAATAGAAGATTCTTGTAAATATAAAAAATAATGTACATAATGTATATAATGATCAAAAATCATTGTATATATAAGTTGATTTTTAAATACGCCTTTCTTCAAACAATCGAAGATTGCCAGTCCTAAGCCTGGATGGAGCCCCTTTTTGTTATTTCGTTCGTTCGTGGGCCTAAGTATGAAGGAAAATCAACTTTCCACTCGTGATTAAATATGCATAAATATACTCAACTGCATAACATACCTATTGCGGTCCGTGTACTATACACACATACATACCTACTGTACGTATATACCTACCTACCTACCTACTACTACACTACACGATATCACAGAATAAATAATAGTTACATACACACACATAAAACTTATTTGCTCAAAAAGAATGTTCGATACGATATTCACAATAATTGTTGCATTACTTCTCAAGTGATACGAGTGTTGTCCGTCGAATGTGATCGATAGATACCAGTACTATTGTCGGTACTCAGTTGCCTGTAATGCTAAAATCTCGAGTGATGTTTAGGGTGATCGTAATATCACAAAGTGATATCACTCTAACAAAAGTGATGTGTGATGTTGCATCACTTCTTCGGGTACCGTTTTGCGCATGTCTAGTCAAAACGCCAAACGGTGGGAATTCTGCTTGTGTTATCTATAGAATACAAAAAAGAAAAGAAAAAGGGAAAAAAAAATAAAAATCTTTATTGACATAAAAATGTTACAATATTTTATTGAAGTCCCTGACTCCCGAGCTAGGTTAAAAACCTGTGGTACGGGAGTTAGTGCGATCTCCTTAATATAAATGACAGCTAAACTATTTTATGTAAATAAAGTAATTTAATTCTATTTGCGTGCATGCATATTTTACGTGCATGCATATCTCCGAGAGGTGTGCGTGCGTGTGTGTGTGTGTTTGCGTAAGTGGATATGTATGTGTGTGAGTGCGCATGAGTGGTCGTGCATGTGCGTGCATTTGTGAGTGTGTGGTTGAAATTTAAGATTTATAACAAATTTTTGGATGTTAATTGATTAGTTTCACACTAAGATCGAATCAGTTTGTTCATAATCTAGTCCTAATAGCCAATTCTTAATTTTAATTTTGACTTTTCTATTAGATATGAGATGTATATTTGTTAGCTTATTAATTTTGTTATACAAATATATAGCCTTATAAGCATGTTGCTGCCTAGCAGAAGCAGTAATGTAATAGGTAAGCATACATTTTTTATAACCCTATTTTTGTTATAATCAGCGGCATTATAAACGGTAACTATATGCTGTTTGGTAATTAATTTCAAAATGTACAGTTGTCTGACAGTTAATACTCGACATTTCTCGTACAATTCTTTAGTGGGAAATCTGTATGGCCTAAAGGTCATGACTTTTAAGAAAAAGGAAAAAGAAAGAAGAAGAAGGGGTAAAGGAAAAAGAAGGGGAAAAGGATTAAAAAGGTCTTACAGGCTCCTCCCCAGACGCTTATACAGTATCCTATAATAGACTAAACTAAAGCATGATATATTGAACGCAGAAGAGGTAAACCAGCGGCGTATCTTAACTTTTAAAAACACAAATAAGTTTTTGAACCAACCCAAAGAAGTACGTTCAGTCGTAAGATCTATATGTGGACGCCAGTTAAGTTTGTCGCCCAATATTACGCCTAGATATTTGACACTACTGGATTTAGTAATTCCAAGACATGAACATGGAGAGGTAGTATTGAAAGGTTCAGTACACGAGTGGACCTTAAGATCGAGGTTTACGGATCCAGTGTTTCCCAAGGAAAACTGCATGTATGTAGTTATAGAAATATTTAAAGTCAGGAGATTTGCACCGAGCCAATGGCCAACCCTGTGAAGTCCCAGCTGAGCCTCATCCCAAGTCTTACCGTGGAAGACCAAAGTTGTATCATCAGCCTAGGTAAACATTTTACCATTTACTAGAGGTTGCTGACATAAATCATTTATATAGATAAGAAAGAGACTAGGTCCTAAAATACTACCCTGTGGAACGCCACATATAACCGGTTCCTCGGGACTGACGTATTCACCCACTTTAACCTGTTGTGTGCGGTCACACAGAAAGTCCTTAAATAACATCAGTGCATTGCCACGAATACCAACGCGTTCTAACTTTCTCACAAGGATAGGTATCGAGACAGTGTCAAACGCCTCGGCTAGGTCGAGGAAAATCCCTAAACATTTTTGCTTCGCATCAACATCAACATCAAAAGTTTGTATGTCACAAACTCTGTTAATTGAATTACTGCATCTTCAGTGGACTTCCCCGACCTAAATCCAAATTGTGAAGAAGATAAAACTTTATAATGTTCTAAAAATTTAATAAGTCTATAATTTAATAATTTTTCCAAGATTTTCGAGATAGAAGAGAGTACTGAAATAGGCCTGTAATTGGACATTTCGTCTCGAGACACACCCTTATGAACATGAGTGATCAGCGATTTTTTAAAAACTTTTGGAAAAATTCCTTGTACAAAACACAGCTCAAAAAGTTTAGGCAACGGTGGAACTACAAGATGTACGGATAATTTGAGAAGTTGCACAGGTATGGAGTCCCATCTAGTAGCAGTATTGTTTTTTAGGTTTGTGATAATAGATTCAACCTCGCCCTCATCTGGTGGAAGTAGCATAATTTAAAATTAAAAATTTTGTACAGCCGACTTCAATATAAGTTATTTAAGAATAACTTAAAAACTATTGGTCTGACCTTGATCAAATTCATATGGGACCACACGAGAAGTACCAGATTTCAAATAAAAAAAGAATCATCGAAATCGGTTCACCCAGAAAAAAGTTCTGAGGTAACACACATAAAAAAAACGAAAAAAAAAAAAAACATACAGTCGAATTGAGTACCGGCTCCTTTTTGGAAGTCGGCAGACAAAAGAGTTAGGGACTGGTGGAATTGTGAAATTGTATGGAGAGCTATTTTGATTTGATATATTCGCGACTTCAGCTAGTTGTTTAACAGTATTAGAAAAATATTCTTTATTCTACATCACGAACAGCATTTTCAGCAGAACTCAAAAGATTATCAGCACTCGTCTTTTGTTTTGTATAATTTATTATAGATTTAATTGCATTACAAGTATATTTATTAGTTTCACGTTTCGTAACAATGACTTTTCATAATTTCTTTTAAGCTTTCTCAACAAAAAGTTACATTAATTTCGGTAACGCTTATATGTAATTTCAAGAATTGTATTATCAAGATTATTTTTAAGTTTTTTATGAAGTTTGTCTCTGTGGCAAATAGAACGCAAAAGACCAATAGTTAACCATGTTTTTAGCGTTCTTTTTTATTAGGGATACGACGGGAATCAGAATGAAGTGAAATTGCACTAGGCAGCTTTTCTACTAAAGTTGATGCGGCTTAATTTGCATCAGATGAGGTATTTATAAAGGAAAAGTCCACTGTCTCTAGATATTTTAAACAAGCATCATAGTTTATTCTAGTAATAAACTTTGCTTCTTTAGGCCTTTGCTGATCAAGGCAAATGCTGAGTAGGATTGAAGCATGATCTGTTATAGTACCAATAATCCCAAATACTGATGCCGCTGAACTAGTTTTCAGCATAACATGATCAAGACAGTTTTGTAACCTAGTGGGCTTAGTGTGACTTGGAAGCAAGCCTAGCTCCGCTGTTAAGTTTAAGTACGCTTCACTTCTTCGATGTTATTAGCTGTTATTAGCTTTAATATCAATATTTATATCACCAATTAGTACCAAGTTTTTATTTGAGTCTAGGGGACGAACTATATTTTCTATAGAATTCAAAAAACTGTCAATACAGTGAGTCGATGGGGATCTGTAAGTAGCTAAAATGAAAATGTCGGGATCAATAATTTCAATAGACATGAAATTTGCAGCTAATGACTCTGGTTTTTCTATTGTACATTTAATACCTTTTTTAACATATATCACGATACCGTCGTTTTGATTGAGA
The DNA here is from genome assembly GCA_963668995.1 of Parnassius mnemosyne. Taxonomy (NCBI): domain Eukaryota; kingdom Metazoa; phylum Arthropoda; class Insecta; order Lepidoptera; family Papilionidae; genus Parnassius; species Parnassius mnemosyne. Next base: position 69,082,059 of record CAVLGL010000001.1, read on the forward strand.
TATTTATGCGTAAAGTATGCATTGTAATTTTCAAACTGAGGAATATGTTTAGAGGCACTCAGCCAGCATTCAGATAAGATAATAATGTCACATTCAAACGTGAAACGAGATAGTTGAATGAGTAAACTATCTGAGTTTTTGTATATGCTACGAATATTTTGACTGAATATCTTCAGGGAAGTAGACTAATTTTTAATGAGCGAATTACAGGTTTCAGTGTCGCAATTGTAAGCTAAGGCTACGTCTATATTGTCCATCTCTGTTGGGATATTTTCATTTACATTAATCAGCTCAGAAAGAAGTTAATAGATTGGCACTTTTATTTTTACAACGTAATTGGTTTATATTATTGTTACGAGCTTGGGGTTCGAGACAATTAAAAACTGCCGATTGAATTACAGAAATTGACACTTTAATTACACAACACTAATTACAATCTAAAAACCACACTAATAATAAACCAAAATTGTACTACTGATCATTTAAGTTCGCAGTTGTTTCGCTTCGAAGTATTCTCTTGTATCGCCAATTCAATACTGCCTCAATCGTGGTCTATACCAGCCTTATATAGGGCCTCAGATAGTTTCCAGAACCTTCTACTGTAGCAACATCTAAAATGTTCGAGTACATATCGGTCCCGAAATTTCTGGAAGGATCTTGACTCTCCTAGTTCTGCTACTCGACACTAGAGGACGCTAGTGTAACTAGTGTTGCCATGTACAAGACATTAATAGTGGCGCGCAACACTGCCCCCTCCTAAGACATGCTCGTCCCGAGCATTATTGGCCCCATAATAACGCGCCAGTCGATCCACACGGACGATCTTAGGAGTACCTCTGGCACCTTTCTGTATACGGTAGGTTACGTCATTGATCCTTGTCACAATCTGGCACGGTCCGTCCCATTTAGCTTGAAGCTTAGGAGATTTCCCTTTGCTGCGAGCTGGATTGTGTAACCACACTAGTGAACCTTCGTCTAACCCTTTGTTGTTCATTTGCGGTCATACCGTGTTTTCATCTTCTCAGACGTTTGCTGGCCCGACTGTCTGACGTGCTCATAAATGTCTTTCATTTTGTTCTGCAAGTCATTTGCATAATCGGTTATACTGCGAGGGGCATCAGGTGCTATTCCGGTGATCAGGTGCAGCCGTAATTCTTTCCCTGGTAACGCCCCTTCCACGAAAAGTTCCTCTTGTCCACATTTCAAAACACCTTGCTTAACGTCGATCTCACAACAATTATTCCTCATAAAGTCTAGCCCCAGGATGCAGTCGTCCATTATATCAGCCACGATGACATTATGCAGGTAGATCATGTTGCCTAGCTCCAACTCCATCTCCTTCTCTCCACGGACGGGTATGCGCTGACCGGTGGCTGTCACCAAATTAATGCGTTCTCGGTTGTATGTGGAGTCCCCAAGGAACCGATTTATAAGTTGGGAACTGACAACCGTGCGAGAGGCTCCAGTGTGTATGGTCAGTTTACACGGCGTTCCGTTGACTTCGCCCTTGATTATTAGGCTGTTCCCATCATGGGTTTGTGAGATCGAAATCCTTGGGGCTCTTTTAACATCAGCCAGCACGCGCCCCGCAGTCCTGGCTTTTACTCGTTTCCCTGCTGCTGCTGGGCGGTGCTATTAGCCGCACTACCCTCTCGAGATCGATTACCTTCCCTTTCTACAGTTCGCTTAGGGCAGCTGGATCGAAGATGGCCTCTTTCCCCACAGCCGTAGCACCTAGGGCTGTAGCCGTTGTTGCGGTCTCGAACTGTAGCTACTGCAACCTCCCTGACACGGTGGGAACGATGATCCTGCCGCACGACTTCCACCTCCAGTGCATGGGTCAAGGCGTCCTTAAGCGTCTCATGGTGCCCGAGCCTCACAGCAGCTCTGACTTCAAGGTCGCGGATGCGACGATGAATGTCTGCACCAGGTTCCCTACAATGAGCGCAGGTACTGAATGGCACGCTTTTCGAACGAGCTTCTCCACCTCAAGGGCCCACTGCTGCAGGTTTTCGTTACTGCGTTGCACGCGATCTTTGAGCTGCGCACGAAAGACGTGTTCCAGGTGAGCGTCGCCATATCTCGCCTCCAATGCCTCAAGGAGCTGCTCGTAAGTCACTTCCTTACCGAGAGCTTCCAGAACAGTTAAGGCCTGGTCGCGCAGGCCTAGGGTGAGAGCAGTCATGGCCTGACTTTTATTCCAGCCGTTCGCTTTCATGACAGCCTCGAACTGGATTTTGTAGGCCGACTAGGAAAAAGTCCCGTCGAACGGTGGCACTTTGAATCCACGTAGCGAAGGTGTTGTAGCTACCACGGGAGCTGTAACTCCATCCCCAATTTTGAGGTCACACACTAATTACAATCTAAAACCACACTAATAATAAAACAAAATTGTACTATTGATAACTTAAGTTCGCAATTGTTTCGCTTCGAAGTATTCTCTTGTATCGCCAATTCAATACTGCCTCGGTCGTGGTCTATACCGGCCTTATATAGGGCCCCATATAGTTTCCAGAACCTTCTACTGTAGCGACATCCAGAATGTTCGAGTACATATCGGTCCCGAAATTTCTGGAAGGATCTTGACTCTCCTAGTTCTGCTACTCAACACTAGAGGGCGCTAGTGTAACTAGTGTTGCCATGTACAAGACATTAATATTGGCGCGCAACATTATTATGGAATGCAAGTAAAGTAGCAATTGATTTTATTTTTATGAGTATGAGTGAGACTATAATTGAGTTTGTGTGTTTGAATAGTTTTTGCATGATGATTTTAGTGGTAAGTAAAGTGAAGATGCCCAGATGAGTGTGTGTATAGTGATGAAGTGTATCTACACTACTATAATTTGTTTTAAAAATTATTCTTAAAATTAACATACAGGACTAAACAAAATTTTAGAATTACTGCAAAAAACGAGTGACAAGACATGTTTTCTGACTTTATACCAATTTAATTATGTTGACTACATTTCTCAAAATCGCTGTGAAATGACATTTCTGGATTGGGTTCTCTATCCCCCGTTTCAGTTGGTTTAGAGAGAAAGAATTTTTCAGAAACAATTCTAATAGACCTGTCACCAGTCAATTTTCGCAAAAATACTTGGCCATTAGTCGTCCAGCAATGCTGGTAATTGTTATCTCTAGCATACATTCTAGCTTCACGGAGTAGGCTTTTGAAACTTGGAGGTAGATATTCTGAGACATATATTGGTATGCGCTTGCCAGATAACCCCATAGTTTCGGAGTTGAGTTTTTCTCCGGTCGGCTTCTTTTTATTAAAGTTTCTAGCCGCAGACAGAATTTTGTTTTTAGCGCGCACCGTTATAAATTCGGCCACAATGGTTTTATTCGTTCCAGGTTTGCCCGGTAGGTGGTAAACATCCCGCACTTCATCAGGTTGAATGGGAATATGCAGAGCATTACCTACGCTGCTTACTATGGAAAGCAGATCATCGGTCGTCTCCTTTTCTTGCATAGGGATATTTCTAAATTCTATTGATTCCGTGCGGGATTTAATTTGTAGCTCTTGAATTTTTCTTTCCATGTTCATTAAATTTTCAGTGTACTCCGTACGTTCTCTTTCTAATTTCGCTATCTTTTTCCTCATTTCATCATATTCTGAGGAAGGAAATGTAAAAAATCTGCGTATTTCCAAGTTAGTTTCTTGTATAGAGCTATTTTGCAGTTTCAAATCGGAATTTCGGTAATCAATTTCGAAAACTTTAGGTCTTGTTCAGCTGCCCAGTTCTTAAACATCTGTTGAATGTCTTTTGTCAGCCTTGAATATTCATCTAATGGGGATCCGTCAAGACGCGGACGCTTCGTGCGTGAGGAACGTTGGAGGTTTCAATTTCATCTTCGTAGTGCATGGCACTAACCATATCGGGCTCAGATTGCACTTGAAGTAATCCACTCTCGGGCGTACGTGGCGGAGTACATTGCACAAGTGACATTTTAATATATTTTTTTAGGATTTTATATTATATTGGTTACAAATAGTTTAAAAACTTGAAAGAACTTGGTAGAATTTAGTTAAAATTGGTAGAATGTCCCTTTTATATCATGGCAACATTAATAAACGACGTGACCATAGTTAAGTATATATGTAGTAGGGCAAGTCACGCGTAGATAGAGGATTGACTAGATAAAGCATTCGCGTATGCTTTTGAGATAGAAATAGGCGGGTGGTACTTTCACTAGGTTACCAGATATTGTTCCATTTCCCCCGTTATGGGTTTATTTATATTCACAGCACTTACATTCATACAAAAAACTTAATTGTTACCATAAAAAATGTTCTTTTATAATTCAGATGATTAATTAATTTCTCTTGAAAATACATTCTGTGACAAAAAACTACGGGTGGAAACGGCGTAAAAACAGAATCATCATTCTGTATTCAACGGCGCATCGACGATTTTACTGGACATTCAATAACTCTTTAGATTTCGACGGCACTAAGTGAAGGCGCTAATAGCACAAAGTGTGATATCGCTAATAAATAACAATATGTTATGTATGTACTTAAATATTAATTGAGAATAAAAATATTAAATAATAAACAAAAATTTCCATCGTCGAGTTTTGTTGTTTTTACAAAAAAAAAATCAATAATGTTTTAACATACCATTCCATCACAAGTTCACTGCTGAACACAGACCTTCGAAAGGAAAGGGTTTCCACTTAGGTTTTGTAGTACAAAACACGGTTATTGAGCCTACTCCCGCGATTTCCTGCATGTTTTGCTAAGTTAGTGTCTTGTGTGTGGCAAGTTGTGGCGTACAAGAGAATTTGTCTGTACACGGGATGATATTACCCCGCGTCGTAAGCAATAATACGAGATGTGGATGGGGCAGCAGCAATTTCCCGATGAAAACTTAAAATAATAAAAAACTGTGGTGGCCAACCAGCATAACACATATTTTCACGCAGACGTGGCAACTATGGCAAAAGTCATCCTATGAGGATATCTATGGAAGGCCTTTTTTAGGTGACTTACTTATGGGTAGGTGGCTTAATCATGTTACCTAATGGTTAAGGTGGTAAAATGTTTTAGTGAATATACGTTGTAAAGCGTCAACAAAGGGTTTGTTTTTGTAATATGTTGGAATATAAAATAAAAACGAATGTTTTATAATATTCTATTTTAATTTACCATGCAGTGTAAGATTATCTGCTATCTCATATCATTCCATGGGTGGTGTATGAGGCGACATAGGGAAACATCAAAGAAGATAAACAGCAGCATTGTCCTGATAACAGCTAAATAAAAAAAACAGTGGTTGACAACCCGCTTTCCAAGCGTTGAAACTATGCCAAATAACTATAATCATGTTTATGTTCAATAGTGGACGTGGATATTTGTAGGAAGTATAGAGGGTATAGTACAGAGACTGATTTTGTAGTTAGGAATAATTCGTTTACATTTTACATTACACAACGACTCGGGGATAAACTAGTAACGGAATACGACAAGCGCACCGTTCCACGTCAGAGCCAAGACTGTCTTAATGGCGACCGCTCAGTCCGTTTTATACAAGCAGGACGGGCGGCAACGCAGGTGCAATGCCGCAGGTGTGCGGTATACGTGTACGCACGCCCTGCAATGATAGTAAGAACCACATTTTTTTTCTTACTCTCTTTTTTTTCAAATCAGTATAGAACAGTTACAGACCAACCATACCGCAAACATGTCCCCGTCACAATCACACAAAAGTGTATCGTGAGGTACGTAGTGACACGATAACACCTAAGTATGTAAACCAACAGCAACTCGACACATATCCCAGTGCAGCACAGACTAGCCTCCCTGCAACTTCATGTTCCTTTCCTGCACTAGAATTATTACTTTGCTAGAGTGTTGCCACGTCTCTAGTATTTTCTAGATGCACAGACATGGCTACCTCTTACTGTCGCACGTCCTCGTGTGGTTGACAGTGAACAGCATACGGTCTATCAGTTATCACCACCTGCTAACAGATATTAACTTTTGTTAAATATTACAACGGTCGACCATCCCAGACTTCATTTAAGTCTGAAACGCGCCGATATGGCTACCTCCAGGCAAACGCACTACAGCTTTTCGTTCTACTGCGTTCGTGCCACATTCGCGCCAGCAAGCCGTCGCGCCGTACTAGCGCTAGCGAATCGTCGCACTGCTTTGCAAAATTAAAAGAAATCGAGATAAATGTATTGCGAACCATGGAATTCCGAGCTTCCAAAATTCATCTCATATTCTCTTAAGAAACGGCAACTGTATGACATTTGAAAACATTGCAAAAAATGGAAACTATGTGTAGAGACGGATACCATCACATATTCAAAGGGAAGGAGGCAACTGCGCAAAATCTACGAAAGCCGATCAAGCCTCAGACGTTCATTTACAGCACCAAAGGACCATGTGTTCGGCGGCCGCTTGAATTGCCTTGCTGTAAGATCTGCCGATAAGTTAGAGACTGTAGCGGTGTAGGCTCAATCTTACTAGCGCTCGGCCGTACCTGACCATGTTCGATTAGCCGTCACAACATCTTCCTCATTGATTATTGTCGTAGAGACTTCTACGAATCTCTCGACATCAAACACACAGTATTCAGAGCAAACTGCAACACTGATCAACACATTAGAACACAAAAATGTCACTTATTATTTTCAATTCCTAGCATGTTAAAGTTAATTCTTTATTTAGGTACATCGCTTAAAGTTTTAAATTTCAAAATATAACAGATGATAATCATGTTTCGCATAAACTATCAAATTACAACAAAACTTGAACAAGTTAATTTTTCATTCAATGGAAACGATGACTTGTCTAGAAAGCCTCCGACATTTCTTCCATTTGTTAACATATTTAGGTACGTCAGAAATAATGAAAATACTTGAGGGTGCTTTTAATACAAATCGAACAAAAGGATTTATCTTTTGGCTTAAATAATTTCACTTTATCTTTTCTCTACACTTTAATGATACGACAATATCGTAAGTAGAACAGCAAATTTCATTACGGTATTTAACATAAAAACAGATTCATCAATGCGGAATGCATTATAGTCCTTCACAAATGTAATAATCCTCATACTATTCGAAGATAGTATGTGGGCAAAAATGGGGACTTTATCCCACTTCTGATGTAGGAAGTATAGAGGGTATAGATACAGAGACTGATTTTGTAGTTAGGAATAATAATTAATTCGTTTACGCGAATTAATTATCCAACGACTCGGGGATAAACTAGTAACGGAATACGACAAGCGTACCGTTCCACGTCAGAGCCAAGACTGTCTTAACGGCGGCCGCTCAGTCCGTTTTATACAAGCAGGACGGGCGGCAACGCAGGTGCAATGCCGCAGGTGTGCGGTACACGTATCGTTTACAAGAATTCTGTCTAGCTAGACCGACGCCACCGCATCTACAAAGGTGCAGGTGCCGTCATATTCTATTTAAATGAAAATATATTGAAATTTTAAAAGGAAAAAGAACTAAATTTTTTGTACTTACACAACATTTAGAAATATTAACAATGTTACATTAAGTAAAAGAAATGAAAACACAATTATATATTAAATACAATTCAATAAAATTAAAATAAACATACGATTATTTATTAATTTTTGATCACATTAATAAACAACAAATTTAACAAAATTTTTATCTTCTTTCTAGAGCATTCGTTGTAATGCTTCGTTTGAGTAGCTTTAGAATTTCTCAAAAATGTGCATTTGTAAACTTGATTTATACTTTTGCATGGCCGAAATTCTTGGGTGTTGGTCGTTAGAACCGGATTAGAAGGGAGTATATATATATATATATATATATATATATATATATATATATATATATATATATATATATATATTATTTGCCTTGTATTCTCTTGTCAAAAACATCTTTATTACATTATTTATGACAATTAAATAGAAATTATCATAATTATTGCATTTATTTCTTAATATATTTACACAATAATGTTTATAACACCTTTATAAAAGGGATTTTTTTTATTAAAAACGTCACCCCCACACTAGGATTTTCTCCTGTGTCGTGGGGGCAGTTTACAAACATAAATTGCACAAGGACAAATATCCAGACACGGAACAATTATTTGTAGGCCATACAAATACTTGTTCCGTGCGGGATTCGAACCCGCAGCCCCCAGCGCAACAACTGTTTGCTAAACCACTGCGCCACGGAGCCGTCAAGGATTAAGGATGGACTAAATGTCCCATTGGCAGGCATTCCCAGTCAGTTTTACAATTATTATTGCATAATAAATTACTCATTTGTATATTTAGGTCAGGACTTTAAATTACTTATTTATTTCTTTTATTTAAATCTTTATTTGCATAAAACATTGTAGTACAGATAAAGTTCCAACATTTGTAAATGAGGATTCATGTTAAATCAATACATCTATAAGTAAATATTTTGTCATTGTCATGCCACCCAATTATTACAAGTCATAATAATACAGAATGTCAGCATTTGAAAATAAAATAAGCAATGCTAGTCAATTTTTAATACATACAGAACAATGTCAAAAATCATAACTACCAACAAGATCAAACTTATATCACTTATGGAGAAACAACAAGATACAACAAGAAATTATAACATTTAAAAAAAAATATCTTAATTATATTATAAATTACATAAGTTAAGCATATTTAGTCCATCTAAAACAATGAGGCTTAAAATATTTTGAGCATACACTGCTAAGTTTTGTTGGTTAACTATAATCACTACCAGTAGCGATTATCCAACAGTCACGGATAGCTGATTCCTTAGGAAAGCTGTGAAATAATATATTTAAAAGAAATTAATATATTAAATATATAGTACACTTTTATATCAAGGTATTTAACAAAAAAAAAAATCAAGTATGTGTAACTGTGTATAAATACAATACCTATAACAATTAAAACAATATCAATTGATTGAATAAAATAGCAAGTATATGTAAATGTAATGATAATAATATTATTCATACCAAACATTTAAAAAAATTATGTACATATTAAGCTTCAGATATTGTTAATTAATACATTTACAGCCTAACAAATGTCCTCCACCGCTGAACATAGACCTCCCACACAGTTTGTCTCCAAATAACTGCAGTTGCAAATTCTCCTGCCAAGCTAGGCAACTATCACAAAACCTATAACTTTTGACTTTTGATACTGACTAATGGTAACGGTAAGTATATTATCATCAAAATTTTTCTACATCATTAATTGAGAATATTATCTTATGTTGTTGTGTTATTGTGTATCTTACGATTAAGACTTATTTATTTATTAATTATTTTATCTATATTTATATTTATTTTTATATTAGTATGACATATTTTTTTTAATAAATATTATAATGTAATTGTTGCCAATGTATAATAGAATTAATGGAATGCAATAAAGTTTTGTGCATCTGATTTCAGGCAATATATATTTTGTGAAATTAAATATACTTTGCACAATATTCATGTACTTTAATCCACACGTGTTTTCAGGTTGATACTTACATATTATTTGTGACGTCTATGTAATATGGAAAATGATTGAAGAGTTGTAGGGCAATAAGGAGTTTCATTTAAAGCTGAATATAAAAGTGTATGTATATGTATAACATTATGTGATTCATATTTATGGACATAACTACTAATCACAATAACAATTATTATTGAACAATGCGAAAACATTAGTACTCGCTGATATCCCTAAAGTTTCTATAATCCTACCAAATCAAAAAGTACACATTTGTTATGACTTTAATCTTACGAATGACCGTTCAAATTAAGGAGCATTATCATGAAGAATTGACAATTTGGGAGTCCAAATATTTGACAAAATACATCACAAAGTTCATTAAAAACATGAAATGTTACACTTTACATTCAAAACAATAGATATTAATCAGTACAAGTAGCAAATGTAAATACAAAACAAACTTACCGATGAAAGGTAATATTATCAATTTTTTGTTGACTGATGCTGTTGCATCCTAAAATGCTACAACTTACCATCTTTTTCACCTTACCTAATAACTAAGACCTACAAAAAATGCTAAATTCAATTACCTGTTTGCTTATAATATCAATATTATTCAAAAGAGCTTGACATCGTTAATGTCAAATAAAGGAGGGAAAACAATCAAAAACGCATACCTAGAAAAAGACAAGAAATATAGATTTGCTTCTGCCTTACTCTTATGTCTAACTATATACGTGCATTCCTTTCACACGCTGATGACGTCACTGAATGTTTAGTCTATAAGATAATATGTCTATGAAGTCACGTGTCGAGTTGACAGTGACAGCAGTGTCACGTAAACGCTGACTTAGAAGTATATGGACTAGGCATACCTACAGAATTAGCGTGACTACCTAAACCGTAGATAGAGAATTGACTAGATAAAGCATTCGCGTATGCTTTTGAGATAGAAATAGGCGGGAGGTACTTTCACTGGGTTACCAGATATTGTTCCATTTCCCCCGTTATGGGTTTATTTATATTCACAGCACTTACATTCATACAAAAAACTTAATTGTTACCATAAAAAATGTTCTTTTATAATTCAGATGATTAATTAAGTTCTCTTGAAAATACATTCTGTGACTAAAAACTACGGGCGGAAACGGCGTAAAAACAAAATCATCATTCTGTATTCAACGGCGTATCGACGATTTTACTGGACATTCAATAACTCTTTGGATTTCGACGGCACTAAGTGAAGGCGCTAATAGTACAAAGTGTGATATCGCTAATAAATAACAATATGTTATGTATGTACTTAAATATTAATTGAGAATAAAAATATTAAATAATAAACAAAAATTTCCTTGTGTCAAGTTTTGTTGCTTTTACAAAAAAAAACAATGTTTTAACATACCATTCCATCACAAGTTCAGTGCTGAACACAGACCTTCGAAAGGAAAGGGTTTCCACTTACGTTTTGTAGTACAAAACACGGTTATGAGCCTACTTTCGCGATTCCTTGTGTGCGGCAAGTTGTGGCGTACAAGAGAATTTGTCTGTACACGGGATGATATTACCCCGCATCGTAAGCAATAATACAAGATGGGGATGGGGCAGCAGCACTTTCCCGATGAAAACTTAAAATAATAAATAAATGCGGTGGCCAACCAGCATAACATATATTTTCACGCAGGCGTGGAAACTATGGCAAAAGTCATCCTATGAGGATATCTGTGGAAGGCCTTTATTAGGTGACTTACTTATGGTTACGTGTGCTTAATCATGTTACCTAATGGTTAAGGTGGTAAAATGTTTAGTTAATATTTTTTTTATAGGATCGGGTGACAAATCTCAATCAAAGATTTATTCTTGGGTGCTGGTCGTTAGAATTGGATTAGAAGGGAGTATATATATGTATATATATATTATTTGCCTTGTATATAATATATTCTAATGGTATAAATAATAAGGTACAACTCCTAAACTATACTTAGATAGGTAATACTTATCTCTTGTCAAAAACATCTTTATTAATGTCATTATTTATGACAATTAAATAGAAATTATCATTATTATTACATTTATTTCTTAATTTATTTACACATTAATGTTTATAACACCTTTATAAAAGGGATTAAGGGTGGACTAAATGTCCCATTGGTAGGCATTCCCAGTCAGTTTTACAATTATTATTGCATAATAAATTATTCATTTGTATATTTAGGTGAGGACTTTAAATTACTTATTTATTTCTTTTATTTAAATCTTTATTTGCATAAAACATGGCAGTACAGATAAAGTTCCAACATTTGTAAATGAGGATTCATGTTTAATCAATACATCTATAAGTAAATATTTTGTCATTGTCATGCCACCCAATTATTACAAGTCATAATAATACAGAATGTCAGCATTTTAAAATAAAATAAGCAATGCTAGTCAATTTTTAATACATACAGAACAATGTCAAAAATCATAACTACCAACAAGATCAAACTTATATCACTTATGGAGAAACAACAAGATACAACAAGAAATTATAACATTTAAAAAAATTATCTTAATTATATTATAAATTACATAAGTTAAGCATATTTAGTCCATCTAAAACAATGAGGCTTAAAATGTTTTGAGCATACACTGCTAAGTTTTGTTGGTTACCTATAATCACTACCAGTAGCGATTATCCAACAGTTACGGATAGCTGATTCCTTAGGAAAGCTGTGAAATAATATATTTAAACGAAATTAATATATTAAATATATAGTACACTTTTATATCAAGGTATTTAACAAAAAAAATCATGTATGTGTATCTTTGCATAAATACAATACCTATAACAATTAAAACAATATCAATTGATTGAATTAAATAACAAGTATATGTAAATGTAATGATAATATTATTCATACCAAACATTTTAAAAAATTATGTACATATTAAGCTTTAGATATTGTTAATTAATACATTTACAGCCTAACAAATGTCCTCCACCGCTGAACATAGACCTCCGACACAGTATGTCTCCAAATAACTGCAGTTGCCAATTCTCCTGCCAAGCTAGGCAACTATCACAAAACCTATAACTTTTGACTTTTGATACTGACTAATGGTAACGGTAAGTATATTATCATCAAATTTTTTCTACATCATTAATTGAGAATATTATCTTATGTTGTTGTGTTATTGTGTACCTTAAGATTAAGACTTATTTATTTATTTATTATTTTATCTATGTTTATATTTATTTTTATATTAGTATGACATATTTTTTTTTAATAAATATTGTAATGTAATTGTTGCTAATGTATAATAGAATTAATGGAATGCAATAAAGTTTTGTGCATCTGATTTCAGGCAATACATATTTTGTGAAATTAAATATACTTTGCCCAATGTTTATGTACTTGAATCCAAATATGTTTTCAGGTTGATACTTACATAATATTATTTGTGACGTCTATGTAATATGGAAAATGATTGAAGAATTGTAGGGCAATAAGGAGTTTCCTTTAAAGCTGAACATAAAAGTGTATGTATATGTATAACATTATGTGATTCATATTTATGGACATAACTACTAATCACAATAACAATTATTATTCAACAATGCGAAAACATATTGTACTCGCTGATATCCCTAAAGTTTCTATAATCCTACCAAATCAAAAAGTACACGTTTGTTATGACTTTAAGCTTTCGAATGACCGTTCAAATTAAGGAGCATTATCATGAAGAATTTACAATTTGGGAGTCCAAATATTTGACAAAATACATCACAAAGTTCATTAAACACATGAAATGTTACACTTTATATTCAAAACAATAGATATTAATCAGTACAAGTAGCAAATGTAAGCACAAAACAAACTTACCGATGAAAGGTAATATTATCAATTTTTCGTTGACTGATGCTGTTGCATCCTAAATTGCTACAACTTACCATCTTTTTAACCTTACCTAATAACTAAAACCCACAAACAACACTAAATTCAATTACCTGTTTGCTTATAATAATAATGTTATTCACAAGAGCTTGACATCGTTAATGTCAAATAAAGGAGGGAAAACAATCAAAAACGCATACCTAGAAAAAGACAAGAAATATAAATTTGCTTCTCCCTTACTCTTATGTATAACTATATACGTGCATTCCTTTCACACGCTGATGACGTCATGGAATGTTTAGTCTATAAGATACTATGTCTATGACCTAAACACATCTAGCGCATAAAATGGCCGCCTTTTATAGAGTTGTAACTCAGCAATATGGGCAGCTGATATCGATATTTTTACTAATATGAGTTTGTTCTTATTTCATATAATTATAGAAATTAAATTCATAGCCTAATAATTGCTTAACACACCTAAAATAGCAAACCATATCAATTTGACAGTTTAATAACATCCATTGCGTGGTTTTTGTTGTCGATCAAACGAATTTTTCAATCACATGAACCAATGGATATTGTTGGGTTGTTAAATTAGTTTTAGATTGCTATCTCTTAAATTTCGCTTGAGCTGCTTCACAAGGCTTCACCGCATATGTACACTTACGCAATGCACACTGCTACAGATTTTTTGTGTTAGGTACACAGTCAAACAATGAGTTAAGTATGCAGGCAGCTAACTTGCAACTTGTTTTAAACAATGTTCTGAGTGTGTTTAGTGCTTACTCAAGTTTTGAAGTTATACTTCTTTTGGCGCGTTTGAGAAAAAAGTTGTGTTTGAGTGAATTTTTTACAACTTCAATTGGTAATTGTCGGTCAATTGTTAAGTTTTCATGAGAACTGATAACTATATTCGAGGCAGTTATTCAAATATATAATATGAATGTATAAAACGTGTTTTATTTTAGTTATTTTTGATTTGTTACGCTAAAGAAGTATAACTTCTTACGTGCGTACATAAGTACACACACACGTTTTGTTTTATATCAATGTGAACAAAGTTAAAAAGTTACAACGCACACAATAAAAATGAATATTGACAGAGTAGTGGGAAAATGAATATTTTTGCTTGTATATCAAATATCTTTGTTTACTGTACAATAATATTGTACAGTAAACAAATGTATGGAGATAGGATGGAGATCCTTGATTCCATATTGTAATCCCATATTATAGTATTTTTAATATAAAATAATAATGATTAGTAGAGTAAAAATTAAATAAACTGTTTTTAAAATCAATACTTATTTATTATTAATTGGTATATAGGAACGTTCTGCACATAATTTATCACAAATAGTAAGTCATATAAGCATGTTCGATCCTGCCGGATATCATATTTAATTTTTTTATTCAGATTTTAAATGAAAAATATAATTAGTTTAAAAATATATTATTTTCGCAGGTACATTAATTTTGTTAATTTAAAATTCGAAAATCTGGCATGATCCTGTAACGGTGGATGAATTATGATATCCAGGATTTTTAAACTATTATCATTATTATATATTCATTTCTGAACAAAATTAATTTATTAAAATAATTTCTATCGACACCATAGATAAGAGTGTACCACACTATTTCATTGCCTTTTTGACAGTTTGACAGCAGATCTACCTCAAAACTTGGCACTTACAGCGCGCGCAAGATAACTTTGCGCGCGACTGATGGCGTACTTAATGTTACCAGCTTAACTAATATTTTTTTCCTTCATTCAATCTTATTACTAGAATTATATAATTATATCAAAGTACATAAATGACCGAATTGATTATCAAAACTCAGTTAAAAAAACTGTAATGTTCACCTTGAATTTACAAAGACTTAATAAATATTAAACCCTATATTTATTGTTTATAATTCGCATAATAAATATAATATTTCTTGATTGTAACTTCCGCAAGTTTGACACTACACATCACAAGTTTCTATGGTAGGATTTAAGTTCATATAAATTATTCCTTAAAAAACATTTGAAAACGTTTAATTTATGCAAGCGAGTTTGAGAAAAAAAAAACAAAAACACGCTTCACTTTTATTTTTGGTATTCTTCTTAGCAAAGCTTTTATTTGATATTCATATCATTGGAATGCACAAAAATTAACTAGTCCTCCATCTTTGAAGTTCGCCATATTGGATTTAGAATGAGGTCACTTATTTTCATCTAAACTTAACGTATACGCAAAATTTCCGTTCCATCGAGAACCTAAAAGTTAGTCAAATTTAACTTTCAATTTTTTTTACATAATTATAGGTGAAGATATTATATGCGCGTTAGAAATAACTATTATTGTGATAAATGAACACTGATATTTTGTCTATAATGAATTTTTCAAAAAAGGTATTTTAAAAATATTTATTATAAAGAACGAAATTAAAAGTCCATGGAAACCTTGTAAATCTTTTATTGAATAGCTATATCTATATGTAAATTTGGTGTAACAATGGTCCTGCAGTGGGTCAACGCCTTCCATTCGCACATCTTCATCAGAATTCATGCGAGAGTCTTCATCACAAGACTCGGATGTGTCATTAATTATAAATTTATCCATTTAAACTGGCACCTTTTGCATTCGTAGCCCATAGTCTTAAATCTACTACTCAACGTTGTTCTGACATATTTAAAATCAATATCAGCTTGCAATTCCAACCAAAGTTTATTTATGGCAGGAATCTCATTCTTCACAACGTCAAACGATTGATTTAAATGCCTTATAGCGCCACGTATGAAAATCATCTAAATTATAATTTTTTTTTCTCCGATTCCTAGGTTTCCTGGCGTCACAATTTTAGAAGATGAAGCTGCTGCTACATTATGTACCCTTTTGAGTTATTTGGGTGATGGTGAGTTCAGAAACGCCTAAAACTACAGATGGGCAATACACCCACCTGGGTTTAAACCCAAGTGGGTAAAAACCCGGTGTTTTGGGTGTTTTGGGTTTAAACCCAGTAAACACTCAAATTTTTGGATGTTTACGATTTTTAACTTAAATTCGAAAACCTATTCTACTTCTCGACCTCACCAAATGCTAGCTGGTACAGTGGACCACAGTTCCAGCTACCCGTTTCCGTATTTTCTTTCGATAGACCAAGGCGACATGAAAGACCGGATATGGTTAGCTTGAGCTGTGGCCTTGCGAGTGTGTAGAAGAGATCCGCAAACACAAACTTAATATTCAGTAATAAAAACACGTAAAAATTAAAGTCATGAATTCATGATTGAAAATTCATTTCAATCATAACATTTACTTGGCATTTATTTATACTCACTATGTGACTCTAAGTCGGACTCACGAACAATATAGTAAAGTAATGTTATTATGTCGCCTACAAAATAAAAATTGTGTTTGAGTCTATTCTCATCCCGGGGGGGCAGAAATTGAAATGATGAATTTGAATTTCTATGACGGGTCTGGGTGATTGTAAAAAACGTGTGATGTATAAAACATGTATTTAAAAAGTATATAAGTAGTATATCCATTAAGCTAGCACCCATAACATAAGTATATTAGTTGCTTACTTTGGAGCTAGGTAGCATTGTGTGAAATTGTCCAAAGATATTTATTAATTATTTATTTATTAAAAAATTTATTTACTATAATGCCATTTGGCCACGAAACCCTAAATATTAAAAATAGAAATTTAAAAAAATTATGTAGTTATAAGAGGCTGCATCTAAAGACATGCCTTTGCCTGTGAGAAACATATTATCGATAAGATGATATTGATGGTCGTAGACAGAGAAATATATCTCTGTCTACGGATAGTGTCGAGCTCCTCGCTTTTGACTATGGGATAAAATAACAATATATTTTACCTCCTTGTTATGGAGTGTAGAGTACAAGGAGAACCATCTTATAAGGGACGAAAGTTGAAAAAGTGGCCTACTATTTACTGAAAATAGAGGTTCCAAAACCTACCACAATAGCGCTGGCGTCTAAAAAACTACGATTTGAAGATAGCTGTTGTGAACGGAGTGAAGTCAGCTGAATTCAAATATTTAAAAAAATTCATGACTAGAGTGTTAGTAAAATGCCAGTATACAAAATCTCAACTATTTACGTAGTACAAAACCAAGCGGATTGGTCGGTCCTTGTTTATTTCTCCATCTTATTCTAATTACTTTTGGCGCTTTTTTTTTAAATTTATCTTATGCTGCTGCAGCGCCACCCTTATTGGACACATTTTTAGGGACACTTTTCATATATAGAGATGGTCCTCCTTCTACTCTACACTCCATACTCCTTGTATGTAACAAAATTATTATTTTTTCAAACTGGGTTCTATATAACATAATTATATTATATCTGTCACACAGAGTACATGTAGAATATACTAGTTAGTATAGATGTGCCAACCCGGAAAAATTACAACTCGAGTTAAAGCGCTTATTACATTATTCAATTTTGAGGAAATCTAATTAGGAAATTGGAAAGTGTAATCATAGTTAGAACAGTTAGGATCCGATTTAGTTAAAGTTGGAGGTCCCGACCGCTCTACTTTCTAAATTGTCTACAATTTAGGACAGTGTAATCGCAACGTTACGATTTAGAACGACCAGTCGGCGCCCGCGCTTCAACTTAAGTGGGTGTCTTGACTGCGCGTGCGACATTTGTTTGCGATGGCGAGTGAAGCGACAGAACAGAGCAGTGATTCGTGTGGCAGCATGTCCACAGAAAAAGAGGTGTTATTACAAATTATAGACATGTATAGGGTAAATGCCCTATTTGTATAATAAAAATGATGAAAACTATTTAAAAAAAACAATGCGTGAAGAGGGCTTCAAGGCGTTGTTAAATATTTACAAATACAATGACAAGTATTCCTTAACCCAGCATATTCTCTTTTTTCTTTTTTTAGTATGCATTGTTCCCACCATGGCTAAGGCAAGTCCTATTTTCTGCTGTTTTGATAAATACGGCGCCATCGATCAAACGTGCAACCCCGTCGATACTTCTTTTACGAATGTGCTTCGTCACGATTTAGAATTCAATTTAGTGTAATGTGATCACTAGCTTCCAACTTAGGTTCCTAATTAGATTTTCTAAAAATTGTATAATGTAATAAGCGCTTAACTCGAGTTACGCAACTCGAGTTAGCAGTATAAAACAGAGTAAATGATTTGTTACAAATTACTTTTTTTTTTTTTGATTTTCTATGTAGCTCTTTGGCGGGTTGGGATAACCATAATTACCAAACTTATTATGTAGGATTGAAATAAAAAGGGTATAATATTTAATATGTATATTCTTCACCTAACAATATTAGTCCAGCTTTTAGATATAGGTACATAAACTATTAATATTTTAACTATCACAGTTAAAATATTCTTAAATAAACTCAATATTTTTCAAAATTAAAATATTTATTGTAAGGTAAGTGTTACAATTGGCGTTAATTTAAAATATGGTGTATCTTACAACTGAACCACCCTTTTCGGGTATTACAATAATAGGTCTGTGACTTACATTACTTTAAGTATTATTAAGCAACTATATTGGTCATAAACCCGGCTTAGCTTTCCATTGACGTCAGTGGAGTTTGGTGTTGATACGTATTTTTACAGAAAGATTACACTATTATAAGCACACACACAAAGTCTCAATATACAGAAACGCGTAATTTTTGAGAAAAGATTAATTGAAAAATCAATTATTCTTGCAATGTTTATGTCTAATCTGCAGGTCTGTTAAGCTGGAATGGTCATTTAGGCAAAATCACTTAAATTTTTGCTAAATATTTAGTGCTCATTTAGTGCTAATTTAGTGCTGCAAATTTAAATTTCACGCCAAAATAACTTGATAAAAAATTAGAAAACTGCTAGCTTTTAAATAAGCTAGCAGTGTTCTACCTATTAAAACGATAACCGCTTAATACAGCACCAAATAGAAGCATCAATAATTTAGTGCTCATTTAGTGCTGCCGATATACGCAAAAACAAATATTAGGAAAATATATATTTTTTTAATATCATAAATTCTGCTACTTTGACATCTTTAGCAGAGCATGTATTGAAAAAATAGACATCCAAGTGGATTATCACATAATGATATGAGATAATAATTTAATGCTCATTTAGTGCTGCCGATATACGCAAAAACAAAACTTGGGAATATATTTTTTTTAATATCATAAACTCTGCTACTTTGACATCTTGAGCAGAGTATGTAATGAAAAAAATTAAATCAGAGTGGGCTATCACATAATGATATAAGATAATAAATTAGTGCTCTTTTAGTGCTGTCGATATACGAAAAAGGATTTGGGAAATTATTATTTTTAAACACCGTAAACTGCTACCTTGGCATATTTAGCAGAGTATGTGATGAAACATTGACATCCAAGTGAATTATCACCTGATGATATGAGATAATCAATTAGTGTTCATTTAGTGCTGTCGATATACTAAAAAGAATTTGAGAAATTATTTTGTTTTAAATACCGTAAACTGCTACCTTGACATCTTTAGCAGAGTATGTACTGAAAAAAATGACATCGACGTGAATTATCACCTAATGATATAGGATAATAAATTAGTGCTCGTTTAGTGCTGTCGATATATGAAAAAAAGATTTGGAAAATTATTTCAACAGCACTAAATTAGCACTAATTTATTATCTTATATCATTAGGTGATAACTCACTTAGATGTCAATATTTCATCACATACTCTGATAAAGATGTCCAAAGTAGCAGTTTACGGTATTTAAAAATAATAGCTTCGCAAATCCTTTTTTGTATGTCGACAGCACTAAATGAGCACTAATTTATTACCTTATTTCATTAGGTGATAATTCACGTCGAACTCAATTTTTTCTTCACATACTCTGCTAAAGATGTCAAGGTAGCAGTTTACGGTACTTAAAAATAATAATTTCTCAAATCTTTTTCATATATCGACAGCACTAAACGAACACTAATTTATTATCTTATATCATTAGGTGATAATTCACGTCGATGTCAATTTTTTCAGTACATACTCTGCTAAATATGCCAAAGTAGCAGTTTACGGTATTTAAAAAAAATAATATCTCAAATTCTTTTTCATATATCGACAGCACTAAACGAACACTAATTTATTATCTTATATCATTAGGCGATAATTCACGTCGATGTCAATTTTTTCAGTACATACCCTGCTAAATATGCCAAAGTAGCAGTTTACGGTATTTAAAAAAAATAACATCTCAAATCCTTTTTCATATATCGACAGCACTAAACGAGCACTAATTTATTATCTTATATCATTAGGTGATAATTCACGTCGATGTAATTTTTTTCAGTACATACTCTGCTAAAGATGTCAAGGTAGCAGTTTACGGTATTTAAAAAAAATAATTTCTCAAATCCTTTTTCGTATATCGACAGCACTAAATGAGCGCTAATTTATTATCTTATATAATTATATGATAGCCCACTCTGATTTAATTTTTTTCATTACATACTCTGCACAAGATGTTAAAGTAGCAGAGTTTATGATATTAAAAAAAATATTTTCCCAAGTTTTGTTTTTGCGTATATCGGCAGCACTAAATGAGCATTAAATTATTATCTCTTATCATTAGGTGATAATCCACTTGGATGTCTATTTTTTCAATACATGCTCTGCTAAAGATGTCAAAGTAGCAGAATTTATGATATTAAAAAAATATATATTTTCCCAATATTTGTTTTTGCGTATATCGGCAGCACTAAATGAGCACTAAATTATTGATGCTTCTATTTGGTGCTGTATTAAGCGGTTATCGTTTTAATAGGTAGAACACTGCTAGCTTAATTAAAAGCTAGCAGTTTTCTAATTTTTGATCAAGTTATTTTGGCGTGAAATTTAAATTTGCAGCACTAAATTAGCACTAAATGAGCACTAAATATTTAGCAAAATTTTAAGTGATTTTGCCCAAATGACCATTCCAGCTTAACAGACCTCTAATCTGCTAATAAACTGGCGCCATTTTGTAATGTCATTGTCGACGTCAATAGGGATGTCGATTCTTTCCGAAAAAGGTCGATTTTTAAATCGTTTCAAATCGTAAGCTGATGTATTGGTTCACAAAAAAATCGATTTCTAAAATATTTTTATTTTTTTAATGTTTCTATTTATAATGTAAAACATATTTTATGAAATAAACCCATTTTATGAAAAACAAGAAAGATACCATGATAAATGATCTCTTATTGAAATTTGTTTTATTTAACAGTACTTATTAGGGCAGATAACAAATAAAATAGGTTAGGTTCAACTTGTGTCAATGAACCGAATTGATTGACCCCGACTCCACCTGGTACGAGTCTGTCCTACCCCAAGAGTGGTTTTATAGAGCCGGAGGCGCGTAGGGGGAGCAGCCTCCGCCTGCTGTAACAAATCGTAGGCATCGGACGAGCCGGAGCGGCTGAGGCTGGTCGCCAAAGGCGACCAACAAGCCGAAGCTGCGGAAGCGAGGAGGGATGCCTGCGATTTGTTACGCTAAGGCGTAGAGGTTGCTCTTCCCGCAGCGCCGTAGACGTAGCAGTCTCAAAATAGATACAGAAAGACTTATGAATCAGTCCCCTTATTCTTTTATGATGAAGGGGATTTTTTCTCATAAAATGGATTTATATTTACATTATAAATGCAAACATGAAAAAAATATCGATATTTAAGAAATCGATTTTTTGAGAATCGATACATTAGCTTACAATTCGAATCTATTTAAAAAAAAAAATCTTTTTCGGAAAGAATCGACATCCCTATTGACGTCGACAATGACATTAAAAAATGGCGCCAGTTTATTAGGAGATTAGACATAAACATTGCAAGAATAATATATTTTCAATTATTCTTTTCTCAAAAATTACGCGTTTCCGTATATTGAGACTTTGTGTGTGTGCTTATAATAGTGTAATCTTTCTGTAAAAATACGTATCATCCCCAAACTCCACTGACGTCAATGGAAAGTCGTACCATAAACCCTTCAAAATTATAAAATAAATTAAATTAAATAACTTAGCTGTTATAAAATTCTAAATAACAAATTGTGTTGGTTGTAGCTAACTCTTTAAAACACAGAGCGCGCACACAACGAACGAGTCGCGCTCTTACTCTTTTGCTGGCTCACTTGATCCGTTCATGTACAGCAGCGCAAACTCGAGTTTGCGAGTTCCAACTCGAGATAAGCGCAACTCGAATTAACTCAAGTTAGTAACCACAGAGTACTTTTTTATATAGGAAATTAGTAACTCGAGTTGACCCATCACTACTAGGTATTCTGTGATCTGTGTCTGTGGAGTACATTTTGAATACGTTCGACGTCAAATCGTCAAAGCAAAGTTTTTGTACTAAAAATTTCTAACTTATTGTTCTAAATGGATGACTTTGGCGACAACTTCGTCCTGCCTGACGTAGACCCTGCGGCTGAATTTCTGGCACGAGAACAGAATCAACTTGCTGGTCTAGAAGATGAATTGGAAACTAGTGCTCCACCCCCTATCACCACTCCTGCTTCAAATGGTTTAGAGGATTTTGTTGGTAAGCGAATGTTTTCATAGCACACAGATCTGACAAAATTTAAAAATCAATAAATTACACAGGTTCGCTTGTTAGTGACTCAATAAATTTTAACTGGTCCTTTTTTAAACTATTAATTCTTTAACTGAGGAAATTATGACCCGTACAATACATACACTTGGTGGCGTTACTTTCCATGGCCATTGTTAATTTGACGGCTCCGTGGCACAGTGGCTTAGCAATGAGTTGCTGCGCCGGGGGCCACGGGTTCGAATCCCGCACGGAACAAGTATTTGTATGGCCTACAAATAATTATTCCCGGTCTGGATGTTGGTCCTTGTGCAATTTGTGTTTGTAAACTGCCTCCATGATATGGGAGAAAATCCTAGTGTGGGGGTAAGGTTTTTTGAAAAAATAATGAAAAAAAAAAGAAAACAATGTACTTGATTGTTACGCTATTGGCTGAAAAATCTATTATAATTTTATATATAATTTTTACGTGGTAGAGCCATGCTGCAGCTATATTACTGATATAGTTGTTGCACAAATGGGTGGCTCGACCGGGGAAGGACCACGCTCTTACAGAATACCAGCGTAAAATAACAGCATAACTCTGCTGTGTTTCGTATGGTGAGTGTAGAGAACCGGAGACCCTTTTTTACTGGAAACGAGGCATTCCATCTAAGTCCTCACAGTTGACAATGCATCTGCATTTTGATTCGTAATCGAGGATAGATGTAGATGTCTATGGGCCACAGCAATCACTTACCATCAGGTGGACTCTGTGCTCGTTTGTCACCCTAATTTTATAAAAAAAAAAATCCTACACCTGATACTATGCCTTTGTATTACTCGCCCGAAGTTTAGTTTTCTGGAGGTTTCCCTGGTGAACTGCACACTTTTTTATTATAACATCTAATTTTAATTTAAAAGTGATATAAAAAGATATAGAAAAAACACAGGTTGCAGAATGATGCCACCAGTGTTACTCTTAATAAAACTTTGTGAATATATAATACGTTTTCACATTCACTGGTAAGTATTATTAATGTATTACTAATAAATTACATTTAATAGTGTTAGGTTATGTCTATATTTTATATATATTTTTAGGTTAAGGTATATATTGCTATGGGCCAATGTTCTTAATTTTTAAGTCCTGGATGCCTGAAATAAAGTTATTGTATTGTATTGTATTTAACTTCTTACAGAAATTCCGAGTGCCACAGCTTTTGAAGCAAATGGCCTCATAGATGTAGAGCCTGCCCCCGCACCTGTTTTCCGACAGGAAAGAGAGGAACCAGAGAAGATCAGGATATGGAGAGAAGAACAAAAAAAGAGACTAGAAGAAAAGGGTAATACTTACACAAGAGAAAATGTTAATATTTTTTTAATAAACAGGGATTGTAAGGGGATGTAATAAATTCGCCAAATGCCAATCATAGCTGCACATGGTGTACCATTCTAATTATACACAGGCGGCCATCTAATGCATATAATCTAATATATATAATCCTTTATAGATCCACTGCTGAACATAAGCGTTATCCAAAGAATGCCACAAAACACTTGTCTCGAGCCTCCTGCATCATAGTATATATCTTCGAAAATACTCACTAGTGAGAGTATTGTCTCAACAGTTGTCAACCACCAATTTAGACAAACATTTTCAATGCTTACCACATTGAAAATGTTTAATGAAATACAAGCTGCAGTTATGGTTGGCTAGACCGGTGGAGGACGACACTCTTACAGAATACTGAAATAGCAGTTTAATGCTGACCCTTTTAACTAAGTCTTCATGGGTAACAATGCATTTTGATTTTTAATGGAGCATAGATGCAGGTGTCTATATGCCACAGCATCCACTTACAATCAGGTGGACTGTGTGCTCATTTGTCACCCTTATTCTAGATTGAAATAAAAGATCATATTATATTTGTTTTAGATGAGGAGGAAGAAAGAAAAAAGGAGGAGATGTTGAAGATTGCCAAAAAAGAATTAGAAGACTGGTATAAGACACACGAGGAACAGATTGCTAAAACTAAAGCTGCTAACAGGTAAATTAAATTTTATAACTTACTATAGATATGCCGTGTACAACAATGTGCATGGTGCTCAATTATATAGAAACTATTTTTATTTTTTTTAAACTGTAAAGGCTTTCACTAATAAGCCAATGGAGTCTCCTTATAAGCCCTTTATAGACTCACAAATAAAATTGTGAAAACTAAAGCTGCTAACAAGTAAGTTAGATAACTTGCTATAGATTTGCCTTGCGCAATAATTTGCATGGTGCTGCATGTCAATTAGAACTATTTATTTATTTATATTCTAAAACACGGTATAAGCTTTCACTAATAAGTTACTGGAGCCTCCTTTTAAGCGTGTAGTAAGAAACTGGCACAGATAATAATCTTAACATTTTTAGTTCTTTCTTATACATTTACTTTAATAACCTAAGTACTTTAAAGATTGTGGTTATATAACTGCTTGTCTGTCCAAACGCCATATTCTGGCGTGTCAAATAATATGCGCATCTGTCAAACTCCATAATCAAGCATTGTTTTACCGCGAAGCTTTAGAGATCAATGTATATCGATTCTACTAATCCTACCTCTCTCTAACTTTACTGTAATCAAGAAAATAGACAAAGATGTAATAAAAGTCCAGTGTACAGGTCACAATACGGGATTGAATTGTAAACATCCCAATTCTTGTCCCGATTTCAAGTAGAGCTAACTGAGGCCTATTGTTCTCGACCTTGTCGTGTACAAAAAATGTATGAAGAAATTCCTTTGTTTTAGTTATTTATTGTTAAATATGCTTTTGACGTACAAGTAAAACAAATAGTACTTGGAATAAAGGCTTTTATTTATAATTATTACACCTTTAATGCAGAAAATTGGGGAAAAACACTTTTCTTACTTTTACTTTCGAATTAGTATCACTTTCTAAGTAAACCTATATTCGAGTTATACATAATCTGATAGCTTATTTAATAAAGTTTCCATTGATATTTGATTTCAATATACCTTTTATACAAAATGTCTTGGAAATAGTCATTTTAATGTACAGCAGGAAGTAGTCTGGAAGTACTTCAGGAAGTGCTCGACAGAGGCGCCATATTGGTCAAAATGGCCGCGACAGACGAGTGGATAAGTATATTTATTATGGAAACATGTCATTTATAATACAGAATTACCTATATTTTTCTTTAACACCAAAGGTCCTTTATTCAAAACATTCATGTTCAGTACTAGCATAATAAGATAAAGGATGTTGTATTGTTATGGATAAGTATAATGTTATAGCCATATTGCAATGTAGTATTTATTTTGTTATTTATCAGTTCTAATAATAGTACTTATTACAATTTATGTGAGATGCCCTGATTTTTGACAGTTTGTTGACATAATTTACACAATATTGGGTACAGAGCCAAAATGTGTTAAACCTAAATGTGAAGTAAGCAATTGCCTGAGCTTACAAATGAACTGATTTAGCAACTTTATATGATGTCTCGAGGTGGATAACAAGGATTTATCTATATAAGATATCTATATAAGATATATGTACAACTGACAACAATATCATAAGTTTTTAGTATAAAAGCTGTGTTTTATAGTGATATTTTTCCTTTGCTTACTCCATAGCTGTAAATTTATTTATGAATTTGTGTTCTAATTTCTTTCTATATTTTTTTCAATGCTGTCAGGGAGTCTGCTAAGTGAGTATTTTATATAGTAGATTCAATATATACTAACAAATGTTTTGTTGGTGAATGTAATGGTGATTGGTAAATTTAAATCCTCTTCTAAATATATATTATTTTACTTTTCAACCATGTGGGTATTAACTAATCATTGTTACGGGAACTGGCTGATATCATTCAATAAAATGGTTAATTCAGTAATAAAATTGAGTGTTAATGAAATTCATTATAAATGTTCATTGTCTACATTTTTGTTTTCTTTATTGTCTGTAATATAAAAAATCTAACTTACATAGCATATAAAATTATGTACTGTGTAGTGGCGGTGTAATAATATTCACTACCACATATCATCTTGTGGGTGTCTTAAGAGGTGACATGAGGAACTGAACAAGGAGATGGATAGCAGCATTGCCCTAACAACAGCTAAATAAAAATAAAAATTTGTGGTTGCTAACCCTCAATAATTATTCTACTAATTCCATTATGCATTTGGTCTGTGGCCATTGTAATATAATTTGTTAACTTTTCACAGCCTTTTCGTTTTTTTATTTAAAACTTTTAATGTCAGTCAATATAAGAATGGTGTCCTTTTGGCCTGGATTAGCTCAGGATTGATAGAATAAGGCAGTGAGTGGCAGTAACTTCTGTATTATGTCAGGGGCTATTTGCCATAGTTATAACACTTGGCAAGTGGGTTGACATCTACAGTTGTTTTATTTTAATTCAGTTGTTATCAGCAAAACGCTGCTGCCCATTTCCTGATTTGTTTCCCTCTGTCGCCTCATACGACACCGCCACAATATGTGCCTTATAATTTTAACTTAATTGTCAAATGAATGTACACCTTCTTTATTTGCAATGCGCTGTGAACAGCAAATCTTCATTAAACAAGGATTGCCTGGAAGAAATCGCTTCTGGAGCGATAAGACCGCCTATTGTAATTTTTATATATTTATTTCAATTTGGCTCGTTCTAATGTGTATTGGTGTACAATATAGAATATATTGATTGATTGATTAGTGGATATTCTTACACTGTGTTACACACGGTATGTTACAATAAATATGTGAGTTAGAATGTGTGGTGTAACTGTGTGCGCGCGGGGTAGGAACGCGGAGCGCGCGCTGGCGCGGGGCGGGGAGGCGGCGGCGGCGGGCGCGGGGGCGGCGGAGGGCAACGAGTGGGCGCGCGTGGCCGAGCTGTGCGACTTCGGGCCGCGCCGCGGCCGCGACGTGCAGCGCCTGCGCTCCATCGTGCTGCAACTCAAGCAGGCCGGCGTCAGGCCCAAGTACCCGCCGCGTGCCGTCAACGTGTAAGTATCGTCACCGTCAGTGCAGCCCCTCACAAGTCCACCGCTGAATACTGGCCTCCCCCAAGGAATCCCACAAATTCATCGTGTACGATCTTTACAAACAGCACATTTGTGCACTATCAATAATATCAGAATAAATTACACAATCAGTTCCAGTCTTTATCAGTTCTATCAACTTCTAAGATTATACAGCTCAGCAACTCATAAACATCGACCCCCTGCATGTCTTCCACGTCGTCAATTTATCTAGCGGGAAGTACAATGAGTAGTACCTAGTAGAAGAAGGAAGTTGCACCTAATCATTTCTTATGTTCATGCGAACGCTACATACTGAAATAAAACCAGTTTTTACAGATTTTATCGCGTACGAGGGTGCCTTTTTAAGTTCGCGGTTGTTTAAAAAGTTCATTTATGAAGTTCAGGTATCGCTGCTCGTTAAGTCGTTGTGGCAGAAACACTGGTCCTAGTATGAAATCCATAAATAAACCTGCCTATACGTTAACCGAACATCGGGTTTGGTGCCCGGTTTGTCGAACAGCGTGCGGGTTAACCTCGGAATACACGTGTGTATTTCTTCGGTTCCACAGGCAGTTTCTAGTAAATGTCGAATCGTCCGTCCAGATGACGTGCTCAATGAAACCAGGCACACGTTGTTGCTGCGGCAAAAAAATCGCCGGCGGTCGTGATCGCTTGCACTTTGTACACTTTTTATGAGCGCATTCGGTTACGCTTTAACACTTCAATTTTTTTTAAAACCGTAACAACAAGAATAATATCATTAAGATCAAGTAATAACGACAATAATTTAATAAACAAAACAATTGAACTGTCTCTTGTAATAGTCAACACGGAACTGTCTCAAAAACTAAAATTATTAATCAATTCCGCTAAAACAAATGCGCACAAGGTAAAGTACTTGAAGTACTGGAACCTTCCACACACCGTTAAAGCGTTATGTATGTTAAGACATACAAGACAAGTTTAGTTATCCCTACGACTAGTCTTCATATGGAATTTAAAAGTTATGGTTGTCATTTTTAATACAATTACACAATCAATTGTACCCTGACGCAACAAGCTGTTCTTTACTACAAAATTATTGAAAGTAATAAACGTACCTAATTGGGTACTCACACAATTATAAACACTATTTCATCGTTATCTTTGATTTTGTATAAGAAAATAAAAATGAAATGATACTGAATAATTTAATAGTTAAAATCGCTCAGTGCCCACGTTCAAGGCTACCGCTTTTTACGTGACGGGACCTATAGGAGTTCGGCGCCCGCGAGGATATTGACCCTATTGTCAGCTGATGTTCTTTTAAGTTTCACTGCTGGTTTTTTGTTTAAGTATTTACATGATTTTTTTTTAATGAAATTATCGTTTCATTTAGCTGTACTTACATGATGGAGCGTGAATAAAATTAATAAAACGTTGTGAAAAGATATTTTTTTTCCTCGGGATCAAATTTATTTGTGACCCATGTTCTAAGGTGTAGTACCTACTATCATCATATATTTTTCGGATTTTTCAGTTAACTTATTTATACCCTCAAAAAATTATTTGTCTTTGTCTAAAAAATTAGCCGAAACTGCTTCCTTCACTTCTTCATCACTTAAAAACTTTATCCCACGAAGTTCTTTTTTTTTAAGTTTGGAAATAAATAATAATCACTGGGGGCCAGGTCAGGACTATAGGGTGGGTGTGGCAAAATTTCGAAGCCCAGCTTATGCAGGGCAGCCATCGCAACATGGCACTTGTGAACAGGCGCGTTGTCGTGCAGAAGAAGGATTCCTTTCTTCAATTTTCCCCTTCTTTTCTCCTTTATGGCTTCCTTCACTTGTTCTAGGATTGAAGCGTAGTAATTTCCGGTTATGGAGACACCTTTATCTTTAACCCAAGTTTCGTCACCAGTAACAATTCGAGCCAAAACTCCATCTTTGTCTTCCATAGAATAGAATAGAATAGAATATTTTTTATTCAATATACATTACATGTGTAATTCTTATTGAAAGTCATTTTTTACTTTACCACTGGTACGAAAAAAAACCCTCTGTCCTGGGAAGAACCAGCAAGAAACCCAGCGGCACTTTTTTTTTAAAATAAATTTTACAATATAAATGATTACGAACTATTTACAAAATGTATTTTAGAGACTCCTTGGAAGCGACCACCTCATTCCCAGGGGTTATTATCAACCATGTATTCATTTATACTATAATAACCCTTTTTATACAGTTTCAGCTTAATAAAACATTTAAACTTTGTAATAGAGAGAACCTGTACACTTTCCGGGACCTTGTTGTAATAGCGTATACATTGCCCCAAGAATGAATTACTGACTCTGTGGAGTCGAGAAACTGGCATCACTAGCTTGTGTTTGTTCCTAGTATTTACAGAATGTACATCACTTTTTTTCATTTTTTCATAGCAAAATCCCATAAGACATTATGCTATGGAAATAACTAAAATAAACTAATCTAGCTGTCTCGACACTAGTGAGACCTCTAATCTTTTTTACAGCATAGGCTGCAGAACTTAGTCTGCTTGCTAATTTGGATATATGGGGGCCCCACTGGAGCTTTGCGTCAAGAGTGATGC
This sequence comes from Parnassius mnemosyne, assembly GCA_963668995.1. Taxonomy (NCBI): domain Eukaryota; kingdom Metazoa; phylum Arthropoda; class Insecta; order Lepidoptera; family Papilionidae; genus Parnassius; species Parnassius mnemosyne. The sequence goes on from CAVLGL010000001.1 coordinate 69,112,590, forward strand.
CAAGAAAAACAGTGGATACAACAGGGCTCAATTCCTTCCCATTTAAAAATACATTGGTATTCAGATTTTTAATATTCGTTGTTGTAAATTTAACACAATTAGTTTTATTTCCGTTCAAATGCATATTATTAACGTTAAACCAATGCACACTAATTTTGATATAGCATTATTCACTTCGTCACATTTAAATGATTGACGTTTAAGTTTAAAAATCAAGGAAGTATCATCAGAAAATAATACTATATCATGACTATCCCCTACAAGGTGAGGTAAGTCATTAATATACACCAGAAACAGGAATGGGCCGAGAATCGAGCCCTGAGGAACACCCATTAGTACAGGTGACCCGGAAGAACTTTTACCATTGATAATATCCTTCTGTTTTCTATTACTTAAATATGATATAATAAGTTTAAGCGCTGTGTTCTTGACAACATAGTACTGTAGCTTCCTAATTAATGTCTCATGGTGAACACAGTCGAAGGCCTTGGAAAGGTCACAAAATATACCCAAAGCATCCTCTGAATTCTCCCATGCACAAAAAATATGTTTAATAAGCTCAACTCCAGCGTCAGTTGTCGAGCGACCCCTTGTAAAACCGAATTGATTTTTATGTAGCAATTTATTAATATTAAAAAAACTTAACATCTGATCTAAAATAAATTTTTTCAAAAATTTTACTTAATGTTGGTAGTACAGAAATTGATCTAAAATTGGCGGGGTCTAATGTACTACCAGATTTAAATATGGGTATGACTTTACTATGTTTCATTAAATCAGGAAACACACCAGATTCGACGCTTATATTAAATATAGTGGCTAGATAAGGTGCTAATATATCTATTATAGATAAAATAACTTTAACGGAAATCCCCCATAAGTCTGCCGTTTTCTTAACATCAATAGTTTTAAAATATTTAACGATATCTTTTGGCAGTACTCTATGGAATTTAAAAGTATTTGAACAAGCCTTTACATTTTGTTTGAGCAATGATTCGGCGACAGTAGGAGAAGAATTTAATGATTTTGTTGTCAAAAAAGGAACATCAGTAAAATGTTTCTCAAAAGCCATAGCAACTTCTCGATCAGATCGCGTTAAATTATTGTTAATATTCAATTGAAAATCCGAGTTGCGCGGTTTGACCTTGCCCGTTTCACTATTTATTATTCTCCAGGTCATTTTAATTTTGTCGGATGCAGTTTTAATTTTAGAGACTTACAGAGGTCCAAAAAGAGGTACAAGAACACTCCACGCTGTTGCTTTTGAGGCGACGTGAGCATTCTATGCACTCATCTTGCGCTGTTTAGTCATGCCAAGATGGTCATGAAGAATTTTGAAAATGGTTGTATCTGATACTCTTTCTATTTCTGCGAGCTATTTTTTCTTTAGGCGGGCATCTTCTAGTATTAATTTTTCGTCTTTTTGAATAATTTCCGAAGTGGTCACCTCGATCGGCCTTCCTGGCCGTGGGTCGTCTTCAAGTGACTCTCCGCCTTGTTTAAAAAGGGTATGCCACTTGTAAACCATAGTTTTACTTGGACAATAATCTCCGTAAACGGGTGACATCTCTTCCAGTATAGTGTGAACTGATTTTCCGCGCTTGGTGAGGAACTTAATAACGGCACGGAATTCGATTTTCTCCATATTTCACGATTTCTTCCCGACTGACTTGTTTGGTTGACGATAACTCAAAGACTAATTAATGATCTAATTACAATAAAACCCCGTATTTATACGCATAATGAGTTGCTCAGTTAGCACGTAATTCAACGACTTATTACCTACCTATGCATTCCGCGAACTTATAAACGCACCCTCGTACATAATAATAATAAAGCCCTTTTATTTCCGAATTTTTTCATAGTAGGTAGTATGCTTAAATTTAATGTAGGCCTCCTCAACAGTATCCATTGGATTCTATTAAAGTTGGCAAAAAATTACTTCGCGAAGTTTAACATAATGGACTTCCGCAAAGTAACGCCTGATTCTATTAACTATCCATTGGATTCTGTCCAATGCGACCCTTGTCCAATATTATATCGCGTATATTAATATATGTTATATTCACCACCAATCCCTATGTGACTTGTGGGTGCTATAAAGTACTCAAATCGTCGAGGTTATAAAATAAGTTATATATAAGCGTTAAACTCCCAAACCAACTAGTATTATTTAAATAATTACACACGGTAATCAGTGTAAGTACAATGAACACACCACACACTGCTTCACAGTATAACTACCTTGATTCACACCACACATACAATCGTTGACATTAATTACACTGGTTCACAGCTGAACTATTTTTTTTATAACATAGGGTGATAAACGTGCACACAGTCCACCTGATGGTAAGTGGTTTCTGTGACCCATAGACATCTACGTCTATCCTCAATAAAGAACCAAAATGCAGATGCGTTGTCACCCGTGAGGACTAAAATGGAATGCCTCTTCAACTCTCAACTAAACTATTTCACAGCTTAACGACACTGGTTTACAGCTTTACTGCACTGATTCACAGCTTAATAGCTTTTTACGTGGTAGAGCCAAGCTGCAGCTATATTATGCTTGCAGCACGAATGCGTCGGCTCACCCGGGCCTGGACCATGCTCTCACAAAATACCAGTGTAAAATAGCAGTTTAATACTACTGTTTCGTTATGGTAAATGTAGAGAACCGAAGACCTATTTTACTACAAATGAAGCATTTCATCTTCGTCCTCAGAGGTAGCAACGCATCTGCATTTTGATTCTTAATTGAGGATAAATGTAGATGTCTATCATGAGTCACAGTATCCACTTACCATTAGGTGGACCGTGTGCTCGTTTGTCACCCTATTTCTATAAAAAAGAATTGCACCAGTTCACAGCATTATTATACACAGATGACATACAATTACAAACTTGTGGTCTTTATTAGCATCTGTATTATACTACTAAAAAGTACATGACTGATATAGGACAGTGGTTTTTAGACGAACCAATGGTAAAAGTAAAAAATGACTCAATAAGTATTATGTACTGTAATTATATTGAATAAAAATGATTCTATTCTATTCTATAATGCATACATAAACATGGTAGAGCCCCGTTGCAGCTATAATATGGTTGCAGCATTAATGGGTCTTTCTTAATTACTCTCACAGAATAACAGTATATATAAAATAGCAGCTTAATGCTACTCTGTTTCGTATGGTGAGTGTAGGAAACCAGAGACCCCTTTTTACTCGATATGAAGCATTCCCTCTTAGTCCATCGAGCAGTACTAGTTAAATGAAAATGAAATGCAGATTGCCTATGGGCCGCAATATCTACAGCATCCACTTACCATTAAGTGGACTTTGTGCTTAATTCGCGTAAATTATACCTGCTTACAGCACAGCTTACCCAGGTCACAGCACTTTTACACTGGTTCATAGCACAACTACACTGGATCACACCACACCTGCACGGGTTCACAGCTTGATTGCACTAGTTCACTGCACGGTTATATCTCCTCATAACCCTTATCCTCAGTTCACTGCACTATTACGCCGATTCACAACACAATTAACGCCTGATGACAGTACACTTACAAACTTGTATTCTACTAATGGCTATTAGGTATCTGCGCAGGACAAGAATATAGTGCATGAGTGTGTGCGCAAACACAGGTATATGCTAATACCCTCACTCTTATAGTCGAATGGGACGGGAATCTAACACTACTGGAGAGGGATTAGGTGCAATATCAATGACTTTGCATGTTTTCTGACATACAGGGGAGAACCTCCTACATCCTGACACCTGGCTGCTACCGAAAATTTCTTGACAGAAAATGTCAATAAATTATTATAACCCAACCTGGGATTTGAACCCAAGATCTCCTGATCAGTAGACGCGCTTTTAGGGTTCCGTACCTCAAAAGGAAAAACGGAACCCTTATAGGATCACTTTGTTGTTCGTCTATCTGTCTGTCTGTAAAGACCCTTTTTCTCAGGAACGCGTGGAGGTATCTAGCTGAAATTCATATGAAATACTCAAGTCTACTGACCCTTGGAGCTGTGAAAAAATCAAACTTGTAACCAAACGCAATCAAAAGATACAGCCGTTTATGCCGCAAATTTTCGACATTCGCAAGGGAATCAGTGAATCAAAACCTACAGGGTACTTCCCGTGAACTCAAAATCTTAAAATTTGGTACGAAACAACGTATTGTAGCACAGATAAAGGAAAAATTGCGAAAAGCATAAATTTTTAGTTAAATCATATAATAAAGATATTTTTAATAATTTTAAACTACGGATTTGTGCGGAACCCTCGGAGCGCGAGTACGACTCGCACTTGGCCGGTTTTTTTATAGAGTAAGAGTGACAAACCAGCACACAGTCCACCTGATGGTAAGTCGTTGCTATGGCCTATCTCTCTTCTACGTCTATCTTAGTTTGCGAATTAAAAAACAGATGCGTTGTCAGCCACTTGTCAGAGGGCTTAGATGGAATGCCTCTTTTCAAGTAAAAAGGGTCTCCGTTTCTCTACACTCACCATACGAATTATAGCAGTGTTAAGCTGCTATTTTACGCTGGTATTCTGTGAGAGAGTTGTCCTTCCCCGGTGTTGCTGACCCATTCGTGCTACAACTATACTATTAATATAGCTGCAGCATAGCTCTACCACGTATAGTATAGTATAGCTTAAATTATTTTGGCCCAACCCGGGATTCGAACTCAAGCCCTCCTTACCAGTAATCGCGTTTACGACCACTAGAGCAAGGAGGCAGTTAATAGCATGATGTAGCAGTAAGTTCTAAGGTCAAACACCTTTTACTTTATTAACCTTTTCTGTTATAATAATGAAATGGAAATTTATGTTTCACTCAGAAATGCGGCGCCCGTAGAAGAGGAGGTAAAGATTTAATCATAGCTATATTGTGCACTACGGTTTTTGAGTAAAGTGTATATTAAAGCTAGACATTCGCAGTTGTAATATGATCAAGCTATACATGTTTGTAAATCAAAATACTCTGTTGAAGAGTTTAGTTTGGTTGTTTTCTTTTATTTTATTTTTTTACAATAAAAAGTAAATAAATCTAGCAGACCTATTAACATTAAATGTCCTGTTCGTGCTAGGAGTGGTTCACGACAATATTCGAATGGCGGATTCGGACTTGTTTCGCTTTGCGGTCCAGGCCTTACATTAGGCTCCTGTCGCTAGTTTTTTTTTATAATTATAATTTAATTTGAGAACCATCTCCACTGGTCGTTCATGGCTTATTAGTGCTAAAGTAATTATAATATATATCAATAATTTGTATTATCATTAGTTTTAGTACTCTAAATCATCCCTTTTTCAGACAACCTAAAAAAAAGGAGGACTGTATGATTTTTTATATATTACACAATACCTTTAACTATACCTCTGAATTATAATTAATAAACATATTATAATAAAATTCGCCGTTTAGTGGCGATGTTAGAATATCCACTACCCCGTATCATATCGTGGGTGTCGTAAGAGGCAACAGAGGGAAATTAAACAGGAGATGGGCAGCAGCATCGTCCTAATAACACAAAATAATAAAAAAAATCTGCAGTTGCCAACCCACCTGCCAAGCTGGCAGGCAGCTATGACGAAAACCCCTATGAGGCAATTAATGAGGAACATCTATTTCAGCAGTAGAGTTTTGATAGGCTATGATGATGATGATGTTATACTAAAATTAACTTAACCGACTCGTTGCAACACCAATTTGCGACAACTTTTAGCTGTGGCTGCGAACAAATATTCGCCATAGAAGTTGATGACACGCCTATTGTGCCATCAGCTATGTGTTCTTATTTATGCTTTATTCACTTGTTTAGATCTGTTTAAGTTTAGTTGATATTAAACATCAGTTGCAACGGAAAGTATACTTGTTTTTAGTGGCTAACTACGTATTTTCCTTGAAATGGAGTGTAAGTTACTTTTTTGCAGAGATTACAAACATTTTGTATTATTTTTGTTTTATAAAATAAATAATTTATACAAGTAGGTATAGCTAAACCACACTGCAAAACATTGGTTTTTATTAAATTAAATTTTCACCTAATAATAACGTTTGTAAATATTCAAATTCAAATTCAAATTCATTTATTTGCATAATACATGTATAAAAGGTGTTACAGAAAATTATAATATGTACATTGTATTATTACCTTATGAGGTGTGCAAATACAATAAATGTTTTGTCTTAAAGACATACAAATATGATTGAGTGTTCTTTTGAAAAATCATGCCATAAGATAAAATAGAATAGAAATAATTGAAATTGGCATACTAATGAAAATTCTACATTTATAAAATTAAATTGATTACAATAACAAAAAAATGATAATATTCAATAAAAATTACTAGTCAAAATTGTCATTCAAGAACTCATCAATTTTATAATAACATTTGTTTATTAATAAGTCATTCAGCACCTTTTTAAATTTAAATAAGGTCATATTTTTTATTGAATCTGGTAGTTTATTATAAATTTGTGGGGCAATACCAAAGAAGCTTTTTTTCACTAATGATGTTTTACATTTTATGTAACATAACCTATTTATGTAGTGGGTACGTATTGGATTCTTTCTAATATCAGATATTTTTTGGAAAAGAAAGGGATGCCTTTTTACAAAAATAGCTGTTTCCAGTATATACAATGACGGCAGCGTTAGGATTTTTAAGTATTTAAAATAAGGAAAACAGCTATCTGTTACTTTGAGACCACACATTGATCTTACACATCGTTTTTGCATCCTAAATACAAGCTCCCTATCAGAAGACTGTCCCCAGAAAATGATGCCATATCGTAAAACGGAAGCAACTAGTCCATGGTATGCTATCAAAAGAGCCTGGCTGTTAACCTTTTTTGAAAGTTGAGAAAGCGCATATGCGGATTTGCTGAGTCGTTTGCATAGATCCTCAACATGAGGCTTCCAAGTGAGATGATTATCAATCACTATACCTAAAAACTTCGCCATATTTGCTTCTTCAATATTAAAGCCTATTAAATATCAAAAATCAAGAACCTTAACTTGGAGAAAATAAGGTTTATGATTCATTGATACTTACAAATGTTATATATTATTTAATGTTATACAAATGTAAAAGTAAAGTCGATCTGAAAACGTCTAATTAGTAAGAATAGTAAAACAAAAGTGTTTTCAAAAGGTAAAAACAATAGCCAGACTATTTATTTAGACTGATTATATCAAGAAAGCACTAATTAGTCCATCTTATATTTTCTAAACAATCATTTTATATTGCTACTTTGAAAAAAAAATTACGTGGAAGTCCGGATGTTGATTTTGTATGTGGTCACGATAACTCCCGAAAAAATTTACGTATCGAGACCCGGTTGTTTTTTATTAGCTTCAGAATTACATCAACTGGTTCCCTATTTCATATTGTTAATAAAATGATTTTCAACTTTTACAAGTTTTATTGCTATTAAAAATATAAAGGCGCTTTGATATTTTTTTAGCCCTTGATAGACAAAAGACAAATGTACCATACGGCCTATATCGATTTCATATTATATTGTGTAATCGATTTATTTTGGAAAACATTATTAATTTTTTCCCCTGTAGGTGACACTACCTGTTAAACTAATACGAGCGCTAAATTTAAAACACGTAAATAATATATTTTAAAAGTCAGGAATACAATTTATTTTTTCTCATCAAAATTAAATGAAAAACTCAGAGGCGTGCACTTTTGAACACAAAATCACGCAAAAAGATTTTTTATAGTATCATTAAAAGGTTTTGTTATTGAGCCAAAATTTTAATTTGATTTTTACAGTATATATTTGTATTCAATGGTAAATTTTTCTATTGTTTACAGAGCTTAAATTGCTGGAGCAACATTGAAGGAGAGTTAGTACAGGCTTGAGTATTTCTTTGTATAAATGTTAATCTCGGGAGTTTGAAATTAATACTTATTTAAAAATAAGATCATTATACCTGTTGTTAATATTAAATATTACATGACATGTTACTGTCACCTCTATTATGATAAATGTTAGCGAATATCACTATATTGTTATTTATTAATAACAATAGCCAAATAGTTCTGGTAGCAAGCGAAACTTATGATTGTAACATATTATAAAATAAAATCATTCCAAATATGGTTTTCCAGTTTTATTTATGAAACCTTATTAACCTGTTAATTTTTTACACTTTTACATTGACTAATACAACTGAACATTTATTATTCTTATAAAAATATATAATTTGACCTAGATATTATATCTTAAAAGTAAACATTGCAAATCTATAAAATAATTATTTGTAGCAAATTTTTATCAATATCACATAAATTTTTCAACATTTTAAATGGTGAGAACAATGGCACCATATTTGAGGTTGAAATAATAATTCAATGAAACCAAGTTGCAATGTAATACCTGCATACAATGCTATAACTTCAAATCTTTTGCAATATCAATATGTTTCCTTTTATATATTTTCTCTACTAATTGTAAGAGTAGATACATTAAACTTATAACTAAAAGAAATGGCCACACACCACTGCTAAGGTAACTTTTCAATTGTCGACCCAATGGTTTATTTTTGTTTTTTAATATTTTATCATAAACTATTTCAGTCCGTCTTGTTACATCCATCCAATTATACATCTTCCTAATCATTCTATTACATTCATATGGACATAGTATATTTCCTTTCTGAATGTCATTTATAGCTAATTCTATACCTTCTACAATACTGGAAACATTAGGTTCAGTAAGATATATCATACTTTCTGGCAGCACTTCTGGAATACCTCCAACTTTTGTTGACACTACTTTTAAACCGCATGATGCTGCCTCAACTATTGCCATACAATAGGCCTCTGTTAAGGATGTGTTAAGAAATATATCACCCTTTACTAAAGTATCTCTCACTTCTGAATGTTTTAAACTTCCTAACAGGGTAACACAGTGCTGGAAGCCCTTTCTTTCTCTAACTTCTTGCAAGAGCCACATCTTTGGTCCATCACCTCCAATGATAAACCGAAGTTTTGGATAACGTGGACACATATCAGCTATCACAGCAGCCATCAAATCTACACCTTTTCTGTACACTAATCTAGACACAATAACTATGGTTATAACATTTGGATCCCTCTGACTTGGGTCTGGAATAAAATTATAGGCATCTACTGCATTAGGTATTACAGATACCTTGTGTGCCTTCACTTTAGCCCTTAATACTGTATTCTCTTTCCCTGTGTGTGACACGCAAATACAATGATCACACTCACACAGACACATTTGCAAGTATTTGTTAGTTAAAACTGCTGATGTATCTGCAAAACCGAACAAGCTGTGGTCTGTAAAAACTGTCTTCAAACCTAATAACTTACCTATGATTGAAACTTCATGAGCTAAAACACTAAATGCTGAGTGACCGTGGACAATTTCAATACATTCTCGTATCAATATATATCGAACTAATGCTATATTGCATATCATTGTTGGTAGAACACATTGAGAGTAAAAAACCCTGATTGGTAAATAATACACTTTGAGGCCACCAGTTAAGTACCTGACTCCAACCCGCTTACCATAACAATGAGTGATTACGATGACTTTGTGACCACATTTAATCAAACATTGAGATAAATTGTATATATGTTCTTCCACTCCGCCAGTATTCGGATAGAAAAAATCGGAGGCCATACAGATTACATGTCGCTTCTTACTAAGTGTAGATTCCTAAAGAATCATAATAAAAATAATAAGTTTGAGTTCTCATGTCTATGATTATATTATTTTCAAAATATACCATACCTTCGTATTCATTATTTATATATATCATCAAGGAATACACAAATGAACGAAAGTGTTTAAGACCTGATTTGACCTGACCTGACCTATTAGCAATTTAGCATTAGCTAGGTATATATTTATTTATGTATGCTTATTATAATTATTAAAGTTTGTAACTTCTCTACATAATAAAATATTATAAATTATAAATAAATATATATATAAAGGACTACTTTAGCTTGCTACATATATATTTATCTATGGACTACTTGACAGTTGACAAATGACAAATAACTTGACATGTACTCTATTCGATTCGATAATATATCGATATTTTTTAATAAAAATATCGATATATATCGTCGATATTTTAAATCGCGATACGTCGATATTTATTTTAGAGTATCGAATTTGTATCAATTTCGATATATTTTAATCTGTCTAGTCTTGGACGTACTGTATGAGGCATGGAAATATATTATGTACTTCGTTACTTCCGTGGTATGAGGTAATCCAAGGTAACCTTTGTCCTTTGTAGAACGCTCCAAAGAGTATGGTAATATTTAGAAAGGACCCCTCAGAACCAAAGAGTATATGATCACTACGTTTAGTCAGAACCATAGTTAAGAGTGATCAGAACAATTATTTTTTTAATGTTTTTTATATGAATTATAAAACTAAAATTTTATTAGAATTAGTTTCGTTACTAAATTACGCTTCTCTAAATTAACAGAATTTACTTCAAATGACGAGTTTCCGCCTTTACCTATTACCTACGCGTCGCGTTTACGTTACATACTTTAGTCTTATTTCCTTCGCCGCGTGAGTGTATGAGACAACTACAAATTTAAAAAAATTAAGTGGGTACAAAAGAAAGTTTTTTGTTAGTTTTTATATAAAAGGTAAGTAATTACACTATTTTTAAAAGTTAATTCCTTATATTTTCCTTCGTAACAAAGAACAATGGCAGACTTTCATACATAAAATTAGTTGAGAAGAAATGGTAGCGTCTATATACCAAAAATATCTTAAAATGTTAAGCCTCAGTCCCTTACTAACTCTGTCAAAGAATTTTGTACTGAAAAAGCGTCAAAAAAAAGATATTTACATTTGAACTTTTTAGGTTATGTCCTATGTCACTAGGAAAAAGTCATGCTTCCTGTGGTTGTTTGATATTGGCTTAATACATAATACATAATTGAGAGTTTTTAGATTATTGTATCTCTATTATTTATTTGCATACTTTAAATGTATATTTCCTGCATGGCTCCCAGGTCTTTTGTATCATAGTGACATTCTCAGAAGGGCTAGAACCCAGAGCCGTAGAGCCAGTAAAAAAAACAGTGACATTTTATTTTAGCTAGTGTTGGCATAACATTAAATGGAATTGTTACATACACAGAGTATCTTTTTATTTTTATACCATGGTTACATAGTACTATCATTGAGATAATGTATTATTGTAGGAAATTCTTTGTATTAGACTTATTCTCAGCCATATACCCTTTATTTTTATTATTACTGATAGTACAGTTATTACTAATAATAACTTAATATAAAAATATTTTGTGGGTTGTGTTGGTAGTTTTACAAAGTGTATACGAAAATAGTATAAATATACTAAATGGCAACATTTGTATAGAGTAAAATGATTTCAGTCATTTGATATTCCCAAAAATGTTTGTTTTTTTCTGTGGCTTTAATTAAAATACATTTTTATTTGAATAATCATAGAATAATAATAAAACTCATTTTATATATAACTTATTTCTAGACGCTATAATTTTTGTCAACTATTTTTCTGCCATTACTCTTTATACACTTTATAAAATTTCGATTTCAAATACTGTGTTGTTCGCGAATCACTATATTTAATAACCAGAATTAACTGAAAATTAAATACAAAGTGTGAGTTATCACTATAAACCATGTAATAAACACAAATTTTCATATTCCACAAAGTCCAATGTGCGAAAATTACGTTTTATGTTATAATTTCGATATACAGTGAACATTATGGGGAAGTTGTTTTCAACATTACATTACGTTAATAACAACATTTCATTATTACGTGGTAGATCCATGCTGCAGCTATATTAGTAGTATAGTTGTAGCACGAATGGGTTGGCTCGACCGGGGAAGGACCACGCTCTCACAGAAAACCAGCGTAAAAGAACAGCTTAACGCTGCTGTGTTTCGTATGGTGAGTGTAGAGACCCTTTTTACTGGCAAAGAGGCATTCCATCTTAGTCCTCACGGGTGACAACGCATCTGCATCTTGAGTCTTTATTGAGGATAGATGTAGATGTCTATGGGTCACAGTAACCACTTAGCATCAAGTGGACTGTGTGCTCGTTTGTCACCCTATCCTATAAAAAAAAACAATTATTAAAAATTAAAAATTTTGTTCTACCCACTTCAATATAAATTATTAAGAATAACATTATAAGTCAGACATTGATCAAATTAATATGTGAGCACATGTGAAGCACCAACTTTCAAATAAAAAAAGAATCATCGAAATCAGTTCACCCAGAAGGAAGTTATGAGGTAACACACATAAAAAAACATACAGTCGACTTGAGTACCTCCTCTTGTTTGAAGTCATAAAATATATTTTTTTCCCCTGCTCATCTCTAGCAAAGAGAATATAACCACTACGTTTACTCTAGTATAATTATACTCTACGCTCATGACGTTCTTTTTTAATAAGATTTTTGAGTTGGATGCTTTTTCTTTAAGCTTTGTCTTCATTTACCTCTGTAAAGAGTGGTTATAATTCTTATACTACACTGCTTCACAATATGTTGATGCGTCACATTGCGTAGTTTTTGAGAAATCCCGAGCCAGAATACAATTGACGATAATATCTTAAGGCGCCTAAGCAGACAGACACGTTATCTTACGTTTCACATCACCATGGCAGCACTTTCACCATTCCACTAATAGTTCACATGTGCAGAAATTTAATACACAAAATTGCACCAGTCTTACATACCAAAATCCACTTCAAACCATTATTAAACAATATTACAGGAGCGAATCGGTTGCACTACTATATGCACTATTACACAAGCACGCGGAGCATGTTTGCGCGACCACTGGCCGCTTGTCGCATACTCGGTGAGACAGGAAAAATCCGGTTATGCTGGCATAGCCAGTGGACAATAATCTCAGCGTCAGCGCGACGTACGTTGTTTGTTTCGTAGTTGCAACTTTGAATATTTTAAAGTAAAAACGTGTATTATAATTGTTTATTGTACACAATACTTATGTATGAATAATACTAGAAACAATAAAATATATCATACTTTAACTATCTCAAGGAATACAAGAGGTAAGTAAATACTTGATCATTACTTTTTCAAGTAAGTACCTTTATGTTATTGAATGATCCTTTTTTAATAAGAACAGGGTACTACATGCTGTGATTTTACCTTTTTATTGTTATAACAAGCTTTTACTAAGCATTTGTAGGTATGTGGGTGGGTTGGTATGTATAGTATATGTTATAGTAGGTATGTGTGCTAAGTTCACATATTGCAAGTAAGATTTGAACCACTTCCCGATGTCTGATTAAGTTGAAATTTTTTATACCGTAACTTCAGTGACAATACAATAATATAATAGATATAACCTGATGCCGCAGCCAGGATTGTCTCCTCTCTAGGGAACCCTTCAACGAGTAATAGCAGAGTCACGAAATTTTGTATGTTAGCTTAATTTTGATAGTTTAACACGATTTCTATCATGAACTGCTGCTGCAGCCAGCATTGTCTCCTTACAAGGGAACTCTTTAACGGTTAGTAGCATGGACTCGAACTCGAAACTTTGTATTTAAATTTAATTTTGTTTGTTAAACATGATCTTTACCATAAAATGCTGCTGCATACAGGATGATCATATAAAAAAAGATAATATAAAGGTTTCGCGAATATTTCGATCTTGAAATAAATATTGTCAATGTTGCCAATGAAATACTTAAACGTATTAAAGGTTGTAAATTTAATATGCCATGTGAGTGTTTCCCGTTATATTATATGAAAAAACTTTATCTTAGATTCAGTAAATTCTGAATTAAAGCAATAGTAAAAGAAACAATAAATTATTAAACAACAAAAATCATAAAATGAAAATTATTAGAGTAAGTAATTTGTAAACTATTCTATCATACTGAACGCCCTTTTTAGGGATCGAGTGGACAAAAGCCGTCTTCCATGATTTCGGGACTACGCCTAGGGAGTAGGAGTACTGGAAAAGACGCGTTAGAACCGGTGCCAACTCCGGAGCACACGTCCTCAACACAATTGGTGGATTCCATCAGACCACTCGACTTGTGGATGTCCAGGGAGAGGAACGCTTTGTTAACCGAACGCTGTGAGAACCGCACATCCGGCATGGAGCACTCACACTGCGGAATGGTCGGTGGTGTGTTTCCTCCGTCATCGAGAGTAGAGTTGGACGCAAAGAAAGAGCTCTGCAGATCGGCTTTCTGCTTTGTAGCATGGGCCAGTGCGTCGTCCTCGCTGTGCTGAGATGGAAGAGATGGCTGACAGAAGTTCCCTTGGACAGCCTTGGCGAGAAATCAGAATGCACGGGTTCCCGAAGGAAGGCGAATTAGTTTCTCGCCAATTCTGCCTATGTGATCTGACTTTGCCTTGGCAATTACTCTTTTGAAGGACCTAGAGGCGGAATTTCACTTCTTTTTAAGGGGATGTAAACAACGATTCGACGTTCCGGGATGTAAGCACTGGTTACATCCCGGAACGTCGATGCGTCAGCCCAGGCCCGGTAGCATGATCCTGCTTGTAGCGTGATGCTATTTTACAGGAGCGACTAAATCATGGCTGAGATCTGCCTCTGATGGGCATCACAGAGAAAGGAATAAAAAGTTCCATACCCTGAAGTACCACATCAGTAACAAAATTAGCAATAACGTTGGAATCGTCCGGCGAGAAGTAAACCCACCCCCAAGGGTAGATTGCAAAGAAAGACTATCCATTCCCAATCGGCCGACCTATAGTATCAAATACGACGGCAGCCTGCAGAAATCAAGTGCTATTTCAGCGTGAGTGGCACATACTCCGGACTAGTCAATGGTCCGAGGAGCCAAGAGAGGCGTCGAGATCTGATATATGTCCGGATGAGAGGTCAGCAGAAGGTCCAACAGAGAAGGTGCATGATCCTCCACATCTGGAATCCGCGTAGGCGGTTGGTTAAACGTAAACCGAAGCCATTCGGCGTGTTGGGTGTTAAAATCGCCAAGGATCACGATCTCTGCGGAAGGAACCTGTTGTAGCAAGGAATCTGTAGTCATTTGGACGTGGTTGATGAGTCGGTCTGTTTCGGCATTACCGCTACGGGACCTATAGAGGCACCCGTAGACTCGCGGATGGTCGTCGCTGGTTACGCGTAGCCAAGGAATGGACAGACGCAAAATCCAGCCCAAGGCACAAAGGAGTGTTCCAATTTGTACCCCGGGAAGGAGAGATACGTAGTATCAGCCGGAGAGGATAAAAGAGCAAGGCCGGCTTCTCCGTCTCGAGATGGTACCATGTTGATGGGAGGGGGTGGGGGGGGGCGGCAATTGAGCATCCGGCCACCTGTACTCATCAGACGAAACGCAGAAGCAGAGCTTCCACTTCACGCTGGTATTCTGTGAGGTCGTGGTGCCAACCCGGCTTGAGCCGGTTCATACGTGCAACAGCAAAGGCTGCCACGTGGCTCTACCACCGTTAAAATATAAAGTTTCTTATAAATATCTATTTTTTACTATCGTCTGTACTAAACAATGGGTTTTTTTTAAGGATAAAAGATTTAATAAACTAACAAAACAATAAGAGTTTAATTTATTTTTAATCATTATAAAATACATTTTATATTGAACATATTATGTATTAATATTAACAAAAAATCTTTTTACTTTTTATTAATAAAAACGAATTCGAAAAATTTACAGACGTCTGATATTTGATTTAGGGGATTTTGTTTCAACTTAGGGGATTTTAGAAGGGTTAGAACCCAGAGCCGTAAAACCAGTCAACATCAGAAGTTCACAAGTCAAAAGTCAAAACATCAATTACAAAATCACAACCCAAAGAGTATAGTAATATATAAGGAAGTCACAACCTTTAGGGTTATATGTGTTCTATGATCACAAATCACAATCACAGCATAAAACATACCTGTTTGAACTTCACTAGGAAAAATAATTACAATATACTGTCATAAAGCGGGTTGGTGAAAAATAATGACTGAAGATAAAAAAGTTGATCGTAAATGCAAGAGATTTGCAGCAAGGTTGAAATCAAAAGGTATCAGTTGTTCAAATATGCCTGGACCTGTAAGTGTTTTTAGTATTTTAGATTAACTTTATAGTAGGATAACTGAATTATAGGTAGACTTGGGTAACATCACTAGCCCTATCCCGAATCGTATTTATGTCTTGGATTCTAATATCTGATATGGTTTTATATATTTCATATATATATATATATATATATGATAACATCTATCATTTCTGGACGGAGGTGGGAGGGGGCGGGGGGGCTGTGTTGTCTCCTATCAAAACGGTTAGAATTTCAGTGCTCATGTATTTCAGGGTCGTAAAAAATAACCACGAAAACTGAAAGTATTTGTGAGTGCTCAAGTATTTCTGGGTGGTAAAAAATATAGCCAAGAAGCTTTGCTTCCGCCACAACCTTCTAACCTATTACAACTGAAAGTATTTCTGGGTGCTCAAGTATTTCTGCTACAGTAATACACTGGAGAGCATATATTCATGGAATAAGAGCAACCAACGGTAGATTGCATAAAAATTAGTACATTATGATTTGACACTTGATAGAGAGTATAGACCACAGAAGAATAAAAATACCATAGAAGTATAATAATGTGATTGACATGGTATTTCGCCCTTGTCGCACTCACAGAAAATTCTGTATGCTATCCAGCTTTCACAGTAATAGTGCATTCGTTTTTCTATGGTATTATTTAGGTTATAATAGTTTTTGTTTTTCCCCAAAAGCAGTCCATTACCTTTTAATGCAAGTGGTATTGTTATAACTGGGGACCAAACCTCTACCAAATAAAACACCTTACTCCCCTGAATTCCTGCCAAATGATTCTAAATCCTATCCATAACTATTTACTTAAATATTTTATCTCCCACCCTAGAAAGGTACCCCAGAAATGGGAAACAAAATAGAGGTCGACAAAGCAAAAGATGAGAGGACGAAATAAAATGAACAGTGGGTTATAACTGGAGAAGAGTTGCAAAAGATAGGCAACAATGGAAATCGTCAGAGGAGCCCTTTGCCAAGAGGCACACCGATCTCAGAGACATATTATAATAAATTGAATAAGATAGGATTATTTGTTTCGGGATATAAAGGCTCTATTATTATTATTATGTTATCTCATATTGCTAAACATGCTCATAGTATGTTTTAATTTTGAATCAGTGCAGTGTATCATAACTATAGATATTTTATGTTAATATTATTTCATCACATTCAATGTTAGATGTTCTGTAAAGTGATGCTGTACTAGAACAGTATCTAGTTAAGTCTGTTGCCTGATATATAGATTTTTTTATATGATAAGTATGACAAACGAGCACACAGTCCACATGATGGTAAGCGGTTGCTGTGGCCCATAAATATGTACATCAATCTTCGATTACGAATCAAAATGCAGATGCATTTTCACCCATGAGGACTACGATGGAGTGCCTCGTTTCCAGTAAGAAAGGTCTCCGGTTCTCTACACTCACCAATCAAAGCACAGAAGCGTTAAGCTGCTATTTCACGTTGGTATTCTGTGAGAGTGTGGTACTTACCTGTTTGAACCGACCCATTTGTGCTACAACTATACTACTAATAGCTGCAGCATGGCTCTACCACGTTATATATTAAATTTAAATATCTAATGTACAATAGATACAATAGTATCTTTATACAATTTGTATCACTCACTACTAATTATAGATAATAGGTAGGTAAGTATGAAGGTATCCAACAAAATTGTTGGCAACTTTTATGTTTCCAATTGTTTGCAACTCGACAAAAGTCACCAACTTTTGATTCTGTTGTTTCTACACCGAACTGAACCTAGTCGCCAACAATTTGAGAAACATTTCAGTTGACAACTAGCTGTCTCCACCAAAGTTTTGTTGGCTATAATATGTCTTCAAGTGACGATATTATGTAGGCAGCCTCAGTATTTGTAATTTTTTCTACTAAACAAAGTATTATGAACATTAGTAACTAGGTTTAAACTTGCAAGTTTGCTATGATAGTGTGATTCTTCTGTTCTTGTACTATTATTTGTCCCATCAAATTTTTCATTTTCCTTTGAATTTCTAGTGAAAATTTTCTAGAAAAAGTGGTACTATGGGGATACCATAGCACCATTTTTTTCCACGCATCCTTTTTTTTTACCTTTATAATTTTCATTAAACACAACCCATAAACTATTTTTGAACAATATAAATTAATTAATGTGTCCATTAACTTATTTGTTCACGTGACAGACATGTTATCAACCCAACTAATGTTTCCAACAAGCTTCTCCACTGAGCGAACAAATGTTTGTAACAAGCGTATTCCTTTGATGTTACCGCCGAAAATGGAAACACGGTTCCCGACATTGTTAAGTTTTGTTGCCAACACTAGGTAATTATAGAAACTTTTGTCGCCAACACGTGTTGACAACACAAAAGCTGGTAACTTTTCTTTGGTGGAGATGCGGCATAACACATTTCATAAAAGAAATATCCATCATTTTCAACAGACTTCTAAAAAGGAGGATGTTTTCAATACAAATAGTATTTTATGTGTTACCTCAGAACTGTTTTCTAGGTGAACCGATGATTTTGATTATATTTTTTTTATTTGAAAGCTGGTGTTTCTCATGTGGTCAGATATAAATTTGAACAAGATCTGACCAGTAGTTTTTGAGTAATCTTTAATAATACATATTTAATTGACTTTGACTACATTGATGATGTGCTCATTGTATTTATATTGAAGTCCGTTGTACAAAATTTTTAATTTTACCACCTGTATATTTATTGTATCATAACCAGAAAAAAATACGACACAATCAGTTATAGGCGATTATTTGAGGTATGTTTGTCATAATAAAACCTTCATAATCCTTTATTGGTGATACACTTGTCTATATAAGAGGCCCATCAAAGTCATTGTGCTTTAATTAAGGTTTTTCTCGACCTTGTAGTGGAATAATTATTGTGTGTGTTGTAAAAGGCGACAGAGGGAAACAAACTAGGTGATGGGCAGCAAGTCTTCTTAACAACAACTAAAAAATAAACTGTGGTTGTCAAATTGCCTGCCAAGCATGACTACTATGGGATATACCCCCTTACGAACCAATATATGGGGGAAGTATTTAATGAAAAGATGTCTAAACTAGAAAAAAGTGTAAAGGGGTGCTGAACCCTGTAAGTTCCTGAGAAAGAAAACCTTTTTTATTAATACCACACTGGTAAACATTTCTTAAAATTCTGCTGTATGAAGGGTGAAGAAAAGAAGGGACAAGGATATGGAAGGCAATCCTCTGAAGGGGTTGGCGGGAAAACTTGTATTTTAAACATACTTTTTTTTAAGTAAGTGAAGTTGAGTGGGGAAAACTGGTTTGATGTTTTGCGCCAAAAAATATATTTTATTCAACAACTTCAGACAACTGCTCCAGCACTGCAGAAGCCACTTCACCCAGCTTTACTGATTTTTATATTTTCAGAATCTTGTTCTTTGCAATGTTGGCCAAGCTACTGGATTAGTAAAGGATGACATTCTAAATCTTTGCAATTACTTACCTGCGATAAAACTAAGGAAGTTCATAGCAGAGAAGGGTGAATCATACTCCTTCTTGGTATTTGATACTAAAGAAAGTGCTTCAGTGTTTTTCAATGAATATAATGGAAAAAACTGCTTCAATAATGGAACCTTTTTGTATATGTGCTATGTTGATAGTGGTAAGTATTGATCATTCATTCATTTCTAATAGCTCGATCATTCAAGTATTGATTCGTCTTACAATCCGGGTCATTCAGGTCAATTATTCAAATGGATTATTTCGAGTTTCAGTACTCTGTGATCTGCGAGACCCGGTCGTTAATGTCGGTCGTCAAACATTACTATACTTTGGTCGTAGATCCAGCCAATTCACTTCATTCAGAACTTACAAAAAATGTAATTCCAATCATCAATACTTTGATGCAACTCAGGTCAAATGAAACAAATCCTCCACAATTGACACATGTCTATGTTGTAGTTATAAATGCAAGTGTTTGTATTGACAATAAGAAAATATTGAACTAATAAAATACTATTTTATCTGCTAACAATGCAATTTGGAGCTGGAATCAGTTTCCCCTTTTTATACTTTAACAACTTCCAACAATGTCAATCAACTTTAATTTATTATATGTGCAGATTATTATATTATTTTATAGAATAAGAGTGAGAAACGAACACACACTCAACTTGACGGTAAGTGGCTGCTGTGGCCCATACACATCTACATTTATCCTCAATGAAAAATCAAAATGCAGATGCGCTGTCACTCCTGAGGATTAAGATGTAATGACTCGTTTCCGGTAAAAAGGATCTCCGGTTCTCTACACTCACCATATAAACACAGAAGCATTGGGTTGCTATTTCACACTAGTATTCTGTGAGAGTGTGATCCTTCCCCAGTTGAGCTGACCTATTCATGCTACAACCATGAATTTTGTAATTTAATTATAATTATATTATTTCATTATTATCATATTTTGATTATAAATTGTTTATAAATATGTAAAATTAGTTCGCCCGCGTTGCATGCTGTAGTAACCTATAATTAAGAAAATATTTAGTTTTTAATCCTAGAATATGAGTTGTACACGCCCCTAGTTGCCCAGACAAAGGTCGACCATACAGGGGCCCATACAGCTGTAGATTCGACTGACAACTAAGGGTGGGGCTTAAAATGCCTATGGACAAATAACCTACACAATAGATGTAAGGCTAGGTAATTAATAACGACTTACCTGGTTCCGAATCGAGAACCGACACCAAGGCGCGGTCAGGCGTTAAGTATGTGTATGTAAGTAGTTTGGAGTAGTGTGTACCATGTGAAACCTGATCTCCCCGGTGAAGTCGGACTGCAGACCCTCAGGCGCTGATTTTCTCCAAATGTGAGATCCCTCCAGAAAGGCGTTCCCCAATTGAACTCATGTTTGTCGTCACTTCACTATTTCAGTCTATCAACTTTATTGTACATATAATTAACTTCAAAGTCAACCAATTCAACGTTCATCGAAATCAAACACGTGACACTTGACACAAGTAACGAACAGTCGATCAAAGTTAAATATTCAATGTTCCGGGTTCACTCGCACGATATCAAAATGCCACGAGGCAAATCGTCGAATCAAATTAATGTCAATCAAGTTAAGTTAATAATTCAAACTCAACACAAGCCGTCCGTCGCGCAACAATTATTGGTAATCAGTTACTTTAATCGCTCAAAACTCAAATAAGGCCTCGTGTCACGTACGCTCAAACAGACACTCCATTCGAGGCGGTTTTAAAGAGACACAACTCTTCGATAGAAAATTATGCGCGTTGTTGAAAATTATCGTCGAAAATTCGGACGTTGATCGCAATCAATATTCACTTCCAAAACAATTAACCGACCCGGCGTTCACGCAGACAATCTATTTTTCTAGACTCAACAAACTCCTAGTCAGTGCATAAAAACTTGCTAACAAAAACCGACACTAATTTAGAGGTTATTCGGTACGTGACCACACCGTTCTAGTCACTGCGCTGCATTAACACTTCCGACGCGCCCCGCTCGAAACCAACCCGATCTCGCGCGAACGTAAATCACCGCGCTGAGCGCCCCCTGGCGTCAATTCTTGAAATTAGCGTTTGGCGCGAACATGAGTATTGTAACATAACAAATAGTGTATGTCTTGTTGGTAACCCTTAATAAAATAAAATAATATACCATAATATGTGAACATTTTTTTCCTTCTTACAGTAAATAACTATTTAGCCTTAAAATATCTTCATTAGATGGCATGTCATCCTATCCTCAGCATTTCCATACTTTAAAGATATCAAACGCCAATCTGAAAAGGAAATACTACATACAGAGTTTCAAGTGCCAGAGTTTCCTATTAATTATAAATAAAACCTGATGTCTGTCAGTGTCCATGCCTCATTCCATAGAAAACCAATATTCAACATTAAATAAATTGGACCACGTTCTCACAGAATACCAGCAGATCACGCTCTCACAGAATACCAGCAGACCACTGTCTCACAGAATACTAGCGTAAAATAGCAGCTTAACCATGCTGTGTTTTATCTAGTCAGTGTAGAGAACTGGAGACCCTTTTTACTGGAAAAGAGGCATTCCATCTTAGTCCTCACGGGTGACAATGCATCTGCATTTTGATTCGGCAAACGAGGATAGATGTGGATGTCTATGTGCCACAGTAACCACTTACCATCCGGTGAGATCACTGTGTTCGTTTGTCACCCTATCCTATAAAAAAAAAATCGTAATTTTCTCTTCATATTTTGAAATCATATTACATGTTATTATTTTTAGCAAATGAACGGAAAGAAATACCTATAACATTTTTTGATTTCTTGGTTTTAGTACCAGACACGGAGGTTTTATGCCCATATAGTAATCCTGAAGGACTACTTTTGGTAGAAGATTTTATAAATATAGATGAAGAGAAGGCATTTGTAGATCTTTTCAATTTCAAGGAAACCAATTCAAGCTTGAAGAACCGACAAGTGAAACATTTTGGTTATGAATTCCGGTATGGTAGCAATGATGTTGATCTTAATTCTCCATTGCCAGACAAGATACCAAAGGAATGTGACATTTTGTGGACCAGATTAAAAAGTTATGGAATTGATTTAGATCCTCCTGACCAACTGACTGTGAACAAGTATATGCCTGGGCAAGGTAAATGATATGTTATATATACTACATAAGTTCATTTATGGTATATATATATCAGTGTGTATATAACAGTGGTTCTTAACCATTGTCATACGATGGAGGCACCTTAAGTGGTCCGCGATGGCATCATACAATTCTCTCAAATATAAAAAAACGATTTAATAATGTTTTGGAGATGAAGGTATTGACTTTACATTAAAATAAGGGATATGCAATGATGTCAAACATTCATTTTGGTGTGTTTAGTTAAAAGAACAAACTTCTAAATCTTAAAGGCAACAACACATAATGTTGTCCTAATTTGTTTTAAAATCCTAGGTATTCCATCTCACGTGGACAAGCATAGTCCATTTGGGCCCACGATACTGTCGCTGTCACTAGGTTCCTCAGTAGTAATGGATTGGAAGCATCACAGTGGGAAAAGTTTACCCATTATCATACCCGCAAGGTCGATGCTTGTCATGCAGGGGGAAGCAAGGTATGTACACATAATATTTTTTTAAAGAATGTTACCCTGCCTCTAACAACCTCTCCAATACCGTGGAGGCGTTTTACATACATAAATAACATAGATAGACTTGGAGCAATTATTTGTAGGCCACACGAAAAACTTGTTCCAAGTGTGATTTGAACCCGAAACCTGGAGCGCTACTTAATTACTGTGCTAACAAAGCCTTATCGTATCATGCATTCTTCATCAACTGTTAAAAAGTTCACTGCTGTACTTTGGCGTCTTAAGTTGCAGGGGGGCCTTAATCATCATGCTTGGCAGCCAGACTGGTGATCACAGTGCTGCGGCTTGTCACCAGTTTGGGTATTTCACGACATAAAATCTATTGAAAGCCTTTGTCTGTTCCTAAAGATGCTTCTTATGATACCTAAAAGGACAAAATGGTGTGATAAATTTTATTAAGCCGCCACTACACGGCAAAACATATAATAATATGGTTGTATATACATTAGTAAATATAAAATTTAACCTGGAGTTATATGCAACTCAATATGGGCCCAGTTGAAATGTAATAATGTAAGGCTCTCCAGACCGAATTTCTGTTATGGCGGCCCGTTTCAATAGCGTTAGGCATCTGCACAGGATGAGATTATAGTGCACGAGTTAACAGACGTGAGACAGAGTGCACCTGTGCTTTCCACATTCATTCTTTTGATAGTTCTATAACAGATGTATGAATGCATAATAAACTCGTCAGATACGATTGGCAACATGGCATACAGCCTCGAACCTGGGACCCCATCATCGAATACACGTTACAGGGCAACCAGCGTGTCAAAGTGATCACAAGCGACACTACGAACAGACAGACAAGGATATCTCTTACGTTTCGATGGACAAGAAGTGGGAAATGTGATTGCCCATATAAGACGCTGTGCGATGCTTCGAACTCGACCGAGGAGTTGGACGACGCTGTGGCTTCCAACCTGGAGGAGTTGCATGTTCACCAGGTCAGATTATTTGTTGGAAACATATCCATGGAGTGTTTGCATGGATTTAATTTTTTGTTTTTAAAAAGGAAAACTTCCTTAGAATCGTGATTCGAAACTAGGTGAAACGAAAAAGCGACACTAAAAACAGACAAACATAATATACATCTATAGGATTTAGCCTGCGAGAGAATGAGATAGAATACTGTATACAGTGTTTCCTATTAACTTGGTCTCCTCTTTGTTTGGTGCTTTAAAGGTGGTTAATATAACTTTTAAAAGTAAATAAAATTCACCATATTGAATACAATTATTACTGCTGGCTGGATGAGGAAGTTCAAGGTCGCTCAGCGAGCTATGGAGAGGCCTATGCTCGTAGTTTCTCTGCGAGATTAACTTAGAATTGAGGATATCCGCATTAGAACCAGAGGGACTGACATAGCCCAATGGATTAGTAAGCTGAAGTGGCAATGGGTCGGCCATATAGCTCGAAGATCCGACAACCGATGGGGAAGAAAGGTTCTCGAGTGGCAGCCTCGTACCGGCAGGCGAAGTGGAGAGCTTCCCCCTACTAGATGGAGTGGCGACCTGGTATGCAGGAAGTCGATGGATGCAGGTGGCTCAGGACCGTGCTTTGTGGCATTCCTTGGGGGAGGCCTATGTTCAGCAGTGGACTTGTGAAGGGCTGTAATGATGATGATGATGATGATGATGATGATGACGATCCACTATTTCGTAACTTACCGATTTATATTTAATTCGTTGTGTTGAGGCCATCTAGGGCCTATTTTACGTACCACCTTGAGAGAGTAACAATTTTTGTTCGATAAAATGATTTTACTTATAGAATGAAGTAGATGGCGCTATTACAAAGCAATTTTACTCGCAACTAATACTTACCTAGTCAGAGCATTTCACGTGTGTGTGTTTGTTTGTACGTGTGTTGGTACGTGTGTATGCGCCTGCGTACTACGAAGAACCCTACAATTATCCTACTCTGATACTGTGCATTCGTTTATTCTGTCAAAGTTTAGTTTTCCGAAGGTTTTACTTCTACCGCGTGTGAACTGTACACATGTTTTTTTTAGAAATTTTTCTGGCGGTGTAAGAATATCCACTATCCCATATCGTCCCATGGGTGTCGTAAGAGGCGACAGAGGGGAAAAAACATGCATGAGTGTCGTGGAACACTCGGTTGGAACGAAGTTCCTTTCGTAGTATATTATTATTGGTAACTTTTTCTTTTAGAATTAGGGTGACAAACGAGCAAATAGTCCGCCTGATGGTAAGTGGATGCTGTGGCGCATAGACATCCATATCTATCCTCGATTACGAATCAAAATGCAGATGCGTTGTCACCCGTGAGACCGACTAAGATGGAATGCCTCGTTTCCAGTAAAAAAGGGGCTCCGGTTCTCTACACTCACCATACGAAACACAGCAGCGTTATGATGCTGTTTTACGCTGGTATTCTGTGAGACCGTGGGCCTACATCGGTCCAGTCGATCTATTCGTACTGCAACCATAATTTACCTGCAGCGTGGCTCTACCACGTTAAAAAGCCACCAACCCATTTGTGCTACAAAATGGGCATAAGGAAACAAACAGCTGTGATGCAGGTGTACGAGCGTATCGCGGAGCACTTCAGCAGCACACGGCATTCCACTTGGCCACGCGTGCTGCAGTTTCTACGCCAGGTGCCAAGTGGTGCTGTGCTCCTCGACCTTGGAGCTGGTAATGGCAAGAACCTACTGCACCGCACCGACATTCTCCAGGTATGGACAAAGAGAATATAATCACTACGTTTAAGAGGCGGGACTTCCATAGTAAAAATAAATACATGAAAGTACGTCAAGCTACTCTACCAACATCAAGATATGATATTTAGTTTTGACAAACAGTGCTGACAACATTGACTAATTACAATAGTGGGGTAAATGTATATAGTCGAATAATTTTATCGATATAACCTTTATCGATATGTTGTTCATCGATTTTTTAACACAATAAAAGTGGGATCCCTATACTAAATTATTTATGAGAAATAAAATTTTTAACGTGGGGATTGAGTAAAAATGCCGATGAGGATAAGAAATCAGTGTATTTTACACACAGTAATTTGTAATTATATCTCTACAATTATTAGATACAAAAATATGTATAGAAACACACTAGTTATTATACTAGTAATTAATTAAGTAAAAAATAAATGACGACTCCGTAGCGCAGTGGCTAAGCGTTTGGCTGCGGCACTGCAGGACCGAGGCTTACTTCCCGCACTGTGTGCCTAGTGCGAGTTCCACAAAATAATTCGAATGACTTCACCATCGCGTTAACCGAGTTAACGCCATACCTATCGACAAGTGAAGACAAGCGAGTGTGTGTTACAATCGAAGCTAACCTTTCGATTCGCGTTTACTCACCGTGAATCGCGTTCGTTCCTTCTCTTATGTTGGTAACACGTTAGCGTCGTGAAATAAACTAACCAAGTTTAGGATGACATAGTTACTTAGTCGTCTTAATATTAGAAGCTGTCTATCAAAGTTGTGGTTATTATAGCATCTTTCATATACTTTGACAGTTTGTTTGTTGTGAACTTACGATTATTGAAAATATTAAATTATAATTATAAGTAAAAAAATATGAAGACTAGTTCGTCCCAATTCGATTAGATGGTGACAATTATGGAGCAGTAAGTTGAATTTAATTTATTTAGTGTTTAGGGAACATATTAATATGTTGTTGTATATTTTGTAACTAAGTTTATTGGTTTTAGGCATGGAGATCTCAGCAAACCATCCAATAATGCAAGAGGTAGGATGGCTTGTATAAAAAACTGGGAGGAATTAGCTCAATTTTTGAATAGTGATGGTAGTGGTGATACAAAAAGTACTGAGAAATGGAAGAAGGTACGTCTAAATAATTATTTATTTTTATATATTTTGGTTTAAACTGGGTTTTGGTTCTCTAATTCTATGAAACATTGAAGTCCGTAGTCTCTGCCTACCCCTCTGGGTGACAGGCGTGAGTGTTTATGTATGTATTTGCTTCAAAAAAAAAGCCAACTTGTTTGTCTTTTTGGTTCTTGTACACAACTACTAGGTATATTGATTTTGTTGAAAGTTTCATTTATATTTTTCATATTTAAGGTTCTCAATCTTGGAACGACCCAGGGCAATCAACACAACCTCATGTTGCCAAGAAAGTCAACCAGGGCCTGCTTTGTCGGGGCAAACTACATCTTGCCGTGCAAGACCAATTCGTACTCGAGGATCACCTCGAAGACGAGTGAGGCCAGCACACACAGAGCAGGCAGCACAAGGGACTCCGGTTCTCTACACTCACCATATGAAACACAGCAGTGTTAGGCTGCTATTTTACGCTGGTATTCTGTGAGAGCGTGGTCCTTCCCCGGTCGAGCCGACCTATTCGTGCTACAACTATACTACTATTATAGCTGTAGCATGGCTCTACAAAATAATTTAGATTACTTTTCTGTTCTGTTTCAATGTTCTTGTAATTATTAAATTATTGTATTAAGTTGTAATTGTAATTATTTAATTAAATTTGTGATAAAATTTAAGGCTGGTTATAAATAAAAGAAAGATTTAAGCTTATTCAAATTTATTTATTTAATCCCTATAGTAACCTTCTTGCTAATTGATCTCTTAATATTCTACCTTGAATTAAATCAGAGGTAGGTTCTCTTTCTGTGTAACTTATTTGATCAGATTCCACCATTCTTTCAAATTGCAGACCTAAAAATAAATCATAATTAATAAGTTTACTGTTTATAAGTTAGCTTAATATATTATAGTAATTCAATTTAAAATTAAGATACCTACCTATATTTTCCTCTGTATCCTCAACACCAAAATTAATAATTATATTATGTAACACAGAGCATGCTAAAATAATGTGTGCACATTTTACGGGCTTGTAGTGCAAAACTCTATTCTTGTGCAGACATCGTCATCGATTTTTCAGCCTTGAAAATGTGTTCTCAATAACAACTTGAGCTCTCATGTGTTTTTCATTATAATTATTGGACTCAGTGTCTAAAAATGGTGTCATAAGCCATGGGCGTTGGGGATATCCAGAATCTCCTAGAGTTAAAATATACATGTTATTGTCAATAATATAGATAGAAATTATTTAGTAATGTTTTACTTAAAAATACTTCATATAACTCAAAACATCCCAATAAGTTATACTGTGGATATATTACCTAAAAGCCAGACAATTTCTCCATTTTGGTGCAAAGATTGCATGTATGTGTTTAAATTACTGTTTTCCCATATAAAGGATTCATGATTAGCACCTCCAAACTTGGAATTCACATTTAAAATTCTATATTCATCATCACATACCTGAAAAGAAGACATTTTGTTTATTTTCTACCCCTTTTTAACCAAGGAAAAATAAAAAAACTTAATATTTACCATTTGAACATTAAGTGAATGGTAGTGCAGTATGGTAGTTACAACTGTTCAATTAGGGAACATGAATAAAATAGGCGACTCACACGATAGGCAAATTGTATATTTAAAAGGAATGAAAATACAAAATATTTGGTGGCGATCGGGTCGCGAGCTATCGGCAAGTGCCGGTCTTAGGCGCGGTGGTGAGAAACCCCCCGCACTTCACATACTCCCCGCAAACACCGTCGGTGCTGTCGTAACGGCGCCGACAACAACTATAATACAAATGTTCCTCTTCTTTTGGTGGGGCAACTATTTTAAATTGACTTCCATCAATACAACCTACCACTCCAGGGATTTCATATTTTCTGTAAAAACTGAATTTTAAAATAAATATTAACTGAATCTAATGATTAATTTGCATTAGGTTGTTTAAAAATAAGCATATATTTATTATCGTTGACTAACTGCTTGTCTAGCAGCTGGAGTATCAGGGAACCGAATATATTTATTTATTATATTTTTGTGTGTCAGCGCTGGGTAACTTCTTCTATGTACACACTACACATTATTTGAGACGTGTGCTTTGTAACCCCAACTGGCATTTGGTAGGATCCAGTTGCAAAAAAGAATAGAGCAGTGAGCACCTGCAATTAAAAAGAGAACAAACTTATATTTAAACTTGCACTTGTTTTAAACTTGAGTTGCAAAAATGTGAATACTTTAATGATCGATACATACTTTATGTTCCAAGGAAACGCGTTGAGAGGACCTAAGATTTGTCAAACTCCTTAGCTCTTTACACAAAAACTTGAAGACTTTCTTGGAAATGCGATATCTATCTTTAAAGTGCCTCCCCGTGAGGTGTAACAAAGGTTCAAAGATGCACGAGTTCTTCTTTCAACATTGGCTTTATAATTGCGCTCATCTTGTGCCTTAGCGGCTGTAAACATCCTCCATGCGAAAAAAAACGTCCTGCCATAATTAAATATTGTTCACACAAACCGAAATAAAATTAAACCTTCAACAATCGTTCTCACTATGCTTTCTCACTGTCAAAATTTAGGTGAAAACTTTTTCGATATCGACCGCGTAAACTTTATTTATGTTAGATCAAAATTGGAACTCGCACTCGCAAAATTCTTGAAACAACCAATCACGTGCGTTTACGTTCTCGCTGTCGAATGCGAGTGAATGCTCGATGGTCGATATCGACGACGTAATAAACTCGCACTCATGAACTGTGATTCCGATTATTGCCACTAGTTGGCGCTGATTTTATTCCATACAAATTGTAGTTAACTTTCTCGCTATCGAGCGCGTAAAAAAACTCGCACTAGGCACACTGAACAAGTATTGCTATGCTGTAAAATAAATAGTCTGCGACTGGATGCTTGTTTTCAACGTTTGTTTTTTTAAGGTTAAAAATAATGGGTTTTTTTACACTGATTGGATTAAATTGCTTTTAAGTGTAACAAATACTATGTACAAATCGCTAGGCTTCTTTACAGAGGTACCTATGTAAATGCTACTCGCAAAGATCGTTTACTAATTGTCGCTTTTAAAATAAGTGCTCGCTATAGCTAATATTTGTAGATGAATAAAATAATGATTTAGTTATATAATCTAGTTCTTGCCAAAATGTGACTTTAGACGGATATTATCTTTTGCTACATGTAAATGAAACCTAATTAACATACACATAATTGTGGATGTTTAAATTAAGTCCACTGATGAGATAACAGTTCGTTATAGTTGAGTTCAAATGCAATGTTTGCCACAAATATGTTATGTTTTAACATGTGAATCTTTTCAATTGGTGCATGTGCCAGCTATTTCACCCATTGCTTGCATTTGAAAAAAATAATATAAATAAAATCTCATTTTATTGAACAAATAGAATGTTAGCAGTCACAATTGACAATGTAGTTTCTAAGTATAGTTAGTTTCGGATTGCCATCCCATTGAACTATCAGATTTAGAAAATAGTGTGTTTGTATTTTCCACACAATCGTACACTATATAAACCTGTCCTACGTAGATGGTTAGTCCAAAAATGTACTGGCGTTAAATATCATATTACAATTAAAGTTGAAATCACCACATACCTTTCATCATCTAATGGAAATATTGCTACGAGTAGCCTTTTCTTGTTATCATTTTTTCCTCTTCTTGCACCATTTAATTGGAAAGTTTTATAATGCATATTTAATTTTTTAACAATTATGTAAATGAACAACGGCTCCTATAGCAAAATTAAAAGTAATCTTAATAAATAAAATATATACAAATGTAATTGTTTGATTTGACATTCGAACCTATTTGATTTGACAATGTCGTTAATAGACATATTACGAAAAGTAGAAAGAAGAGATAACCGTCATTAAAATTTGACCCCTGTAGTACATATAATTTTTACTATAGAAGTTGCGCCAGCCTGGGTATGGACGTATCTGTTACCGTTGCAGCCTACTATAGTCCACCGCTGATCATAGGCCCTCCCTGTAGTTTGCCTCGTAGGGAGGGATATTTGCCATAGTTTCCACGCTTGGCAAGCGTTTATTTTTTATTTTTAGTCGCTATATTTACAGGCTGTGAAGCATTTTGCCTTAGTTCTTAGCTTTGACAACGTATCTGCAGCCTTCTTTACTTGTAGTTGGTTGCAGATGACCACTTCCTTTAAGATGGACTGTAAGTTTGCGTGTCATTTCAATCTATACTCTGTATCCGTATAAATTAAATTGAAATGTCTGTCTGTAATATAAAAATAACTAACATTTTTTTAAGTTCATGGGTTATTTGCATGCTATTAAGACTGAATAACCATTTTAAAATTTTGGTCTGTCTGTTTGGCCTAATCTTCGAAATGGCCTAACCGAATGCGATTAAACAAACAGATAGAGAGCAATGGAAGGAGTGATCTGGGATATATTTATCTGGTATCAGTGGTAAAATTAAAAATTTTGTACAACCGACTTCAATATAAATATAATGAGAACATTATCAATGTAGTCCAAGTCAATTAAATACGCATTATTAAGGATAACTCAAAAACTACTGGGCAGATCAAATTTATATGGGACCACATGAGAAGCACCAGCTTTAAAATAAATTAAGAATCATCAAAATTGGTTTACGTAGAAAAAAGTTATGAGGTAACACACATATAGAAGAAAAAAATACAGTCTAATTGAGTACCTCCTTCTTTTCGAAGCCGGTTAGAAATAAAGAATATTTTCTAGAAAATCGAAAAACTCCGATGATTGTCTTAAATGTAAATGACGCTACATTAAACAATCGCACCCAGGCGAAGTCGGGGCAAGTCGTTAGTAATGCAGATATTCCTGAAGTAGGTTCCACGGAACTTAAGGCTTCCGTAGAAAAGTCACTAGGGTTCCGCGAAATTAATTATTTTTGCTTGTTAAATAATTTCACACTGGTAAGTAATATTATTTTGAGATAGCTCAAAATATGAGATGAGAAGAACCAATTTCTGTTATGTAGAGGTACGTAGTTAACAAGAATAATATTAAAAAATATCAATTGCAATGTTTATAATATGTAATAATTTGATGTGGGGTTCCATAAAATAAAAGGGATTTGGTGCGTGTTCCATTAGTCTAAAAGTTTGGGAACCCCTGGTATAATGTATAAAATTAAAATTAGAGATATAATCAGTGACAAAAAATGTTTTTACCGAATGAGTGCCCACTCGAGCATTTGGGTGCACTTTTAATTTGTATGTAGCTTTGTGAATACAACTTTAGGCAATGCTTTTAAGGTTGAATTTACATTAATGTATATTTGTTTCAACTAGAATTACGCCAAAACAATTGGCGACAGTTTTTAGAGAACTTTTGCATGGGATTGTGTATCTAGTTTTTTATTAGTGATAGATGTACTTAAAATAGAAAATTAACCATAACTTTTGGACAAAAATTTTAGCATCGATTGGGATCAGAACTTGAAACCAGCTGACCGGTATTATCTCAAGGGTCATGATAAATAGATTGCAGGTGAACGCAGCAGTGGGCTGCTAAACGAGTGCAAGAGCTACGTCGGCGAAGTGGGCACTGTGGACTGTGTGAGGCTGGACCTGCTGCAAGCCGGGCTTAAAGACAGCTGTGCGGACTTCATTATTTGCATTGCGGTCATACACCATTTCAGCACCCAGGTAATTTCACTGTTTTATTATTATCGTTCGTATCTCGATTTAGGAGAAAAAACTTCTTTGGCTACTAGAAGGTGAAGGCGAAACGGCTGCCGAATTTTGAAGTATGAGGAGTCGTTATATTCTGGCCCTAGCTTTCATTTTATGTTAATGTGGACTCGGTATTATTACAGGCTTGCGGGCTGTATGCTCGTTGTAATTCTAATATGTTGAATAAAGTGTTACTTATGAGAAGAAATAAGAATGAAAGTGACGCGGTTCGCAGTACTTATAATTCACCATTTTCTAATTAAACTCAGTGTATGTAATAAAGTGCTAAAGTAACAACACGTGTGCTTACTTTATACGCCACACATACTTACGTACTATCGTAATTAAATATCTTTAAACTACATTACTAAGAACTAACTTTTATATGTAGTAGAGCCATGCTGCAACTATATCAGTAGTATAGTTGTAGCACGAATGGGTCGGCTCGACCGGGGAAGGAACACGCTCTCACAGAATACCAGCGCAAAATAGCGGCTTAACACTGCTCTGTTTCGTATGATGAGTGTAGTGAACCGGAGACCCCTTTTACTGAAAACGAGGCATTCTATCTTAGTCCTCACGGGGGAACGCATCTACATTTTTCTTGCTTAAATTCTATTTTGTTTTGTATCTACCGGCATGTTATAATTTTTATTTTAGCTTGAAAAGATTCTAAATATTATTTGTTAAGAAACGCTGTACAAGATCTTACCTATTAGGTTATTATTTAATTCCCAGAGTGGAAGGCGCAGGCAGCCGTGGCACAGTTTATACTAGTACGGCTGCCGACGTTAACCTCTCAATGTAATTGATGGTAGTTTTTATTTAAATAGTGTAAGTCACGATGTAAAATTTGTGGAGTGAATAAACAAATATATATATTAAAAAAATGTATATGATTTTGATTCGTAGTTGAGGATGGATGTAGATAGTAGTAAGTAGGATGGATGTAGTCTTTTAAACTCGTTTCACAAAGGAATGTTTGAAGATACTGAATAATTTTCCACTGTAAATATTTATATTAATATTCACATAAAGTTAGAAACCCTAATTTGTTTAGAATGGTAAGCTAGGAGATAAAACATATCTACTAGCTTACCAATTATTATATACTTATATTAAAAAGGTTCTGCCTCAAACATCATCATAACGGATTCTATCAGAGATACTCCGAGTATATCGACGGATGTGTAGCATGCAAACATTAGCTGCGTATATTAAATTCGTGTAATTATGACAAATTAATTTAACAAGTGCTAAAATATTTTCAGTAGTGACAGTTTACTGACAGTGAACTCTTAATCTCTATCTGTAATTGAAATTAAACTGTTTCAAACAATTTATAAATTGTTAATAAACATACCAACGAATGTACATAACAAACAGTAGCTAAAATATGACAGTACTTAATAATAATATAAGTTTATAGTAATATATGAACACAAATCAAGCGTCTTCAACCGAAACTACGTGAGTTAAAAAAAAACTAAACTAAATATGTATTTTTTATAGAGTTAGGAAGACAAACGAGCACACAGTCCACCTGTTGGTAAGTAGTTGCTGTGGCCCATAGACATCTGCATCTTAGTTTGCGAATTAAAATGCAGATGCGTTGTCAGCCGTGAGGACTAAGATAGAATGCCTCTTTTCCAGTAAAAAGGGTCGCCGGTTCTCTACACTCACCATACGAAACACAGCAGCATTAAGCTGCTATTTTACGCTGATATTCTGTGAGAGTGTGGTCCTTCCCCGGTCGAGCCGACCCATTCGTGCCACAACTATACTATTAATATAGCTGCAGCATGGATCTACCACGTAAAAATTATCGTATTAACATTAAATAAATATTTTGATTTTAATACTGAAGGTGAATCGAAAAATATCCGACGACAACATTACCATTCTTATTACAAGCAGTGAGAACTTGATAACAATTACAACATAGTAATAATAATAACACCACTGTACGATTTAGAAGATGTTTTCTTCCTCGCACGACTTCCTTGTGGAATCGATTACCATCAGCGATTTTTCCGGACCGATACGACTTAGGGACCTTCAAGAAAAGAGCCTACTCCTTTTTAAAAGGCCGGCAATGCATCTGCAATTCCCCTGGTGTTGCGGTTGTTCATGGGCGGCGGTAGTCACTTACCATCAGGTGAGCCGCATGCTCGTTTGCCCCCTCTCCTATAAAAAAAAAATAGTACTCAAATTCGCCGGTCGAACTTAACATTGTAATGGCGTAGTGGTTACGTCGTCCGAAATCGCACTCGATGCTTGCAGTGTCGACGGTTCAAATAAAAGACGTCGGAAAATAAAACTGCTTTATCTTCATTTTCAAAAGTCATATTTAGACAACGAACGTGGTGAACGGCAGAGTCGGGAAGGGACGCCCTAGGCGAAAGTTTATCGACCAAATTGGCGATATATTGAAAATGGGCCAAATTAAGACTACCCTTAACCGACGGGCATGTATGTGTATGTAGGTATATGGATGTGGAAGGAGCGAGAGAGGTGTGTCAGGATCGTGCCAAATGTAAGTCCATAGTTTCTGCCTAACCCCTGGGCGTGAGTGTTTATGTATGTATGTAAATTTAAACAGATTTGTTTGACATTATCACGTTTTAAAAGAGAAAGACAAATAAGACGCAAGATTGAAAACTAATATATAGATTCAGTACAAAACTGATCTATCGTAAGAAAAAATCTTAAAATATTTTATATTAACATAACGCTAAACTACTTCTATGATGGCAAACACAAGTCATTCAAAAAATAGCGACCACAAGATGTAATCACTTGTAAGTTGCAATAAATATAAAAAAAACTATTGAAGCTAAAAATTCACTGTTGTGTTTGATGTGTAAGAAATATTATGAATTTGATTGTATTGGATATTCTGAAAAACTTTATCGCTTAAAAGATATAGAAGGTAGCATACAAATTTATTTAAAAAGTCGTCTGATGTTAATCCTAGGCTTAAAAGAAATCCGAATAGATTAATTCTAAGCGAAGTTCCGAAATCGACTAAATAGAGTAAAAGCAGTTTATCAATGTGTGTGCGTATATACAACAAAATAGCAGACGAAATTAAAACGCTACATAATATGAATTTATTTCATTGGTTGAAAAAAATAATGAATTTCTGACATTGTAAGCTACATTCTGATATTGTATTCTGACCATTAGTGCTGTGATTCTGACAGTGTAAAATATGATTTGAAAAAAAAATGTTTAATTTGTTAGTATTTAATATCATATGGGTCATTTTATTGTTTAATGTAGGTAGTAGGTACTCATGGTTTAAATATAATTTGAATGCTATGTTATAATAAAATAGCAAAACATGAGGTGCATAATACAACTAACACATCTGTATATTTACCACGTTTTATGCAAATAAATATTATTATTATTGTAGCTGCAGCATGGCTCTACCACGTAAAAATCTTCGGCATTAAATCCACAAACTGTAGCGGTAGCGAAGTGTTTCGTATCATCTGTTTCCCTTTTTTGAAGTCTAACATCTTTCCTCTCGTTTTCCCGCAATCTGTGGGAGTGATTTCGTGAAGAGGAACGGAAGTGTGTAACAGGAACCCGGGGCCGGCGTAGCGCGCGCTATTTGATTTGACCAATGAGCGCGCGCGGTTGTAAAGTGTACTGTTATGTAAACTAAGTTATATGCGTAAACTATATTATTAAATGTATTAACTGTTGATAACAAGTGTCTGAAGAAAGTGGAGATCATTGATAAAAAATGCAAGTGAAAAATAATGAATAATTATTCGAATAAATATTTCAGTATTCAGCTTCTATAAATTTTGAGGTTAGTTTCTGTCGCTGCTCAATTGAATTTGATTAAAAAGAAAAACAAGTAGCTTTATTCAGGATAGAATGTTAATGTTGTTTATGACCAAGGTGAGATGTCAGATGTTACACATAATATGCGACTACTGTAAGGCTCGCTCGTTCTTTATTTTAATTCACTTCCGGTATTTACCGGGTGTTTCTGAAACGCTCCTGAAAACGAAGACAGATGATAGCACTAAGGATCCCTTTGATCATGGGTCACAAATAAATTCGATCCTGATGAAAAAAAAATCCTCTTTTTTTAAAACGTTTTATTAGCTTTATTCACGCGCCATCATGGTACAGCTAAATGAAACGATAATTTCATAAAAAAAATCATGAAAATACTTAAACATAAAATCAGCAGTGGAATTACTGAATTACAATCAGCTGACTAGGAGTGAATGTACGCGCGAACGCCGTATTCGCCCGCCCCGCAGCCAGCGGATGGTAAAACATACCTAATAATTTACAACACTTATCTCAATACCTAACTTATCTACTTAACGTACTATTTTGCCACTGTGCTTGTCTCCACCTAGTCACTTTATTCACAGGTTAAATAAACCAAATACCTGGTTCGATTTCCCGCTAATAAAAAAATTACTTAAATGAAATGTTGACAAGGTTAGTCATGCTTTTTATCTATCGTGTAGGTATATGTTTATTATTCTGATGTATTTACTTATGTACCTATTCAGATGAGTTCAGTACTAAGTTATTTAAAAAAAAATTAGGTGTGAAACAGCTTACCGATCTAAATCTTATGAGATACTCCAAGGCACGTTAACATGTTGCCGTATCACGAGCACTATAAACGCACCTACACATTAGGCATTATTAAAGCAAAACAAGAAAAAGAAAAAGGTAACAAGAAGAATGTTATAAACAAAACGATTAAACTGTCGCTCACGCGCACGTGATAGTCAACACGGAACTGTCTCAAAAACTAAAATTAATAAGTGCACGAGGCATTCGTCCTTGAAGCACTGAGCTTTTCCACAGACCCTAAAACTACGACATTGCCAACGTTTATTTTATTAATAAGTTTAGTTATCCCTACGATTAGTCTT
Source organism: Parnassius mnemosyne (assembly GCA_963668995.1). Taxonomy (NCBI): domain Eukaryota; kingdom Metazoa; phylum Arthropoda; class Insecta; order Lepidoptera; family Papilionidae; genus Parnassius; species Parnassius mnemosyne. The sequence continues at coordinate 69,150,351 of CAVLGL010000001.1, forward strand.
TATATGGAATTTAGAAGTTATAGTTGTTATTTTTAATACAATTACACAATCAATTGTACCCTGACGCAACAAGCAGTTGTTTACTACAAAAATTATATTGAAATTAATTAACGTACCTAATTGGGTACTCAGTACTCACACAATTGGACGTAGTTATACAAAAACGTTCTAACCCATGAGTCAATCAAAAATGAGTTCTTCTTCTTCTTCTTTACTTTTTGGCTTCTCTTAAAAGAATTCGGCCAATCAGTCATGTCAGTCATGGGAGTGACAATCAAAAATGAGTTAAGGCTTTAACTAGCCTGAATGACCTTGACAAAACGGCGATCGCAGAGATTTTAGCCGATGTCAACACCGTCTAGCAACTACGTTCTGTATTACTTATAAAAGTGCAAAGATTAATAGACTGCAGAGATGACAATTATATAAGTGTCATACTGCCTGTTATGCTTGCGCATCACTGAGAATTATGTCGCGGTTACGCATCTTCAATTACATTGCACGGTGTGGTGCTGTAGCTTTGTCCGGTAGGCATCGCGAGCTATCAAGTATTCATGTTTCGAGTACGTAAGAATTTTTATTATATATGTTAAATCGTATTTATTTGTGTCGTATTAAAAATATGTCTTCAAAGCGTTTGCTGTAAATTTTCCCGGGTTCCCGTTCCCGACAGCACGAATGAAATTTGTAATTGCAATTTTTGTCAACACGCATTGAGGCAGCGCGGCGGACATTTCCTTGCCCTAAAACCCTCTCAGAAATAAAAAAGAGTCCTGTGCCCAGTAGAGGGACTTGTATAGCCTATTACTTTACTTTGTAGCAATATTCTTATTCGTTTTAGATACAGAAGGGTACCTTATGCTGACAAAATATCATGTGGAGGCGACGAAAACGTAAAACATCTTTGTATCTAGATAAAACGTTCGAGAGATTGTCAGTCATGTCATACGCCACATTTTGTATACAGCGCAGAACGTTGCAGATAGGGCAAAATAAAAAATAATACAAAATATTATGGGAACTATTTATTAATAATATATACATTTATAGGTATTTATAATAAAAATAATGAACAAGCTGCAAGGTTCAAATAATAATGTTTCTTGTAAACACAATTGTAAAATTCCTGTTTTAATTTTTACCATTGGTTAATTGACGAAACGTAGTCAAGATCACTTCATATAAAATATATTTAATTAAAATTGAGACATGACCTATATGGCCTTCTACTTACAATTCGGCGGTATTTGAAAAGGAAATTTTGTCTTTTCACACAAGTATTGTTTACAACTGGCGTGGTTTCGAAAATAACTTTTTTGAAATTTATTTTTTTGTTAATTTTTGTTTATATCTTCTTAAAAACTGACGCCATCTCACTATTTTATTATTTGTTTTTTTTTGTAACGCAAAAGGATAAGTTAAACTAAGTTAGATTAACTTGGATAACTTTGTAATTTTTTTAATTTTATCACAAAATTTCCACAATAAATTATTACCTTTTCTACAGTGATTCTCTCCTCTTAGTTTCGACGTGACTGAAGGATGTTATACTGAGTCACCGTCAGTTACTAAGCGGCCATAAATCATTATATGTATGTATAGACATACATATATACATTTTTTGATTTTAATATTTATTTTTTTTGAATTTTGATTGATTTTTTGAAACCTGGTAAAATTATTTTTTCCATACCAATTGATGGGCCTGAGTATAATGCCAGTTATGCTCTTTGGCTGAAGTTATTTTTTATTTTATGCTCCATTGCAGACAAAACACTATTGATTGCGCATTTCTAAAACAAAATTTTACCTCTTCTCCTTCTAATAATAGCTCCTGCACCTAACACGGCGGAATAGTTATTATTATCTATAAGACCATTTGCGAAAACAGTTTTTGTTAACAGTTATGAGTGTAACATTTTATCAGCTGCTTTGTTTATAGTGCCTTGAGCAACACTTTGTCGGTTTCTGTACAGAAAATGATGCTGGCTTTGCAAATACGGATGGCCGCTACTATTGAATATAATTTCCGCTATATTACTCTTATTAACATAGAAACTTTAATTATCATTTGCATAAAATTCTAAATAGCACTTTTTACACAAGTAAGTAAACTTTTAGATCAGTCCATTTTGTTTTTCACTAATTAAGTAAAATGTAAAACAAACCAATAGGTCCGTGATTTAAAATTTCTCATGACCTTATCATAATATAAAAGTCAATCATTTAGCCATGTGATAAAACTTTTAAGTATTCCAGTCAAACATTAATGATGATATTCGGGTCATTATACTGGAAATAGTATTTTAAATATTTTGTAGTACAATTGATAATCTTCAGTATGATTGACCGTGTATATGACTTTTATAAGTCTATGTTATTTTTGATGAAAATTATTATTGCAGATAAAAGCCTTTTCACATTTATTTTAGTCTCGAATTAAATTAATCAAAATGAAAATAATAACATTGGCTCTTTATAACTGATCTTTAAATGTAAAACACTGACTTGAAATTATATAATTATTAGCATTTTTTTAAAATTCATTGAACTTTTTTAAGATTTTGTTGAAACTCTACTGGTAAAAAAAAACAAATATAATAAAATATATATATATTATAGTTCTTGATGAAAATAGTGTATGCGCGTTACATCGCATCCCATCAAGAATTTCTAATGTAATTCTTGGTGTAAAGCTAAGACGTGATAATAACTGTAAACAATAGAATAACAAAATAATGGAAACATTTACATTTACATACAAAACATTTACAAAAATACTTGCTTTATAACCTTATAAATATTATTTGATCGTAACAAAATAAAACAAGGTAGTCTTCGGCATGAAAGTAAAAATAAATATTTTCGATTACTTTTGCAATATCTAACAGCCGGATCAGCGGGCGATTCTGATCCATCTAAAGATGCTAAATTTCAGCAAGCACTGTCAAATTTAATAGGAGTGACAAAAAAACGGTTCTTGATAAAGAAAGGTAAATAAATTATTTAACCTATAAAGTAAAATCACTTTATTACAAATCAAAATAGCCCAATAGCTTTATTAACATGAGACATAATTGTACGAGTGCTTACAATACTTAACATTATTTTACTGAAATTACAGAAAGTTTTTTTTTAAATAGAATAAGGGTGACAAACGAGCACACAGTCCACCTGATGGTAAGTGGTTGCTACGGCCCATACACATCTACATCTATCCTCGATTACGTATCAAAATGTAGATGCGTTGTCACCCGTGAGGACTAAGATGTAATGCCTCGTTCCCAGTAAAAAGGTTCTCCGGTTCTCTACACTCACCATACGAAACACAGCAGGGTTAAACTGCTATTTTACATGTTATTCCGTGAGAGCGTGGTCCTTCCCCGGTCGAGCCGACCCATTCGTGCTACAACTATACCTAATAAATATAGCTATAGCATGGCTCTACCACGTAAAAAAAAATTGACGTTGAAAATTTAAGTATTTTTAGAAGCAACTTTGCAATTATTTTCTATTGAGTTAATTTTTGTGGAATCGTGTTTTGCAAACCGCCACCTGAAATACGTACAATTTTTTTTTCGATAATGACGTGAAATTACAAAACCATCCCCATGCATTTCAATGTGGCCCTATTCAGCCTCTTAATATGAACATACCTCGGATTTCAGAGATAATGGAAGATATAATATTATATTATTATTGTTCTGTGTGAGGCAACCTTTATACTTATATACATATTCTCATCATATTTTTATGGTTGGTTAGAAAAATTATATCTAAATGCAAACTTTCACAGGGTAAATTTTTTTTTACTATTTTTACCCAGCAAGTAGTAAAGCAACTACAATCCCATCGGTAAGTGGTTATGTAGTCTAAGATGGTGAATTGCACTGACTTAACAAAAACCTATTCACTCTTGCCTAATAGTACTAGGTAAGTATTATTTACGACCAATTTGTGTGTGTGTGTGTGTGTGTGTGTGTTATCGCGTGCGTGCTTGCGCGCGTGTGCTTGTGTGTGTGTGTGTGTGTGTGTGTGTGTGTGTGTGTGTGTGTGTGTGTGTGTGTGTGTGTGTATGTGTGAAGAAAAGCGTATGAGAATACGTGAAGAGGAATAAAGGTTGAGTACTACACTTCGCTTACCTGTACGAGGTTGCCACTCGAGGACCTTTCTTCCTATTTTTTATGTTTTCCAAGTTATATAGCTAGCCCATTGCCATTTCACTGTAATATTCCGTTGAGCTATGTCAGTTACTCTGGTTCTAATGCAAATACCTTCATTTCTAACTTTATCACGTAGAGAAACCCCTCTCCAATTTAAAATTTTTACATTTTTTAGATGATAGTTTGTCTAACAAAAAAAAAAAACCATAAACCCAAGAATGTCTTTATATAGTTATTTATACTTAGGTCCATTCTTTTATTTATTTAAATTGTTTGATTTAATTTGATAACAGTGTACCTAAATGTAAGTATCTGTATCTTTATTTCTCTCCCCAATAATATTTTATAAAGTCATACTTATAAAAACAGCGTTTTATTGTAATACATAATTATAAAATTCATTATCAACTAATTAATAAAAATATGCAACAATAAAATTACATAGGTATTAAAAACTATCGCAATCTAAGTAACGAGAGCATGTTCGTCGTTCCACATCTAAATTATATAAAAATGCATTTTTCAATTTCACTAATCAACGTCGCCGCAAAAATTTTTTCTTCTTTGGGCACTTTAAAAATTCATTTATTTAGAAAATAATATTTACAGTTGCCAGTGTACAGATATTAACTAAATTAAGTATTTCTAGTCATAAAAATATTTATAATTGAGTATAAACTTTTAAAAAACTAATATATATTTGAACGAAGTCGCTCCAACACCGACGTGCGGTCTACCCTCGACGACGTCCGAAAACGGACTGTGACAGAGCTTACATGGCGACGGAGCATGCGCGCTCGCGTAAATATATTCAATTTCAGGGAAAAATGATATATTCTCTTATAAAACGGGTAATAAAAATAAAACTCTCAATTAAAAATATTGATATTTTTAAGACCTTTTTTTTAGTGTAAAAACTATTTAAAAAGCTTGTGCCGTTTTGGAGAAATTTTGCAAAATATGACAAAGATAGGTACTCTTTGGGGATTTTTTTTCTAATAAGGGGTTGACAAAAATACAATTTTGTTAAATTAAAAACATTTACCAAATCTTCTTCTGTTACCCTGTATTTTTTTTTGTGGATTAAATGAACAGTTATTGAGATTTTTTTACTTAAATATCCTAGATTTAGGCATTTCAACCACTGTTAAGGCCTTAAATATACAGTACTTATTTTGAAATCTTCGCGAAGATGTCAAAATTCATTTTCATCGTTATCTTTGATTTTGTATAAGAAAATAGAAATGAAATGGTACTGAATAATTTAATAGTTAAAATCAATTGCAATTATGATCGACAGTTAATTAATCTATTAGAATTAATGTAAAAATAATACTTTTACTTTATTTTAATTAATAGACTTACTGTATTTAACGCGACCAATACTTTGAATTTAAAAAGAGGTATGTCAAAATTATTAAAAATTACTTGCAAGTTTTATTATGATTGCCGCCTCTAATTCTTATGTCGCCGGCAAACTAAATTTCGGTGCAACATGGCAGCTTGCCAACACCAAATTGTCAAATTCCCCAAAAATTCATGTCAAATTCCCCAATTTAAGGAAAAAACTTCAACAGATTCCCCACAAATTTCCCTCCATTTTATTTTAAGAAATGAATCAATTTTCAACTAATTTTATAAGATTTACTTTTTAAAAAAAATTTTTTCTTTAAAATTAAAAAAAAATTAAGAAATGAAAGCCTTAAATGATACACAATAATTGCCGAAATAAATCCGAAAAGTGAATAAAGTTAATAAAACGGTATATGCTATGTAAGTGATGGTTACCTGTAAGAGGATGAACACGAAGCACGGTAGGTAGCCCTCGCCGTGTTGAGTTATATTTTTTTACCTGTGTTGTGATAGCGTTCAAAATAAAGAGAGAGAAAAAGAGGCCTATGTCCAGTAATGAACTTCTAAGAGGCTGTAATTTATATTTCTTTTATATAGAATAAGGGTGACAAACACGCACACACAGTCCACCAGATGGTAAGTGGATGTTGTGGCTCATAGATATCTAAATATATTATTGAGAAGCAAAATGCAGATGCGTTGCACCCCTGAGTACTAGATGGAAGCCTTGTTTCCGGTAAAAAGGGTCTCCGGTTTTCTACACTCACCATACGAAACACAAGAGCATTAAGCTGCTATTTTACGCTGGTATTCCGTGAGAGCGTGGTCCTTCCCCGGTCGTGTCGACCCATTCGTGCTACAACTATAATATAGTTGCAGCATAGCTCTACCACGTAAATAATATGATCTCAATTTGTTGTTTTTCCCTTACAGTCTAGAAGAGTGCAAGCAGTGGCTACAATAGCTCGGTTACTGAGGCCGGGCGGCCGAGCCCTCATCACAGTGTGGGCCAAAGACCAGACCAGGTCCAACTACCTCTGCAGAGAGAAAGATAAAGAGGTTCAGAGCAACAGTACGGTCGAGGTGGCCGGCCTGACACTACCGGTCCACGAGAACAGAACCCAGTTCCAGCACAAGGATCTCCTTGTGCCCTGGAAACTGCGCGGCATGAAAGAGAACAAACTGGCCGACAAGCCCGAATGCACCTTACTGAGGTACTATCACGTTTTCGAAGAAGGCGAGCTAGATGAGCTCTGTGAATTGTCCAGTTTGCTGGTGGAAAGTAGTTTTTATGAAGAGGGAAACTGGTGTGTTGTTTGTAAAAAAATATAAGGCTTCATTGATTGTTAAGTTTGTTTTTATTTTATACATTTACCACAACAATAATTTACAAACACTATATTTAACTATAAATACAGTACCTACTATACATACAAAATTTAAGTACAAAATGTGCGAGAAAGAGGCGAACATTCTAGTTTTAATTAATAATGAGAGTTGAGAATAAAACTAGAATAAATTTCTTGACAACAAGGTAACAGATATTCTATTATACATATCATTCCACAAAAAGTCGGTTGAACAATTATTATTATTACAGCTGGGACAGGCTTAGGCATTCATCGTTCTTTACTACCAAATAAATAATTTTTATTTTTATTACTATTTATAAATATCTAATTGTCTTGGAAATATGCTCGTAATATTGTTACCACAACAATCGATCGACGTCGATCGATGATTGAACGTTTTATCGACCAGTATCCGTCGATCAGCTAAAGCTACCGCACCAATCAATCGACTTCGATCGACGTCGATCAATTGGTGTGGTAACAACATTACGAGCGTATTCCAAGACAATTAGATATTTATAAATAATAATAAAAATAAAAATTGTTTATTTGGTAGTAAAGAATGATGAATGATGAAGCGACATCAATCGACTTCGATCGACGTCGATCAATTGTTGTGGTATCACCTTAAGGGGAACTGGCTTTCTTAGGTGCGATCTAATTAATACTTTTCATATTTAAGTTGCTATAAAATGTAGTAGTTTGAGTAAAAATGAAATATATTTGTTTTTATAAAATACCGTAACGGTTTTCTTTTTGTACTTACAGTTTGACAGAAACTTTTTTTTAATTTTATTATTTGTTTATTTTTACGTCACGACTACTATATTTCCAAGACTCGAGTAAGCGATCGTGTTAGAATTTATCAATACTGATCATTTTGCTTCAATTTTCAAACTACTTCTTTATGTTATTAATTTTTAACATTATCACACATAACAGTCAAAGATTTTTCTTTTTCGATAAAATGGAAAAAAATAAACAATAATAATTCTCCATTATTGTTTCTTAAAGTTGTCATGCTATATGACTCCTAAAAGTACAAAAATTTGAAATTGGAATCTTACGTCTGTATTTAGCAGTATTATTGATTAAAATAACTGAACTAAATAACTAACTGAGAGACACGATAGAAAGTTCGTAGATATACACACAAAGTTATACTACATACCTACTGTACAAAATATTTCCTTTTAGTGTAGTGTGAAAAAATTATGACGATTCACCTTACACTGTTCCCTACAGCTAATTAACAACATTCTAAGGTTTCATCAAAGCTAGTTGTAATAATGGAACTACAGATATAGTAGACAGATCGGCCAGCACGGCGTCTACATTCTGAATAGTGTTCACTTGGAATATATTCTCCTTTCTGAAACTCAAAATGGCGACCGCGAGTAAAGGCAGAATGTCCAAGCAGTCGTAGCCCAAGATCGCGTCCCATAAAAACAAAAGCTGGTCCGGTGGAAGATGGCCGCTGAACGCTCGCATGAGCCATTTGAATACCACTCGTATGCTAAAAAAGATAAAGTTAAAAGTTGCATTAGAGCTTTTATTTCTCAGTTCCCAGTTCATCTAAAGAAAAATTAAATTCAAACTCACGGGTTGATGTTAATATTTCGGAAGTGTATCCAAAGCAGTGGTTCGTTAGCTTCTAAAAGCCTTTCGTACAAAAGGCACAGTGACACAATACCCTGTAATAACGTTAGACTTAATATTTTTACAATGAAGTGAAAACTGAGCTCATTCATTTGTAGGATGTCGCCCTTACACACCTGTACACAACTCCCAAAATGTAGAAGCCTACAGGTAGGGTTGCCAGCATATATATAAATAGATGACAATAAAGGATATCATATTGTTTTAAATTAAATACTGTTATGGTATCAGTAGCAACATTTTTTAATAAAAAAACAATGTAAATGCGCATTGTAACGTAGTTTGTCTCTCACAACAGCAGGTCACCTCAAAGTGATTTTTAAATTCTTTGACCTCAAGTAGCAGAGGAAATGTCGAATACGCGCGATATTACCTTGTACTCTATTAAAGATTTCAAATCAGTATTAATTTTGTAGCTGAAATAGAGGACGTCCTTCAAAGGTCGTCTGGCAACCCTACCTACAGATCACTCACGAGGGAATTTTACACGCTTGGCAGGCGGGTTGGCACTCGCATTGGCAAACGTCTCGCATCTTTGGCGCTGTTGCCCATCGCCAGCCTAAGTATTAGGTCGACGTGACATGAGATGGTTATAGCGGCGTCCATCTGAAGCCGTAAATTGAAGTGTCCGTCTGTAATATCAAAATGTGCCGTTTATTGAGCTGAGGGGGTTATTTGCATACCATTAAGACATCTGTCTGTTTGTTCCGGCTTATCTCGGAAACGGCTGGACCGATTTCGACAGGACTTTCACTGGCAGGTAGCTGATGTTATAAGGAGTAACTTAGGCTACTTATATTTTAGAAAAATAATGAGGGTTCCGCGCAACATAATTAAAACCCTAAATTACACGCGGGCGAAGTCGCGGGTAACAACTAGTATTGTATAATGAACTTCACGAACAGATAGGGAGCAATGCCAGGAGTGATCGAGGCTAAATTTTATCACAAAATATTCGAGAATTTTTTGAGTGAAAAATTGTTAATTTAAATCTTAAATCTCGCCACGGGGGTATAAATCTGAAGAAAGTTGTTCGAGTGACAACCTCGTACCGGTAGGCAATGTATGGGGCGGTCCCCCTCTTGATGGAGTGATGACCTGGTAAGACATGCAGGAAGGCGATGGATGCAGCTGGCTCAGGACCTTGCTTTGTGGCATTCTCTGGGAGAGGATTATGCTCAGCAGTGGACTTGTGAAGGGCCGTAATGATACTGTTACGAGCTTGGGAATTAAAAACTGCCGAGTGAATTACCAAAATTGACACTTTAATTACAGAACACTAATAACAACTTAAAACCATACTAATAACAAAACACAATTGTACTACTGATGACTTTAGTTCGCAGTTGTATCGCTTCGGAGTATTCGCTTGAATCGCCAACTCAACACTGATTGGGTCGCGGTCTATACCGGCCTTATATAGGGCCTCAGATAATTTCCAGGACCTTCTACTATAGAAACATCTAGAATTTTCGAGTACATACCGGTCCCGACCGGTGTCGATAATTCTAGAAAGTTTTTCGATGAAAAATTCTAGAAGGATCTTGACTCCTAGTTCGGCTACTCGATACTAGAGGGCGCAAGTGGTAACTAGTGTTGCCATGTACCAGGCATTAATGATGGCGCTCAATAATACCTTAAACCTAGATAACGCCACAATAATTGATCCTACACAGGCGAACTCTGGGCGGATCGCTAGTCTCAAATATAAAGATTAGCGACCCGTCCTAATATGTTTGAGACTAATCTTTAATTTAGATTTTATTTATTTAAAATTTAATTAAAATTTGACTGACACCACGAAACTTAACATCTTAAAATGGAGTCATCATCATCCTCATTACAGCCTTTCATAAGTCCACTGCTGACTGCTGAACATAGGCCTCCCCCAAGGAATGCCACAAAGCACGGTCTTGAGCCACCTGCATCCATCGATTTCCTACATGTCTTACCAGGTCGTCACTCCATCTCGTGGGGGGTCGCCCTACACTTCGCCTACCGGTACGAGGCATGCCACTCAAGAACCTTTCTTCCTCATCGGTTGTCGGTTCTTCGAGCTATATGGCCGGCCCACTGCCACTTCAGCTGACTAATCCGTTGGGCTATGTCGGTTACTCAGATTCTACTGCGGATATCCTCATTCCTAAGTTTATCACGCAGAGAAACCCCGAGCATAGCCCTCTCCATAGCTCGCTGAGTGACCTTGAGCTTCCTCATACGGCCAGCAGTGAAGGACCACGTCTCAGATCCGTAAGTAATCACTGGCAACACGCACTGGTTGTACAATTTCGTTTTAAGGTTTTGAGGTATGTCTGACGAGAAGATGTGTCGTAGTTTCCCGAACGCTGCCCAGCCGAGTTGAATTCGTCGATTGACCTCTCGGTCGAAGTTGGACTTACCTAGTTGGACTATTTGCCCCTCGTCAACAACTTCGAGCTTAGTGCTCCCAACAATTACCGGCATAGGTGCGACATGGACATTAAACAATCTTTGTATTGTCCATGTTCATCTTAGGACCTATCCGTTGGGAGACACCATTGAGGTCATTGAGCATAGTGCTTAGGTCCTCCAGCGATTCTGCCATAAGGACTATATCGTCGGCAAATCGAAGGTGAGTGATGTACTCGCCATTGATGTTAATACCGTATCCTTTCCAGTCCAGAAGCTTGAAAACGTCTTCCAATGCAGCGGTGAAGAGTTTCGGGGATATAACGTCACCCTGTCTTACACCTCTCTGCAATTGGATAGGTTTCGTTCGATATACCGACAGTCAACTTGGCACCGCTGAAGGGACTGCAACACCGCCCAAATTTCGACGGAATCAAAGGCTTTCTCAGGCATAGAGGCAAATTGTACTCCTCGGACTTCTGTACAACTTGCCGAAGGGTATGTATGTGGTCTATGGTGCTAAAGCCCTTTCGGAAACCGGCTTGTTCGGGAAGCTGGAAGTTGTCAAGTCTGCGTGCGAGACAATTCGTAATGACTCTCGAAAACAGCACGTAGACGCGGCTCAGAAGGGAAATCGGTCTGTAGTTCATCAAGAGAGCATTGTCACCTTTCTTGAAGAACAAGACCACCGCACTTCTGCTCCACGCCTCCGGTGTAATGCCACCATGGAGGACGGAATTAAAGAGCCTTTGAAGGACTTCCAGTACCGGTTTTCCACCCGCTTTCAGAAGCTCCGCTGTAATTCCATCCTCGCCTGGGGCTATGCCATTTTTAAAATGCTGGAGAACCATTCTAATCTCGCTCAGTATGACGTCCGGGATGTCTTCGGAATAGTGTCGGATAAGACTCGCTCTTGGATCGTTACTCACACTTGCGTGTGGCTCCAACGATGACGTGTACAGCTGTCCATAAAACCTCTCAATCTCACTCAAAATCTTTGGTGCCCCGGAAACGATGCTGCCACACTCGGTCTTCAGCTTTGACAGTTAGCTCTTTCTGGCAGACTGATCTCTGGTAAAGACTTTGGAGCCTTGGTTCCGCTCGATCGCTTCTTCAATACAAGCTGTATTGAAGTTGCGTAAGTCCCGCCACATGCATTTGGAGATCTGTCTGTTCAGTTGCCTGTATGCTGTCAAATCTGTTGAGGAATGTAGCTTCATCTCCCGTCTAACAGCCATGAGATTAAGAGTGTGATCGGAGAGTTTTTGTGTTCTTCTGCGGCGGGTCTTGCAGAACTTAGCTACGACCGCATGGACAGTTTCCACGAGCTTGTCATTCATATCGTCCACTTCATTGCAGTCTTCTAGGCACTGAAAACGATCTTGTAACTTGAGCTGAAAGGTTTCAGGACTTTGGAACAGAGCACGAGGGGGACGGAGCGTTGACTTCATTAGACGAGACCATAATCATAATGAAGTCAATCTCATTTTTGTCGAACCGTCGGGGCTCGACCAGGTCCACTTCCTGTGGGGCCGCTTCTGGAAGAAAGAGTTCATCATAAAGAGTTCCTCTTTCTCCATGAAGTCGGCCAGCGCTGGCCCCTTGGGTTCCGTTGCCCTATTCCAAATTTCCCTACTTTCAGCTCACCGTTCTCTCTTGTGCCTAGTTTTGCATTGAAGTATCCCATTAACACCGTATATTGGGTTTTGAAGGAATGCATGGCTCTAGAGATATCCTCATACATTTCCTCCACCTCCTCATCGGGGTGTGCCGAGGTTGGTGCGTAAACCTGTATGACCTTCAGCTAACACCGTTTGGTGATTCTGACTATAAGGTACGCAACCCTCGTCGACACACTCCCGATCTTTACAACGTTGTTAACAAGAGACTTGTGGACGATAAATCCGACACCTCCTTGGGACAGATGGTCGCCCTCCCGGCGATAGAGCAAGTTACCGGATTCGAGGATTATCGTGTCCTCCTCCTCTCTTCGGACTTCGGATAATCCTATAATATGCCAGCGTAACTTGTCTATCTCTTCTTCCAGCTCCACGATCTTCTCGTCAGTCCTTAGGGTGCGTGAGTTGTACGTTGCCAGGTCGAATCGTCTAAGGTGGCAACCGAATCTCCACCGGAGATTCTTAGCACCCCCTGCCCCGCTGTTACCATGGTCGCCACCGTAGCCAAGAATAGCGGGGCCGCCGGGGACTGGGGGCGTCTCCTTGTTACTCTCTTCATAGGGGGGTATTTGCCATAGTTGCCACGCTTGGCGAGCGGGTTGGCAACCGCAGTTTTTTTTATTGTAATTTTGGCTATTATCAGGAAGATGCTGCTGCCCATCTCCTGTTTCCCTTTGTCGCCTTTTACGACACCCTCTGGAAGATATGGGGTAGTGGATATTCTTGACCGCCACTACACGGCTAAAATCGAGTAGCGTTTGACTATTTGGGTATATAATATTACCTCTAAAAACATACTATCAACATGGCGAAACAAATAAAAAAACTTAAGTACCTAGTATGTTTCAATCTAATATGTTATTGTTGAAGAAATATATTTTGCTGCTTTGACTTTAGTATAGCAAGATACTATAATATATAGTAGGGTTGGCAATCTTACACTGGTTAGGACATCCATGGGACAAACGTAGGCAAAAGTAAAAAGAAAGACGAAGAACAAGTAATTCAGAATTAACGACCCAATAGGTACCCTTACGACTGCAGTATGTTAAAATTGCGATGGGTAACTTGAATATACCTGAGGATGAGTTGAAATGTAATGCAGTCGATGCCAGTAGCGGACGTAGAAAGCCCGGAACGTGTAGTAGAGTTGCACGGGATCGTCGTATAGGTAACAGAACGGAGTGGCTGACAATAGAGATACGAACAAATTGTAGTCTTCGTTATAATGTATTGGTTATGAAAGAGAGCAAATGGACTGAAAACTTATTTGATAAATGCGGTGAATATAATATAACCTTAAAATACAAATGCGAAATGCCTGTGGAAAATACTTCATGAAAGCTATAACAAAAGAAGCAAAACACTTAACGAATCTCAAAATTCCTCGGCTTGGCAAATATAATAGAAAATAATATATGCGGTGCGGCGAGAACACACAACCACTCATTGCGGCGCCTTCCATAGTTGTCCGTAGATTAACTTATTTTATGCGGGCGCGTCATAGACCGAGTCATAAGCCAATGCATCCGTTGCCACACGTTCACAAAGTAATTCCACAGACATTTATTATATTATTAAACAAAAAAAACGAATAAATAATATTTTGAAGACATGTGAAGTTCGTCAACACGTATTGGGGCGGCGCGGGGGACATTGCCTCGCCCTAATACCCTCTCATAGATGAGAGGAGGCTTGTGCCAAGCAGTGGGACGTATATAGACTGTAACTTTAACTTTAATGGCAGCTTCATACAAGAAATGTACGACAATTTTGGCCTACCAAATTCATCGCACACAGTTGCATATGGTGGATATTTGCCACGCTTGGCAGGTGGATTGGCAACCGAAATGTTTTCTGATTATGAGTTGTTGTCAGGAAGAAGCTGCTGCAGATCTCCTGTTTCATTAAAAGTACGACAAAAACAATCTATTTTTACAATTGATTGGGGTTCAGCAACGAAATAACCGCAGGCTCAGCATAATCATTCTATTTTATCAGCTAATAATAGACTACTGTTTTTTTTTATATAGACAAACGAACACACAGTCCACCTGATGGTTAGTGGATACTGTTGCCCATAGACATCTACATCTATCCTCGGTTAAGAATCAAATGTGTGAACCTCTGAGGACCAATATAGAAAACCTCATTATCAATCAAAAGGGTTTCCAGTTCTCTACACTCACCACACGAAACACAGCAGCGTTAAGCTGTTTTTACGGCGGTATTCTGTGAGAGCTTGATCCTACCTCGGTCAAGCAGACCCATTTGTGCTACAATGTCAATACAGCAGTAGCATGGCTGTACCACGTTGAAAAACTGTTGGATATATGCTTCTGAAATTGTAGTAAGAATTAGAGGTAATTCCCACTCCTGACCGCAGTACCAAATATCTGGTAACTTTGCCGCTTCCCGTTACCGGTCCGGATATCTCCAGAAATGAGAGACCTGTGCCCAGCAGTGAAAGCTATAACCTATAAAGACTGTAACTTTACTTTATATACTAAATAGTATAAAGATACAAAACTCTTTCGGAGGCCACGAAGGTCTTCAACTTGACCAACTTGTTTGTTCAATCTACTCTGTCTAAATTTAAGGACATATAGCACCTGCTCACCGTACATAGTGAATCCGTGGAAGGGTATGATACCACTCGGGGGGAAGACGGTGATGCTGTCGAGCGACGTCTGCTTACCCTTGATGGTCACCGTTAGAGGGTTCCCGACGCTACCTTTGAGTTGCTGCAATACCTCACCGTCCCGTGAGAAACATAGCATTACCTGAAACGTTTTAAAATATTCAGGGCTTCCCCTTTCTACCGACTTCAGAAAAGAAGAGGTACTCAATTCGACTGTATTTTTGTAATGTGTGTAACCTCATAACTCTTTTCTTAGTGAACCGATTTCGATGATTCTTTTTTTATTTCAAAGCTGGTGCTTCTTATGTAGTCCCATGTAAATTTGATCAAGGTCTGACCAGTAGTTTTTGAGTCAACCTTAATAGTATATATTGAAGTAGGTTGTACATAATTTAAATAAAAAAAAAATGTAATATAAATTATTAAGAATAACTCAAAAACTATTGATCAAACTTTGATCAAATTTGAATGAGACCACATGTGAAGCACCAGCTTTCAAATAAAAAAAAAACATCGAAATCGGTTCTCCCAGTAAAAAGTCATGAGGTAACACACTCATAAAAATAACATACAGTCGAATTGAGTACTTTTTGAAGTCGGTAGAAAATGTTTAATTTTACCACTTGTTACCTTTTACAGTTCTACGCGCGTGCGTTAAAAATATAACAGTCAAACTAAAATTACATTGCGCATTAACACGACAACGATGTTTTGTAGTTAAATTCAAAAATTCGAAGTAATAATTAAAAAACATATTAAGTTTATTTCTATAACTAAATTGTTATTAATTATAAGTTACTGTATTTCATATGATGAGTGGTAGAGAACCGGAGATCCTTTTTAACGGAAACGAGGCATTCCATCTTAGTCCTAACGGGTGAGAATGCATTTTCGTTTTGTTTCTTAATCGAGGATAGACGTAGATGTCTACAGGCAACAGCAGCCACTTACCATCAGTGTGCGCTCGTTTGTCACCCTTAGTCAATAAAGAAATGACTGCACTTGCAGTAATGTGGAGCAGCTACACGCTTGATTCGCGCTGCAGCAAGACGAAAGAATAGCTGAAGACCGATTGTATTCTAAATTGACTTTAAAATAAGGAGGAGGCTCACAATGAAGGCATCAACGAATTTTTCTGCCTCTAGTGCGGCGATGAGGTGAAAATTTCCTACAAGTAAATGTTCCTGGTCTGGATATTTCTTAGATTGGATGTTGATGATTTGCGTCCTTGTACAATTTATGTATAAAAACTGTTCCCATGATACAGGAGAAAATCGTAGTGTAACGTTGTAGATAAATAAAACAAGCTCGTCCGTTAGAAAAAAAAATACAACAGACCTGATACAGCAGGTCTTCGAACACGAAATATTGGTCGTCATTAGAAGCGGTGAGCTGCACATCCTTGAATATAAGCTTGTCTATCATCAGATCCACTTCTAGGACGTTCTTCTTTAGTTTATTGAAGTAAGCAATTTGCTGGAAAGAAGAAGTGGCGAAGTTGTGCATAAGAGCAGACTTAAGGAAATCTCCATACGATATGTAGCCTGTAATATGTGACGGTATAGCCTTTATATCTAATGCTAACAGTGTGGTTAAGGAATGGGATTGAAAATGGCGTCGCCACTATTCACCTCTCACTCGCACACTGTCGCTATTTATACTCACACCCGCCGGTAAAGACTGCAACAAAATACGTTGTGATATGCGTTTTTCGTACGTTCTATAACTTCAGTCCAACTTGTCATTGGAATCAATGATAAAAAATTAAAGTACAAAAAAAATTCAGTCCGGTTTCGCTAATTTGTGAGGTACGATGCGTCCTGAGAATTTTCTTCATAAATACTGTTGATTTTGTTTGTTATTATATTGTACACAATATGTACATGCTGTTGAGCATAAGTTACCATTTTTAAAATTTTCGTTTTACTGTCGAGCTAACTGTTCGGAGTAGCTGAATCGATTGTAATAAAACTTCACGAACAAATAGAGAGAGTAATACCAGGAGTGATCTAAACTAAATTTTATCCGAAACATTTAGAGACTATTAAGATAGAAATATTGATAAGATAAAATAAATGGTCTGTAATGATTATCTCAAGTCTAAATAACGCCACATTAATAGATTTAACACTAGTGGGGGTCGCTAGTAATAAATGTTATTTTAAAATTAAAATTAAAAGATTTGTATACGCAAGTAGGTACTTGCGTATACAATTCTTTTCAAATATTTTCCCATTAATAGAAAATTTCCAAATAACCAAATAATATAACGTTATAACTATATACCGTTATTAGCGGATTTTCGCTATTTGTACTGTGCATGTTGACGGTACAGGCTCGAAGAGCCGCCATTTCTAATCCCATTTTTTATCCGTACGGAATGTACATAAAAATGAATCTTTGTTTGTTTGTTCATATTTTATGAGTTGCTATACCGTTTATAAGATTGCATCTTTGTCAACTTATTGGTTGCACTTGTGCAAAAGTTAAGTATAGGCATAGTACAATTAATAAGTTAGAATTAATAATAAGGATATTTACACAAATTTTTTTCTGCGACAGCAACGCACCGAGTACCAGCTAGTCATAAAATATACGAAAAACAGCCATACAAGTGCGTTCGCATCGTTTTTAAAACGGGCGGTGCGGGCTGCCGCGCTTGAGGAACTCCTGCGCGAGCGGTACCTGCGTTGAGAGCTCGACGCCGAGCACGTGCGCCCACAGCTGCGCGCGCAGGCAGTGCGGGCTGCCGCGCTTGAGGAACTCCTGCGCGAGCGGTACCTGCGTTGAGAGCTCGACGCCGAGCACGTGCGCCCACAGCTGCGCGCGCAGGCAGTGCGGGCTGCCGCGCTTGAGGAACTCCTGCGCGAGCGGTACCTGCGTTGAGAGCTCGACGCCGAGCACGTGCGCCCACAGCTGCGCGCGCAGGCAGTGCGGGCTGCCGCGCTTGAGGAACTCCTGCGCGAGCGGTACCTGCGTTGAGAGCTCGACGCCGAGCACGTGCGCCCACAGCTGCGCGCGCAGGCAGTGCGGGCTGCCGCGCTTGAGGAACTCCTGCGCGAGCGGTACCTGCGTTGAGAGCTCGACGCCGAGCACGTGCGCCCACAGCTGCGCGCGCAGGCAGTGCGGGCTGCCGCGCTTGAGGAACTCCTGCGCGAGCGGTACCTGCGTTGAGAGCTCGACGCCGAGCACGTGCGCCCACAGCTGCGCGCGCAGGCAGTGCGGGCTGCCGCGCTTGAGGAACTCCTGCGCGAGCGGTACCTGCGTTGAGAGCTCGACGCCGAGCACGTGCGCCCACAGCTGCGCGCGCAGGCAGTGCGGGCTGCCGCGCTTGAGGAACTCCTGCGCGAGCGGTACCTGCGTTGAGAGCTCGACGCCGAGCACGTGCGCCCACAGCTGCGCGCGCAGGCAGTGCGGGCTGCCGCGCTTGAGGAACTCCTGCGCGAGCGGTACCTGCGTTGAGAGCTCGACGCCGAGCACGTGCGCCCACAGCTGCGCGCGCAGGCAGTGCGGGCTGCCGCGCTTGAGGAACTCCTGCGCGAGCGGTACCTGCGTTGAGAGCTCGACGCCGAGCACGTGCGCCCACAGCTGCGCGCGCAGGCAGTGCGGGCTGCCGCGCTTGAGGAACTCCTGCGCGAGCGGTACCTGCGTTGAGAGCTCGACGCCGAGCACGTGCGCCCACAGCTGCGCGCGCAGGCAGTGCGGGCTGCCGCGCTTGAGGAACTCCTGCGCGAGCGGTACCTGCGTTGAGAGCTCGACGCCGAGCACGTGCGCCCACAGCTGCGCGCGCAGGCAGTGCGGGCTGCCGCGCTTGAGGAACTCCTGCGCGAGCGGTACCTGCGTTGAGAGCTCGACGCCGAGCACGTGCGCCCACAGCTGCGCGCGCAGGCAGTGCGGGCTGCCGCGCTTGAGGAACTCCTGCGCGAGCGGTACCTGCGTTGAGAGCTCGACGCCGAGCACGTGCGCCCACAGCTGCGCGCGCAGGCAGTGCGGGCTGCCGCGCTTGAGGAACTCCTGCGCGAGCGGTACCTGCGTTGAGAGCTCGACGCCGAGCACGTGCGCCCACAGCTGCGCGCGCAGGCAGTGCGGGCTGCCGCGCTTGAGGAACTCCTGCGCGAGCGGTACCTGCGTTGAGAGCTCGACGCCGAGCACGTGCGCCCACAGCTGCGCGCGCAGGCAGTGCGGGCTGCCGCGCTTGAGGAACTCCTGCGCGAGCGGTACCTGCGTTGAGAGCTCGACGCCGAGCACGTGCGCCCACAGCTGCGCGCGCAGGCAGTGCGGGCTGCCGCGCTTGAGGAACTCCTGCGCGAGCGGTACCTGCGTTGAGAGCTCGACGCCGAGCACGTGCGCCCACAGCTGCGCGCGCAGGCAGTGCGGGCTGCCGCGCTTGAGGAACTCCTGCGCGAGCGGCGCGTAGCGCAGCGCCGCCACTCGCGCCCCTAGCGCCGCTCGCTCCGCACTTAGCGTTGCCTCGGGGTTCGCTCCCAACAGGAGCTCACCGCTCGCCCACTCCGGGTACACTTTACGCTTGGAAAAATAGTTTATTCGATACTTTTTTTTCAAACCCCGATGAAAACAGTGTTATAAGTTTGCTGTATGTATCTGTATATATTAATTAACTAACTAAATTCAAATTTGGTTGAATTTCAGTTAGAGGCCTTCACTGGCCAATTACTAATTTTTCATTATACTTTTTTCAAAGCAATTTCGACCTTATAAGGGTATAATATACGGTATATAAAAATGATATTGTTCTAAATTAAATGAATCAGTTATTAGCCGATAGCTGGCAAGTAACGTGGCCAATTACTAAATACTTTTTTTATTTCTTTTAGACTGCTTCGACATGCCAAAGATACCGCAATATACCAAGGAACAAGTAGACAAAGCATTAGAAGACGTTAGTCAAGGTATATCAGTTCGTACAGCAGTCAAAAAATATGGTATACCTAAAGCAATACTACAATTTAAATTGAAACACCCGGATAGCAAGAGTGAATTTGGACGAGAACCCTACTTAACTAGAGAAGAAGAAAAACAGTTAGAAGGATAGCTGTGCGATATGGGCAAAAGAGGGTTTCCTAGAAATGCCGAAGACATTCTAGATTCTGTTCAAAATTTTCTGAATAAAAACCCCAGAGAGACTCCATTCAGGAAAAATAGACCTAGAAAAGAATGGTTGAAAGGTTTTTTAAAACGCCATCCTAGGATAACTAAAAGAACTAAAAGAACGAATAACATTCAGCTACCAATTTTATTGTTTGTTGACGGACACAAATCTCATTTAACCTACGATTAGGTCGTAGGTTCGTGTACTAGCTCGCTCTCTTCAAATAGAAATATTTGCGCTGTATCCAAACGCCATTAGGATTCTTCAGCCAGCTGATGTGTTACTATTTAGACCTGTAAAACAGTTCTGGAAAGGCAGTTAGAAATGGCTATTTGAGAACATTGGTGAAGTTGTTTCTAAGCAAAATTTTGCTTTCGTTCTAAAAAAAGTTACTGACAAAATTAGTTCTGCCTGTATTGGCTTTCGAGCTTGCGGCCTCAATTCTTTTGATCCAAATGCTGTCGATTATTCTAAATGCTTAGCCAAGTCAGCATTCAGATCTGAAGATAATGTACGCATTTCAACTGATAAACCAGAAAAATCATTATCATTAACAAAATTTTCAGAAATCGTAGGTGCAGAGATGATTAATAAATTTAAAGACATTAAAAATATAATGCAAGATTTGCAAAACAATGAATCATTCTTCTTTATCTCTTTCTCTTTATCAAATATGGAACTTTTATCATTCGAATACTGAAAATATTACAGAGAATACTTATGCATGTGAGGAAGGAGAATACAATGACATGGGACCCGAACTGACAAATACACAAGAGCAAAACTATAACATAATAATTGTTCGCGCCAAACGCTAATGTTAAGAATTGACGCCAGAGGGCGCTCGACGCGGTGTATTCGTACCGGTTTGACGTTCAAGCGAGCAGAGTTGGTTTTGGGCGTGGCGCGTCGGAAGTCGACAATGCAGCGCAGTCACTAGGACTGCGTGGTCGCGTACCGTATAACCTCTAAATAGTGTCCGTTTTTGTTAGCAAATTTATGCAACGACGAGGAGTTTTGTTGAGTCAAGTAAAATAGATTGTTTGCGCGGACGCCGGGTCGATTAATTGTTTTGGAAGTTAATATTGATTGCGATCAACGTCCGGTCTTTGATGCGTGTGGAATTTACTATTGCAGTTTTTTCGCTAGACTCGTGAGTAATTTACGTCAATTTGTATAGTGATTGCATTTTGAAGCGCATTTGCAATATTTATGCATTTTTTGCATGAGTGGCCTGTTAATATCGTACGAAAGAATCTTAGTTTGTTTTGTGGAACGCGGAACTTTGTGACCCGAGAGAAGGTCGCGTTCGGTTTCTAGAAATGATTTGTTGCTAAGTGAAAACGGAAGTTGACCTTTGGTCAACCGTTCATTAGTTGTGCCGTGTGTCACGTGTTTGATTACGATTAAGGGGGATTTAGTTGAGTTTGAAGTGAATTAAATGTACAATAAAGTTGATAGATTGAAATAGTGTACAATAAAGTTGATAAACTGAAATAGTGAAATAAAGGCAGAAGTTTTCCATTGGTGACGTCCGCTGGAGTGATACCACATCGTGGGGCAGCATCGGACCAGGCCGCTGCCCGATCACCTCGGTTAAGTCAGGTCACACATTGTACACACTACTACACACAAACTTACATGCACCTACCTACCGCCTGACCAAGCCTTGTGGTCAGTCTTAGCGTCGGAACCAGGTACGTCCTAATTATTTACCTAGCCTTATATCTATTGTGTAGAATAATAAGTCTCCATAGGCCATTAGGGCCCCGTCCTCTGTTGCCCGTCGAGGGGCTACTATGGGCCCTAGCCCATTCGACCTTTGCCGGGGCAGCTAAGGGCGTGAACAATAATAATTAATAACAATAGTTCTGAAAACGAAACTCAATATATAATCATAGAAACACACCAAAGCCTTGAAAAAAATCCAGGATGAACAAGATAGTGCGAGAAATGACCATCAGACCTGTGAATATGAAAACTTTCCTTACCAGGGTTAGGGTTGAAGGTTGAACTGTAAAGGTGAACCCTTTACAATTCAACCTTCAAATAATGAACAAATCAACATTACTAGTGATCTACAGAATAACGACCAAGAACTTGTAACTTTAGTAGACCTAGGAATAGCAAATGATGATAACATCCATGACAAAACCTACCATCTTGTTCAACAACAAAACTTAAAGATTTTTTAGCAATGCCTTCAGAACCAACCAGAAAAGGGAAACGTAATATTGAGACGCTACCTTACCACATATCAGGACCAGAATACCAAAAGATTTTAGAAGAAAAATCCAAGGAAAGGAATAGACTACAGGAAGAAAAGAAGGCAAAGAAAGTTATGAGAGAGCAAAAAAAAGAAGAAATAAAGAGGAAACTAGAGGAAATAAAGACAAAACAGTTGGAAAAGACTAGAAAAATTGAGTCTAATTCTTGCTGTGGTGTGTGTAAAAGAGTTGTAAAGAGCATAAAATTGAGATATTGTGAATGGCAGAAAGCATATCATAAATTTTGTATTCCTAAATCTCACCTTATGCAGATACCTCTAGAGTAGGGTTGTCATCTCCTAAAATGAAAAAAAGCCGGACTCAGCGCTCCAAAAAGCCGGACTTTTGGCCCTAAAAGCCGGACAGTAATTTTTAGCCAAACGTACCTTTCTGAGGCCATGCAGCCAAAAAACTCACCAACTCCAACCCCCCGAGAAAAAACTAAAATACTCCGTTATATACGTAAATTGTTTATTAATCAATCACAGCACAATTTCAAGTGTATATGTTACTTAATGTTTTCTTATATTTACGCGAAGACTACACATTAAATGAAACTAATTTTTACGGATTAAATCGCGTTTAATTTTAACTTTTTTAATTCCCGAGGTTTCGGGTGCTTTACAGTACCCATGGTCACTGGAGGACTGAGATGTTTTGACGTCCCGGTGTCATAGTTAGCCCGGCTACCTTCAGTTTTTTAATATTCATTTTTGGTTCGATTTACGGAGCATGAGCTTACAGTATCTTGAAGTCTAGCAGTGATATACTTGGGTTTGGATTTAATTTTATTAATTATAGAAACCCAAGCAGATGGCAGCACCCATCCATCTTCTCTATTGAAAATGTTTTTTAATTTCAATAGCCTCGCGAATAATTCTTGGTAGGAATCGGTGTTCTTTTGCGAGGATTTGTGGTCTATCAAATCTAATGTATTGCAAAACAACAAGCTTCGGGTCCCGCGCCTACGTCACAGTGACGGAGTGAAGCCGGCCACAGTCGAGCGTGTGCCTGCTGTACTACCCTATGTCAGAGGAGTCACAGACAAGGTTGGCTACATTAATAGACCACTAATCCTCGCAAAAGGACAAATTAAAAAACATTTTCAATAGAGAAGATGGATGGGTGCTGCCATCTGCTTGGGATCCTATAATTAATAAAATTAAATCCGAATCCAAGTATATATATATGAATGACAAGCTCGTGGAAACTGTCCATGCGGGCGGAGCTAAGTTCTGCAAGACACGCCGCAGAAGAACACAAAAACTCTCCGATCACACTCTTAATCTCATGGCTGTTAGACGGGAGATGAAGCTTAATTCTTCAACAAATTTGACAGCATACAGACAACTGAACAGACAGATTTCCAAATGCATGCGACGGGACTTACGCAACTTCAATACAGCTTGTATTGAAGAAGCAATCGAGCGGAACCAAGGCTCCAAAATCTTTGCCAGAGAGAAACAACTGTCAAAGCTGAAGACCGAGTGTGGTAGCATCGTTTCCGGGACACCTGAGATTTTGAGTGAGATTGAGAGGTTCTATGGGCAGCTGTACACGTCATAGTTGGAGCCACACGCAAGTGTGAGTCTTATGCGACACTATTCTGAAGATATCCCGGACGTCAGTCTGAGCGAGACTAGAATGGCTCTCCAGCACCTTAAAAATGGCAGAGCCCCAGGTGAGGATGATATTACAGCGGAGCTTTGGAAAGCGGGTGGAAAACCGGTACTTGAAGTTCTTCAGAAGCTTTTTAATTCTGTCCTCCATGGTGGCACTACTCCGGAGGCGTGGAGCAGAAGTGGGGTGGACTTGTTCTTCAAGAAAGGCGACAATGCTCTCTTGAAGAACTACAGATCGGCTTCCCTTCTGAGCTTCGTTTACGTGCTGTTTTGGAGAGTCATTATGAATCGTCTCGCACGCAGACTTGACGACTTCCAGCCTACTGAACAAGCCGGATTCCGAAAAGGCTTTAGTACCATAGACCACATACATACCCTTCGGAAAATTGTACAGAAGACAAAGGAGTATAATCTGCCACTTTGCCTTGCGTATGTGGACTATGAGAAAGCCTTTGATTCCGTCGAAATTTAGGCGATGTTGCAGTCCCTTCAGCGGTGCCAAGTTGACTGTCGGTATATCGAAGTGCTTAAGTGTTTGTACAGTAGAGCTACGATGGCTATCCGAATACAGAATCAGAGTACGATACCTATCCAACTGCAGAGACGTGTAAGACAGAGTGATGTTATATCCCCGAAACTCTTCACCGCTGCATTGGAAGACGTTTTCAAGCTACTGGACTGGGATGGATGCGGTATTAACATCAAGGGCGAGTACATCACTCACCTTCGATTTGCCGACGATATAGTCCTTATGGCAGAATCGCTGGAGGACCTAAGCACTATGCTCAATGACCTCAATAGTGTCTCCCAACGGATAGGTCTTAAGATGAACATAGAAAAAACAAAAATGAAAAAATGTACACCTATGCTGGTGGTTGTTGGGAGCACTAAGTTCGAAGTTGTTGACGAGTATGTTTACTTGGGACAAATAGTCCGACTAGGTAAGTCCAACTTCGACCGAGAGGGCAATCGACGGATTCAACTCGGATGGGAAGCGTTCGGGAAACTACGACCCATCTTCTCGTTGGACATACCTCAAAGTCTGAAAACGAAATTGTACAACCAGTGCGTGTTTCCAGTGATGACTTACGGATCTGAGACGTGGTCCTTCACCGCTGGCCGTATGAAGAAGTTCAAGGTCGCTCAACGAGCTATGGAGAGGGCTATGCTTGGGGTTTCTCTGCATAGTAAACTTAGAATTGAGGATATCCGCAGTAGAACAAGAGTAACCAACATAGCGCAATTGATTAGTAAGCTGAAGTGGAAGTGGGCCGGCCATATAGCTCGAAGAACCGACAACCAATCGGGAAGAAAGGTTCTCGAGAGGCAGCCTCGTACCGGTAGGCGAAGTGTAGGGTGACCCCCCATTAGATGGAGTGATGACCTGGTAAGATATGCAGGAAGTCGATAGATGCAGGTGGCTCAGGACCGTGCTTTGTGGCATTCCTTGGGGGAGGCCTATGTTCAGCAGTAGACTTGTGAGAGGCTGTTAGTTTTTTTTTATCAAGAAACTTTATTTATGGAAATACTATTTATGGTTGGCAAGAAAAAAAATTGTGGCTCTTTAAAACTTTGAAATTTTGAAAATTGTAATTTTTGGCTCTTCCGTCTCAAAAGGTTGCTGACCCCTGCCCTATCCCATTCTCTTTTATTTGGTATGTAACAAGTGTATGTGACTTTATCAACATGTTTTTTATTGATGTCAGAAAATAAATTTTACGTTAAGTGGCCAATAACTACAGCATTCACCCTACCCTAAATCGTAGAGCATGAATGAAGAGAATAATGAGTGGACGAAGCGAAACAAGTATGTAAGGATCGTAGCAAGTGGAAAGAAGTGGTCTCTGCCTACCCCTACGGGAAAGAGACGTGATTATATGTATGTATGTATGTATTAACGTCGTAGAGTCTGTCGATGGGTAATTGCATAGAATTGTTTAGAATTTGATTATAATTACCAACTGATCCAACGACTTCACTTGAAGTGGTAGATGCGCAAATTCCCACTTCGGTTCGTCACTAAAATCCAAATAAAATGTTTGTGATAGTAAAATATTAAAATATACAATTTACGATATTTTTAAGTATTTACTTACTCTTTAGTAAATGGAACGTAACCCGATAATGTTAATAACACTTCCAAAAAGTCCTTTGGTGCGTACACTGGTCTGTACTTTGAAAGATCTGTAAGAATATATATATGGTGGTGACACTTGAAGTAAGTTTCTCGAGTAGCAGCCTCTTACGGGTGGTTGAAGTGTAGGACGGTCCCCCACTGCATGAAATGATGAGGTGGTAAGACATGTAGGAAGTCGATGGATGCAGATGGCTCAGGACCGTGCTTTGTGGCATTCCTTGGAAGAGAAAGATGTTCAGCAGAAGACTTGTGAAGGGCCGTAATGAATGAATTAATTAATGAATACGGTGGTGGCAGCGTCAGTCCAAACTATCACCCAATTTCATTTCGTGGGGGTCGTGGGACTACGAGAAATGGCAAAAAATATTTAGGTTTCCGATGGATGGCGGTACAACTATCTCGCTTACGGCAGACTTAAAACACCCAGATTAATAACGGGCGACAGCGTCAAAGGTAACGTCTGGTAATTTGATTGTCAGGCTTTACCAATCAAGTTGTCAATCGTTGTCAAGGCAAAGGCAAATCAGGGAGGATTTGCTTTTGCCTTGACAACGGGAATGGCTTATGTACAGCAGATGACTTTAGCGGCCCTTCATGAGCCTATGAGAAAAATACACATACAGATAATAGAAGGACGTAAATATCACCTATACCAACTGCGATATCCGAAAGTAGCTGCAACTCACAGAATATTATAATGCATAATAATAATGTATATTATTGCATGTCAGCGCGAAATGCGCAGGTATGTTCTGTTAGGGCCCAAAAATTATGATTCCAACGTTTTGTCGCATGAAATCGTATCTAGCAATCATATTATACATATAAATGATATAAAAAGCACATTGTCAGAAAGATAAATGAGTGGTCAACTTATTAATATTTTTTTAAATCGATTAATTGCTATTTTTACATAACATAAAAAAGGGGTTTTAGTGGCTTATGGTATGGATTTATCAAGTCCGCATGGCGCCGTAAATACGATAAGTTTTAAAAATATTAATTGTTCAACTCAATCTATTTTTAAAACTATTCATCTATCATGTGGGAAGCCATTGAATGTAAATGGCAGTTTTTTTACTATTATATTGATACGTACGGTACGTACCATCCACTTACCGCCTTATTAATCACCGCTTATTTTTGCCGCCAAGCATCAGTGCATCCACGAACGTATTTCGGTTTGAGAAGTACGTTGAAGGATAGGAGAGAGCCAGTAAAATAAAACTACCTGTGAGCTGTTTCATTTTTTAATTGTCATATTACTTGAAAATGATTGCTAATGTAATGTAATGTCCAAAAAAAAATTGGGCTCCCAAATAATTTCGTAAAAATAATTATTGTAATTGATCATTTCCACCTCAAATTTAAGTTATAGTTGTTAATTACGAACAAATTTTATTGTGTAATAAATAAAAGTGGTAAATATTTAAATAAATAAATTTTTAGTGCCTCTCAACTTAAAGTGACAGCAGGTAACGAACATCGTTTAAAAGTTACTGTAATTCTTGTTATCCCTTTTAATATTTACGATATATCTCTTAAGTGTTGTTGTTTTCGGATTTCATTTTGAATTGTTTTCCTGATAATTTAATTTGAGATCTGTAATTAGAGTCCTATAATTGGATATTTGCTTACTCTGTTCCCTTGATTTTCCATCTTTGTTTTCTTTTACTATTTAAAATACATAGTAAAATGAATACTCGTAACGCCAAAACGCGCCAGATGGAGAACCAACTCCATCTTGCGCTCCAAGAACTGAGGGCGTCCAGGGAGCAGTGTGAGCTGTTACTTAAAGAAAGGGATGACAACGAAAAGGAAATAATAAGTATAATTTCGAAAAATACTCAATTGAAAAGTGATATGGTTAAGTTACATAGAGACTATACAGATATTTTAAAGGAAAGGGATCAGCTCCAGAGGACAGTCGATGAGTTTGACCGATGCAGCAAAGAATATGAGGAATCCCTCAGATTAATTGCTGCATTGAAATTACAATTAACTGAAGCTAATGAGCAAATTTCAGAATTTAAACAAAACATTGATAACTTGCATGCACTTAAAACTCAGAGTCTGTTCGAGGAGCTCGTAGAATGTAAATTTCATAAAACGTTGCAACCCTCCACAACAATAGATTTGACTGATGATTCTACCACATCAAGAACAGCAGAAAGGATTACAAGCAGCAGAAGGAAATTAAAAAAATATATAAAAATTAATAAATATATTAGGAAAGTGCAAAAATTAGTTAAAACTAAAATTAATATTAAAAATTATACAAATGTATGTAAGGAAAAGCAAGAGTTAATTAGTAAAATTAAATTATATTCAATTGAGGTGGAAAACATGAAAAATTGTTATGAGACTGAAATAGAGTGTCTTAATTCAGAAATTTTATCACTTCAAACCTCATTACAAATTATGTCAAATAAATATCAATCTGCAGGGAATGAGATAAAAGAACACATACTGGCCATGGATAATCTGGTAAAGTCCTGCAAATATAACGAGGAACGTTTTGACTCCTTATTAAAATATCAAAATGAATATCAGCGCTCACTGCCAGGTTCTTTAGGGACAGTGTGTGTTAATAATATGACAAGCAGTAATACTTCATTTTCTTTACCTACACTCTATGATAGTACCATAACAAAGCAGATAAATTTAAAAAGTAATTCATATAATGAAAAAAATAATATAATTGTGTATAGTGATGACATAGGCAAAAACTTGGGTATATCATTGAATAACTGTTTAAAAAGGCAACAGATAAGTAATTACTGCATGCCTGGAGCATCATTCAGTGATATTATGAATAAAATTTTAACTAGTAAATTTAACCCTAATAGTATATTAATAATTTTTGTTGGGAGAAGAGGCAATATGAACAAGAATCAATTATTAAAATATATTGAATATCTCAATAACATAAATGTGGTTAAAGTTATCTTGTTTACATTGCCTTATATAGAGGGGTGGCCACAGGAAAATAAACTAAGACATAATTTAAATTTAATGATGCATAACTTGACATGTAACAATAACTTAAATTTGACATTTAATTGTAAGAATAATAATGATAAATTTCATTTAATTGATATTAATAATTTAACTAAGAAGTTTTTGACAAGAGATAGGTATTACCTATCAAAGTATAGTTTAAGACTGGTAGCAGATACGCTATCTTATTATTTATATTTTAACTCAGCCAATGATTTGGCTACCTTGACACCTGCTTCTTTTGAGCAACAAAATAATTTTACATTTGATTTGGAACCAGTTCCAAGTAATTTAAATTAGATAATAAGACAATAGAGGTAATCTCTAGCAAAGATAATTTAAATAGCTTAGAATGCAACTTACCAATACATAATTATGCAATTTTACAAAATAACAATAATAAAAACTGTATCAACCTGGTGCATCAAAATATACAAGGTATGTTAGGCAAAGAATTAGAAATTGAATTATTTTTAAATAGTAACAGTATAAATATTTTATGTATTACAGAACATTGGTTGAAAGAATACAACTCCATATTTAATTTCAGTAATCACCAGGTGGTCAGTTCGTTCAATAGAGATACTAAATTACGTGGTGGCTCCTTAATATTAGCTAATAAGTCCTTATCATGTAAAGAACGTAAAGACATTGTGAGCCTCTCTGTTGAGCGTACTGTAGAAATGGCATGTGTTGAGCTTGAGCACCTTATTGTTGTCAGTGTTTACAGACCCCCATGTTCAAGTTATGATACTTTTGAAAAAATTATGGAAGAAGTTTTAGTTAAGCTTAATAAACAGAATAAATCTCTTGTAGTGTGTGGAGACTTTAATATCAATCTCCTGGAAACTTCTTCCATCAGTATTAAATTCTGTTCTTTGTTCAAATCCTATAATCTTAATAATTTATTCTTTGAAGCTACACGTATTGCAGGGTGTAGTGCAACTTGTATTGATAATATTTTTACAGGTGTTGTACCAATCAACAAATCAATAATTCAAAAACTTAGTTCAGATCACTGTGGACAACTGGTTTCGTTACCTTATATGCACAAAAAACAGGTAAATGAGAAAATTGTGTTTGTTCCTATTAATGCAAAACGCCTGGAGAGATTTAGAAGTAATATGTTAAAAATCCTTCCATCCCTTTCTTATAAGAACAATGCAGACTATTTATATAGAGAATTATTTACCTTTATAAACAATGAATTTAATAAAACATTCACTTCTAAAACATTCTCCAGAAACAGTCGCAAGGCATTTAATGAGTGGGCGACAGTAGGAATTCATAAAAGCAGACGAAGGTTATATGACCTTTACCATGAAAGATCGTATAATCTTTCCGATGCTTTTAAAGAATATGTAAAAAATTATTCTAAAATGTTTAAAAGAGTTTGCTCCACAGCCAAATCATTACATATTAGTAACAAAATTAAGACAGCTAAGAATAAAATTAAAATGACGTGGAGTATAATTAACAGCGAAACCGGTAATGAGAAACCTCGTAATTCAAACTATCAATTAAAAATTAATAATGAATTGACTAAATCAAATCAAGAAGTTGCAGCGGTGTTTGAGAAATATTTCACTGATGTTCCTATCTTGACAACAGAGTCATTGAATGCTTCTCCAACTGTCGCCGAATCATTACTTAAACAGAATGTTAATACCTGTTTAAAAGAATTTAGATTTGAAAAAGTATTACCGCATAATATTGTAAAATACTTCAAAACCATTGATGTAAAGAAAACCGCAGATTTGTGGGGGATTTCCGTTACAGTGATTACGTCCATAATAGATTTAATTGCACCTCATCTTGCTATTATTTTTAATACTTGTATCGATTCTGGTGTGTTTCCTGATTTAATGAAGTATAGTAAAGTAATACCTTTATTTAAATCTGGTAGTACATTGGACCCCGCTAATTATAGACCTATTTCTGTACTACCAACTCTCAGTAAAATTTTTGAAAAAATAATTTTGGATCAATTGTTAATTTTTTTTAATACAAATAAATTACTTCATAAAAATCAATTTGGTTTTACAAGGGGTCGCTCGACGTCTGACGCCGGTGTTGAGCTTATGAAATATATTTTTAATGCCTGGGAGAATTCACAAGATGCCTTAGGTATTTTCTGTGACCTTTCCAAGGCTTTCGATTGTGTTCATCATGATACATTAATCAGGAAACTACAACATTACGGTGTAAAAAATTTGGCGCTTAAACTTATTACTTCATATTTAAATAACAGAACTCAAAAAGTCGTCATTAATGGTAAATGTTCCTCCGGATCGGTAGTATCAATGGGCGTTCCTCAGGGCTCGATTCTTGGCCCATTCCTGTTCTTAATCTATATTAATGACTTACCTTATCTTGTAGGGGACAATCACGATATAGTATTATTTGCTGACGATACCTCTTTAATTTTCAAACTGAAACGGCAGTCAATTAAATATGACGATGTAAATAATGCTCTATCGAAACTAGTACATTGGTTTAACGTCAACAATTTGCTCTTAAACGGCAATAAGACAAAATGTATTAAATTTACAATACCTAATGTAAAACATTCGAAAACCAATGTGCTCTTAAATGGGGAGGAGTTGAGTCTTGTGGATACCACTGTTTTTCTCGGTATTACTATTGACGCGAAACTTCAATGGGGCCCCCATATATCTAAATTAGCAAGCAGACTTAGTTCTGCAGCATATGCTGTAAGAAAGATTAGAAGTCTCACAGATGTTGAGACAGCTAGGTTAGTGTATTTTAGTTACTTTCATAGCGTAATGTCTTATGGAATTTTGCTATGGGTTAATGCGACTGATATTGAAGCTATATTTGTTTTGCAAAA
This sequence comes from Parnassius mnemosyne, assembly GCA_963668995.1. Classification (NCBI taxonomy): domain Eukaryota; kingdom Metazoa; phylum Arthropoda; class Insecta; order Lepidoptera; family Papilionidae; genus Parnassius; species Parnassius mnemosyne. The sequence goes on from CAVLGL010000001.1 coordinate 69,182,573, forward strand.
GAGAGCCGTACGGGCGATTTATAATCTAAATTGTAAAGAGTCCCTTAGAGAAAAATTTAAAGAAATAAACATATTAACTTTGGCATCGCAATATATTTATGAAAATGTAATGTATGTACATAAAAACATAAATAGCTTTAATAAGAATAAGGATGTTCATACCTTAAACACTAGGAACAAACATAAGCTTGTAATGCCACTTACAAGACTCCACAGAATTAGTAATTCATTTATGGGGCAATGTATACGCTTTTACAACAGAATCCCAGAACATGTTCAAAGTTTGTCAATAAACAAGTTTAAAAGTTTTATTAAAGAAAAACTGTACAAAAAGGGTTATTATAATATCAAGGAATACATGAGTGAAAATAACCCCTGGGAATAAGGTGATCGCCACCATGCTGGTTCTATGAAAATTCATTTAAAATTGTATAATCAAAATTATTGTTAAGTGAAATTATGTTTAAAAAAAAAAGTCCCGCTGGGTTTCTTGCTGGTTCTTCCCAGGACAGAGGTATTTTCCGAACCAGTGGTAAATAAAATAATGACTTTCAATAAGTATTATGTAATAATCCATATTGAATAAAAATCATTCTATTCTATTCTATTCTATTCCATGGGCTGCAGTAGTTAAGGTAAATTCTTAGTTCATTTATCACATTTGTCACGGGCAGTGCTCTGAGGAATTGTTCGGACTAATTCCAACCGCTCACTTTCACCATCGCACATCGCGACAAAACTCGCGATACCATCCATACCATCTGGATGATTGGTAGTCCACCACTGTGCGATTTTTCCGGACCGATACGACTTAGGGACCTTCAAGAAAAGAGCTCCTACTTTTTAAAAGGCCGGCAACGCATCGGCAATTTCCCTGGTGTTGCAGTTGTTCATGGGCAGCGGTAGTCACTTATCATCAGGTGAGCCGCATGCTCGATTGCCCTTTTCCTATTAAAAAAAAAAAAAACAAAAAACACTAACATTATAAAAAAATTACTAAGACTACACAGAGAGATTTTTTCAACCCTTGGTTAGTGTAATGTCTAGCGACTTTATTTTTTCAAACGCCCGAAAACAATTTGTTTGCGTAAATAATGTTAAATGCTATTGCCCCATGGCGCGACGTAAATCACGATCAGGCCTGACAGTCGCCATCCTAGCCCAAGCACGGCGTTGCGATAATTGGGTAGCGAATGATGATCTGCAGTGAACTTCAGGCGTATTTTTGCCACGGTAATGACTTTCTTATATAATCGGAACGGAATCAGGATAATATTGTATAGCGTTGCAAAATTTAAACAAAGATTGAATAAAACTATTTTTACGGATTTTATCGCGTTTCATTAACTTATTTTGCTTATTTTTATTAATTCCAGACGTTTCGGGTGCTTTCCAGCACCCATGGTCACGAGGGACTGAGGTGATTGACATCCCGATGTCAGAGTTAATCCCGAGTACCTTCTCGGGATTAACTCTGACCAAAATTAATAATTAAAAAAGTTTTTAATTATTAATTTTGGTCCGATCTACGCAGAATGAGCTTACTGTATCTCGAAGTCTTGCAGTGGTATGCTTGGGTTTAGTTTTAATTTTATTAATTACAGGATCCCAAGCAGGTGGTAGTACCCAGCCTCCCTCTCTATTGAAATTAGAATGTTTTTTTAAATTTTAATAGCCTCATGTAGCAGGAATCGATGTTCTTTCGCGAGAATTTGTGGTTTATCAAATCTAATGTAATGGCGGAGGCCGTCTAGGATATGATTACAAACTGCAGACTTCCCGGAACGTTGGTGCTTCACGTCAGCTATGTGTTCTCCGAAACGTCGGGAAAAATAATCAAATGAGTTAATTAAACGCGATAAAATCCGTAAAAGTAGTTTTATTCAGTGTGTAGTGTTCACGTAAATATAAGAAATCATTAAACAAAGATTTTAAAAAACGTTTAAACCAAACCTAAATCATGTTCACCTTATTCTAAGAACGTCAAACATTTGGAACAAATATATCATGGTTTAGGACTTTAGGATTATAATATTGGATGATAAAGAAAGAAAGAATTATGTGTGCGTGAGTGCTTGTCAAGAAGTTTGGTTACGACATTACTTGAAATGTATACAGCGCTCCGTCTATCTTCATTGTTAGTCTGAGGTAAAAAAAGAAGCCCAGCTATCTAGTATATATTATATAATTTTTTCCCTTCGTAGGTATTGCGAGTAGCTTTCGAACCTATTCAGAAGATAGCACTATTCCCAAAATAAGCTAGGACAAGGACATTAGAATAAAAATGTCTACGTACCCAAGTTATACGTGCTCAGTTCTTGCCACTTTTCTGCTATTTCCTCTTGTTCACTTTGCGGTCTTAATTTTGCCAATGAAGTTTCCAGGTCAGAACACATTGAATTTAGGGATTTATGAATCCTTTTCTCCCACTGAGCACTGGCTTTCGACAATGTTGTCAAAGGATCTAGTTTCTGAAAGAAAGTACCTAATGGTACACTCTGGATACTCAGGTAGTCTACTCTGGATCCTTAAATCATAATATTATAAGAAGTAATTCTTAACAAAAACTTGGATTTAATTTAAAACTGAACTTACCGTTTGTTTATTCTGTGCCCGCACCAAATGATAAATAGTGTTTCTCAGTTTCGTTTCTAAGCCCTTTTCTTTCATGGCTTGCTGCAGAGTTTGTTTAAAATCTTCTTTTTTGACATTCGGGGATGAAACTAATTTCTGTTGTTAACAACGTAACAGATATTTAATACAGTATTTATTACATAAGTTGTTATATAAAGAATTTTTATTCTTGTTTACCTGTATATCGCTGTAAAATGATTTATAAATAGAAAGGTTTTTAATTTCTTCAGCTAATTTTAAGGCTGTATGATGAATGTTCTCTTCTTTAATACTTTCCATTCCTACTGAATCACCAGAATGGTTCTAATTTGCTCAGGAGAGGCCAAATCAATTACAAAGTCACTATTGTAATCTTAACTGAACAATGAACATTTAGACTTGGTTGCTTGGTAACTTATCAACAAGGAATTGTAATAAATAATACGAGTATTTAGTGATACTACCTCAGCATACTACTTCCCTATATAAAAAAAGTACTCGGTGCATACTCCTTTTTAACAAGAGCTTATCAATATCGCTCGTATATGTATGCATTTAAATGTCTTTGCTTATTTATAATATACCAGTGCCAATAAAGTAATCATATTTTGCCTTGAGTACGTTTATGTGCTTTTATTCGAAACGCTTGTAAGCTGTAGGTAATAAATAATTATAAAGACGAAACAAAAAAAAAAAGAACAAAAAAAGTATTTTGGTTTGGGCTCACAGAAAATGTACCATCACACACGGGAACTTGTAACGCACAATAACACACTGGAAATAGATAACATACTGGAAGTATTGTTAAGATTAGTTCACACGATTTTTATACGTGGTAGAGCCATGCTGCAGCTATAGTATTAGTAGTATAGCTGTAGCACAAATGGGTCGGCTCGACCGGGTAAGGACCACACTCTCACAGAATACCAGCGTAAAATACAGCTTAACACTGCTGTGGTTCGTATGGTGAGTATAGACAACCGAATACCCTTTTTACTACTGGAAAAGAGACATTCCATCTTAGTCCTCACGGGTGACAATGCATCTGTATTATGATTATTTATTGAGGACAGGTGTAGATCTCTATGGATCACAACAACCACTTACCATCAAGTGGACTGTGTTCATTTGTCCCTAGCCTATAAAAAAAAACACGAGACAATTTATTATAATTAAGCAGCTTAATACTGTGTTTCGTATAGCGAGAGTAGAGAACCGGATACCTTTTTTACTGGAAAAGAGGCATTCCATCTTAGTCCTCACGCCTGACAACGCATCTGCATTTTGATGCGCAAACGAGGATAGCAGATGTCTATGGGGCCACAGCAACCACTTACCATCAGGTGGACTGTGTGCCCGCTTGTCACCCATATCCCATAAAAAATGCAGGTGGCTCCGGACTGTGCTTTGTGGCGTTCCTTAGGGGGAAGCCTAAGTTCAGCAGTGTACAAGAACTGGCTGTAATGATGATGATGATGATTTTATTGATCAGTTTATTGCGAATTTCCAAAGAAATGACGGCAGTTCGACGATTTGAGTAGTAATTATATACGAGTATCTAGATTGATGCCGCCACTATGCACTGGGACAGCGCGGCGGCCGCCTCCCCACTCTTATCCGGACCCATGTCCAGCTGTAAACTTTTATAGGCTGAAGAAAAAAAAAGAATAAATATGTACCATCTTTCATCAAATCGTGCGACGAACACTGAGCGCGTTCCGTACGAAATTTACGAATGTTTGTTGCAACTGACACAAAATCTATGGTAGACTTGTGTTCGGAGCGGCTTTTTTCCGTTCGGGATTCCGAACGCACAGGCGGTCATACAGAATCTCGAATCGGAGAACATTCCGTACGGAAAATTATCGTTCGTGTGTGGCGGGTCATAGATTTTATATGGACTTGCTGCGTTCGGAATCCCGAATCGGAATATCGAAACGGAATTCCGTATGTATGTGGCCGGCCTAAGATTTTTCCGTAACGACCCCTTCTGACGTAGTGTAGACGGCCTTGGCGGCTATAAGGAAGCGATATGGAATAATATCAATTTCCCTCGCACCTTTTCTTATCTTGCCATGAAAGAAATATTATTTTATTTTAAATGACGCTTCATTTTAATAGACGCTAGTAATTCATTTATTTGTATTTGTTAATCTATCTATACATAGATATAATAAAAATGTAAATAGCCGATGTGTGTACATTTTATATGTCTTTATTTCATTAACATCAGTTCATTCCATCAAAAGTTATGATAAATATTCTGAAGTATGTGTACGAAGTATAGGTACGAATTTGTTCAATGGTAGCGTTCGTTGAGTCATCAAGTACATTATAAACTAATATCATATTATAAATCATAATTAAATGATGTAAAATAATGTTCTATAATTATATAATTATATCTAAAACGCAGTAAACAAAAGTATTACATAAAGAACGTAATAAATATATACAAAAATATATTAACCTTATTATCTAAATCTAAAGTACAATAGTTAACCCATTTCATCGATAGATGGTGGTGTTGCACATATGTAATACAAAAAGGCAGGTTGTAGTTTTTCCTGTAGATGAGTTTTCATATTTGCTGTTAATCTTTATATTACTTGTTGCCCTACTGTGTGTTGACAATCTCATTTATTCTTTACCGCCGAGTACTCTATGTGCTAAATCCAAATTTAAAAGAGCAAATAACAATTTCGTTGGTTTCGGCGAGGATCAAACTTTCTTTTTTACTTACTATGCAGGAACTGATTTATAAGTTCTTTTATGTTTTTTATATTGTATCAATCGCGTCAATTAAGTTCTTTTATCTTTAGAATTGATTTTAACAGCGCCGTCTATCTTTAAATCTCTATACATGTAATAAAAATGGTGTTAACATGCTGTGTCTGTTTCTGTACATTGTTAAGTATATTAATTTGTAACTAAAACCATTAGGGAGACTGAAATTCATTAAATAAGTCTGCCTGTCTGTTTGTTTATGAACGCATCACGTCTTAGGTAAACATCTTTTTTACAAAGAAATCGTTAAGAAAATCATAAAGCGTATCTTCCAGTTCATTTAATCTTTGTTTTATTGAAATTGGTTAATTCTATCGAAAGTTTATTTATTTATTTATTTATTTAACAGTTTATGTACACACATAATTTGATAAGAAAATGGTAAAAACATAATTATGTACAAAGGCACTGCTTATTCCATGATGAAATTTCTTCCAGCAGGCCTATTGAAGGATAGTTGAAGGAAATAGAGGTAGTCAAAGTGTGCACTTGCATAAATATACATATACTATACAAATATATACAAACTTATATATATACGTATATACATATATAAATAAATATTATATATTATAAAAAATATATATAATTCAATATATATTTTAATGTTACTTATATGCATACCAACACATTACGATTTAGTAATTATGGAGTGAGTGATAGTGCTCTTTAACAAGTCTTTTAAACATAGACACCGATTTAGCATCACGAATCCTAAAGGGAAGTGAATTCCACAATCGTACTGCGTTAACAGAAAAAGAATGAGAATAGAGCATGGTATTGAAAGACGGAAATCTTAACAATGTTCTAGTATTTGACCTACATGGTACATCTGGAGAACGAACAAAAGTAAAACGATTTTTTAGATATAGCGGAATAGAAGGATTATGTAGAATATTGAAAAGAAGATAGAGGATACGAGTGTTCCGGCGAAGGCGGATTGGGAGCCATTTAAGCTGCTTGCGATAAACAGAAACGTGGAAAGTTATGATTATTATTTTGAAATGTAGGTTCTAATTTATTTAATGGCGCCATAAAATCTCAGAAATAGTAATAAAAAGATTCGTATGTAAAGAAAAACGTTCTATTATAATATATTTATACTTAAAACACAGTAAACAAAAAAAGTATGTTTACCTTAAACTAAAAAAATGATGTTTTCTCACAAAGAACGTAATAGATGGCGTTGTACAAATTACAACCTTTTCTGAATTGCGGTGTTAAGATTTTTTACCGGTGAATCGTATTGAGAAAGTAATTTACATTCACGAGTCCATTGAAGCTAGTAGAGCCGTGTAGGCGAACAGCACAAACATCGTCAGAAACAGAAATAAAAAAAAGATACGTATGCCCAAGCTATGCAACAAAACTCGACTAAAAGTAGCAAAATTGCAACAAAACAAAATGTCATGATGTTGTTTTATACCCAGAATCCATCTTATACCAAATAACTTTCCTTTCAGTTTTAAGCGTGTTCTGTTCCCACTTCCCAGTCAGCGTGTGTTATGCGATGACCGTAAATAAAGCGCAAGGTCAAACTTTACTTTACGCGTTGCAGGAGTGAACCTCAGTACTGACTGGTTTGTACATGGCCAACTCTATGTTGCTTTTTTCCGCGTTAATAGCTCCCGTAACCTTTTCCCGTACGCCCCGGCTGTCTACTTCTAACGTCGTTTACACAGCAGTTCTATCACTAACGACTCAGAACTTTGAGAATAACGATTTATTTTGTTACCACTTATTCTTTAAGTAAAACCTATATACGTGAGCTACGCCGCTTTTATCAGTAATAATGTATGAGTGTTATTATCATAAACACTCACGCCTGTCACCCAGAGGGGTAGTCAGAGACTATGGATTTCCATTTAGCACGATCCTGACATATCTCTCTTGTTTCCTCCACATCCATATACCTACGCATACACGCTAGTCTGTTAAAAGTACTCTTGATTTGGCCCATTTTCAATATATTGCCAATTTGGTCGATAAACTTTCGCCTAGGGCGTCCCTTGCCGACTCTACCATTTACATTTGCTTTGTCACTCTTTCCTCATTTATTCTTTCTACATGAACAAACCACCGAAGCATTCCTTTCTTAATCCTGGTCACAACATTATCTTGCAAACCACACTCTTCTCTTATCAAACAATTTCTCACTCTATCATACAGATTCATCCCTAGCATACTCCTTAATGGCCGCATTTCTACAGCATTTATTCTACTCTCGTGCTTCTTCTGCCACACCCAACTTTCACTACCATACAAAGTAGGGACTAACACAGCATTGTGAATTGCCATACGTGCCTTTTTAGACACATTCTGACTTCTCATAATAGATTGTAGAGCCCCATTTACTCTATTTCCTGCATTCAATCGTCGTTCTATATCCTTATCATATCTACCATCCCTACTAAATACACATCTCAAATACACAAACTCATCTACTAGCTAAACCCCTTCTATTCTAATTTCACATATCGTTTTTTCTTCTCTTTCAAAAACCATAACTTTCGTCTTGCTTGCGTTCACTTTCATTCCCTTTTCTTTTAATGTCCTGTTCATTAATGTAACCATCATTTGCAACTCGGTCGCCGACGAAGCAAATATGACTTGATTATCGGCGTACTGTGTAGTGGCGTGCCGTGTAGTGGCGGTTAAGAATATCCACTACCCCATATCTTCCCGTGGGTGTCGTAAAAGGCGACAAAGGGAAACAGACAGGAGATGGGCAGCAGCATCTTCTTGATAACAACAAACTTACAATAAAAGAACTGCGGTTGCCAACCCGCTCGCCAAGCGTGGCAACTATGGCAATAACCCCCCTATGATGAAAGTAACAAAGAAATGGCCCCCAGTCCCCGGCGGCCCCGCTATTCCTGGCTACGGTGGCGACCATGGTAACGGCGGCGCAGGGGGTGCTAAGAATCTCCGGTGGAGGCTCGGTTGCCACCTAATACGACTCGACCTGGCAACATACAACGCACGCACCCTGAGGACTGACGAGAAGATTCTGGAGATGGAAGAAGAGATAGACAAGTTGCGCTGGAATATCTTAGGATTATCCGAGGTCCGAAAAGAGGGGAAAGACACGGTAATCCTCGAATCCGGTAACTTGATCTATCACTGGGAGGGCGACCATCTGTCCCAAGGAGGTGTCGGATTTATCGTCCACAAAACTAGGCACAAGAGAGAACGGTGAGCTGAAAGTAGGAAAATTTGGAATAGGGCAACGGAACCCAAGGGGCCAGCAGCGGCCCCACAGGAAGTGGACCTGGTCGAGCCCCGACGGTTCCACAAAAACTGAGATTGACTTCATTATGACGACCAGACGACAACTGTTCAGTGATATCTCCGTGATCGCGAGGGTGGAAACTGGTAGCGATCACCGAATGGTTAGACGCACACTGAACCTAAACGTTAAGTTGGAGAGGTCTCGTCTAATGAAGTCAACGCTCCGTCCTCCTCGTGCTCTGTTCCAAAGTCCCGAAACATTTCAGCTCGAGTTACAAAACCGTTTTCAGTGTCTAGAAGACTGCAATCAAGTGGACGATATGAATGACAAGCTCGTGGAAACTGTTCATGCGGTCGGAGCTAAGTTCTGCAAGACCCGCCGCAGAAGAACACGAAAACTCTCCGATCACACTCTCAATCTCATAGCTGTTAGACGGGAGATGAAGCTACATTCTCCAACAGATTTGACAGCATACAGGCAACTGAACAGACAGATCTCTAAATGCATGCGGCGGGACTTACGCAACTTCAATACAGCTTGTATTGAAGAAGCGATCGAGCGGAACCAAGGCCCCAAAGTCTTTGCCAGAGATCTCTCTGCCAGAAAGAGCGAACTGTCAAAGCTGAAGACCGAGTGTGGCAGCATCGTTTCCGGGGCACCTGAGATTTTGAGTGAGATTGAGAGGTTCTATGGGCGTCATCGTTGGAGCCACACGCAAGTGTGAGTAACGATCCAAGAGCGAGTCTTATCCGACACTATTCCGAAGATATCCCGGACATCAGTCTGAGCGAGATTAGAATGGCTCTCCAGCACCTTAAAAACGCCAAGGCCCCAGGCGAGGATAGAATTACAGGGGAACTTCTGAAAGCGGGTGGAAAACCGGTACTTGAAGTCCTTCAGAAGCTCTTTAATTCCGTCCTCCATGGTGGCAATACACCGGACGCGTGGAGCAGAAGTGCGGTGTTCTTGTTCTTCGAGAAAGGTGACAACACTCTCTTGAAGAACTTTTTCCGATTTCCTTTGAGCGATACGGTGAATGGTTCGGTTCTCTTCTCTCTCTCTCTCTTCTCTGGTAATACGGGGACTTACGACTTTGATTTGGCATATGGTCTGACACAACTGGTCACTTCGCCTACGCTGATTTCAGATGTGGAGGATTATGCACCTTCCCTGATGGTCGTTCTGTTGACCTCTCATCCGGACGGATATGAGGTCTCCGTCGATGCCCCTCTTGTCCTTCGGATCACTGCCTGATCCTGAGCCTGATGCAGGCTGTCGTCGTATGTGGAATTATAGGTCAGCAGATTGAGATGGGATGCGGGCTTTTTTTGCATCCTACCCATGGGGGTGGATTTGCTTCACGCCGGATAATGAGACTGACGTCAACTTGTCACCTTATCTTGAGATTTACATCACCATCGGAGCACTTGCTTCACCGTTTCCACCAATAATTCACAAGCGCAGACATTTAATACACAAAATCGCACCACTTTTACATATCATAATCTACTTCAAACCATTATTTAAACAAAGGTACAGGTGGAGTAATCTGTCTCTGGTCAAGTTTCCTCCAAAACTCTCCCGCTCCTGAATCGTGCTCCTGAGTCAGTAGGAAAGGTCTGTGTTTTTTTTTTCATAGAAGAAGGGTGACAAACGACCACATACCACAAAGATGACCTACCTTCTGTTAATTTTTTAAATGCGCAAGAACTTTATCGCACATAATTTCGCTGTCAAAAGCGATTGTAGAGTCGGAAAAATTAAAATAATTGATTTTGTTTAATTTCGTATTAATTTACTTTTTCGTGTCTCGACACAATAGGTAGGTATCAGCAGGTAAGCTCTGTAGACAGATACGCCATTCAAGCTAGCTGTCCAAAAGTTTCGTCAACGACCGCGCTGCAACAAATTTGTAAGTTTGAAAGTTTTAGACTTGAGTAAAAAATAAAATTATTTTAATAAAAAAAAATACCTTTTAATTTTATTAGTACAATTATTTCTCTACTGTGTTGGTTACCTGATGAAGTCCGTGCCTTGAGGCAATATATGGGAGAGGCCTTTTTTCAGCAGTGCACTTGTGATGGTCTGTAAAGGCGATTTTCATATTGAATTGTGTCTGTGACGGCTTACGACGGATTCCCGCGGCGAAACAACCGTTCAAATCCAAATATCATAAGCCTTATACTTTTAGTACAACCGATTAGTTCAACGTGATTTTGTACTAAATTGAATATATATATTATTATATATATTTTCATTAACAGTTTTTTTTTTAATAGAATAAGGGTGACAAACGAGCACACAGTCCACCTGATAGTAAGTGGTTGCTGTGGCCCATAGACATCTACATCTATCTTCGTTTGCGAATCAATATGCAGATGCGTTGTCAGCCGTGAGGACTAAGATGGAATGCCTCTTTTCCCGAAAAAAGGGTCTCCGGTTCTCTACACTCACCATACGAAACACAGCAGCATTAAGCTGCTATTTGACGCTGGTATTCTGTGAGAGCGTGGTCCTTCCCCGGTCGAGCCGACCCATTCGTGCTACAACTAAACTATTAATATAACTGCAGCATGGCTCTACCACGTACAACTATTACTGTTAATTGATTAAAAGATTTATTAATATTATCTATTGTTTACTTGTCTTTTGCTAAGAAGGTGGATATGGCCATATCGTTATTTAAAAAAAATTCATTCTTTATTTAAATTTTGACATTAATTTCAAACAAATGACCCAAAAATATATGACAGACACTTATAAACATTTATAAAAGTTTTTAAATATAATACCATAATTACAAATTAAATACTTAAACAACAGCAATAAAACATTAAAATGATATGCCCTGAGGGTGCTCCACATCAAAACGATTCTATAAAAAAAGAAGACGAGACCTTTCGGAAGAAAAATCAAGTGCCGGCAGATGGTCCTAGTAGCTTAGAATTAAATTCTCTAAAAAGTCCTAGGAATTGGAAGAAATCCATATCTAACTTCTTCCGTGGTCAACTTCGATCAACTAAATCGAATGACGTAAGTAGTACCTAAATACCGTATCAAGTTACAGTTAGTTCCTTCTGTTTTAGCCCATGAAAGTCTACCGCTGGATAACGGTCTCTCCAATTATAGGGAGGCAGTTTGTTATCAATCACACGTGATAAATTATTATACTCTTACCTATTACTGCAACTAAAAGGACATATGGGCTGATTAAATATAATGAGTTAAAACCTTCAGGAGCTATTATGTAGAAATTAATCTTTTAGTTTTTGAGGTTGGTACTACAACATGAGTACTCATATAGCAGTACTTTTTAAATTAAGTTTTAAAGTTTTTAACTACTTTTTTTATGTTTACTCTTATAAGTGGACTAAGCCATAACACGTGTTTAAAATAACCACAGTTGTTTACTAGAACGTGGTCTAAATATGAATAAGTATATAAATATAGTATGTGAGGGAAATATGGTCATCCGGTTAATATGGTCACTTTCTTATAAATCAAAAACTACAGCCTTGTTTGCATAGATGGTTCTGTGATACGATAGTTCATCAGTCAATCAAATAATAAAAGGTCAAAAGGCCGCTGCTTTATCGACGCCATTATGGCAGTTGACATTATGGTAAATATTTAGTCGCTTTTAGTATTGTGTAGTGTACTTAGTTTTTTTAAATTGATTTTTAGGAGTGTTCTGAATTATTGCCAATGCTTGTATGCTATTATATCCTTAATATATTAGTTATAGTATTCTACTTTGTGTTTTTGTCTCTAGCCTTCGCCTAGTATTGATTTTATATGGCGGCAAAGCTTAAGGTGACCATATTACCTTTACCTAACTTAGTCTATCTTAGGGATGAAGTTTTTTATTCAATTTTATATGAGACCACTCAGATCATATAGATCACCCCAGACACCTCTGAGATATAAACTATTTAGTGAAAAAAGAATCCTGATGAAGCCGTGAAGCGAAACCGGTCGGTTTTTGTAGTTAGTAAATTAATAATTTAAAATATTTCAATAAAAAAATAATCATTAAAATCGGTTCTTAATCAAAGAAGTTATGCCAAAACATATACATTAACAAATATATGCAGACGAAATGAAAGTTGGATAGAAAAAGATCGCCTGGTTTCTCACTTCAAAATAATCAAGACGAAAATTCCCAGTAATTTTACCATTATAATATGTATCTACTGGGAAGAAGAAACCCCCATCAACCCACCCCACCGAAAAAATTTACGCCACGTGTTCGGCGGTGAAGATATACTTTTAAAAGAGAGGAGATATATTTGACTATGTTTTTTTATTTAATTGTAAGTAATAAAAATAAAATTTTGAACCGATTTTAATGAATGCTATAACTTAGAGGGACGGTCCCAGTTGAGAAGAAAAAAATCTACCAGTAAGGGTTATTAAAATATGGAATGAGGTTTAAAATTTAACTATTTAGACATCTTGGGGAAGCCTTCTTATCTAGCCTTTGTCTGTGAAGTAGGAAATATTTATTATCGAGGACTAAATTTCGCGAATACGTATTACAGTAGAGGGGCGTACCTATCCTGCTCCAGAAACTTAAGAAATGAGAGGACACTTGTGCCCAACCGTGGGACATATATAGGCTATTGGACATTACATGCATTTATTTTATATACTCACTAATTAAGGATATTAATAATTACGTTCTGTACAATAGGGTGATCGACCTTCTGACAGAAAAGAAACATTCCACGATAAAGAACTAAGCCCGGAACAAAAATGGCAGTCCCTAGGGAAAGTATTCAGGCGGCAAAGCTTTGCAGAACATTGGAACAAAACTTCAAATTATAACCAAGGTGAAAGTTCATCGCAAAACAAACGGCTCGCTGTTAGAAAGGTTATATCGAGTTACTTTGGTAAATCCCAAAAAAGTTTGTCTGTAACTAATGAAAAATAATTTTGTTTGTGTAATCTAATAAAACATACAATTATACTTTTGGTTTTAAAACGTGTTTTATTACACCGAATGTGGTACCAACTATAATAGGTATTCTATTTTTATATCTATCTTCTATATATAATAAAATGTAAATTGCAAATGTCTGTACATTGTATATTTTTGTGGCAAAAATGATGGATATAAATAAAAAGTAAGTAATTTAATACATTTTTATAATTGTCCGTCTGTCTGTCTGTTTATGAACGTATCACGTCTAAAGTAGGTACAAACATTTTTCAAAAGAATCGTTAGGAACTTTGAAATTTGGACGAAAAATGTATGAAAAATGAATCATGTCCTATGTTTGTATTCACGACTCCATCGCAAGACTATTATCCTGACTCGGCGAATACTTCTGGTTGCATTCTTATAACCAGTAGAGCCACTACCGTCAACTTATCCTCAGGCCACGTACATTTTTTTGTACGTGGTAGAGCTATGCTGCAGCTATATTAGTAGCATAAATGTTTTTTTTTTTATAGGATAAGGGTGACAAACGAGCACACAGTCCACCTGATGGTAAGTGGTTGCTGTGACCCATAGACATCTACATCTATCCTCTATTACAAATCAAAATGTAGATGCGTTGTCACCCGTGAGGACTAAGATGGAATGCCTCATTTCCAGTAAAAAGAGCCTCCGGCCACCTGCACTCACCAAGCGAAACGCAGAGGTAAACCTCTACTTCACGCTGGTTTTCTGTGAGGTCGTGGTACCACCCCGGTTCGAGCCGGCCCATCCGTGCGACAGCAAAAGCTGCCGCGTGGCTCTACCACTATTGGCTCTAGCACGAATGGGTCGGCTCGACCGGGAAGGACCACGCTCACAGAATACCAGCGTAAAACGGCAGCTTGATACTGCTGTGTTTCGTATGGTGAGTGTGGAGAACCGGAGACTCTTTTTACTCGAAAAGAGGCATTCCATCTTAGTCCTCACGGGTAACGACGCATCTGCATTTTGATGCTTTATTGAGGATAAATGTAGATGTCTATGGGTCACAGCAACCACTTACCATCAGGTGGACTGTGTGCTCGTTTGTTACCCTTATTCTATAAAAAAGGCCACATCTGTACCTTTCCTATAGTTGGATTTGGCGTAACTGTCAGCTGTGATTATTGCTGGTCTAATTGCTTTGTTGTCAACTCACAACAAATAGTGTAATGCTTTCATATTGCCGTGGTAACTCACGGGCTAAACACTCGCTGTAAATTTCACAGCACGCGAGCAACCCGGGTTCGATTCCCGCCGGCACCAATGAAATTGTTAATTGCAATTTCAAGTGCTGATTCACCACGTGCCCGGCAATGAAGGCAAACATCCTGAGGAAACCTGCATGTCTCAAGAATAGGGAAAAAATTTTTCGATGACATGTGAACACGCATTGGGGCAGCGCTTCGGACATTTCCTTGCCCTAAAACCCTCTCAGAAATGAGAGGAGGCGTTGAGTTATATTATGTACTACGTACTAGAGAAGCTATTACATACAAAAATTGTGCACTACTCTGTCTTCGCGCATGCGCGGGAGATAGTAGAGTCGCGCACGCGCGAAGACTTCAATTTAATATAAAATAAGATATTAATACAAAATAAATATAAGAATTTAATATAAAATACCCTTATTTTAATCTAAACAAACATATTTCTAAACACAAAGTAATAATAATTATCTTATTCTATCTATATTCACAAAATCTTCAATTTACGCAATATTTAGTTTAGTGTACGGATTGCAGTACAGTTCAGTTGAACATAGTCAATGTTCGGAATGCGAAATCTAGTGCGTAGTACATATATATCGATGAGAAGGCCTGTGCCCAGCAGTGTGACGTATAATAAGTATAAATAATGGAAATTGGAATGATGAAATGAAATATACGTGTGCAATATCACATTTTATTCATTATTATATTATATAACACAACATATATCTTTAGCAGATAACATATTTTTTTTCTCTTTATCTCCATGCAAATACATAAGCTCAGCTTTACAATTTTGAATATATAAATAAAATGCCAACAACGTAATATAGTGCAGGACATATCAAGCAGTGGAATTTTAATTTTGATCTAAGTTTGATCACAAAATTTAGCGCTGAGCGACCTTGAGCTGCCTCATCCGGCCAGCAGTGAAGGACCACGTCTCAGATCCGTATGTCATCACTGGCAACACGCACTGGGTGTACAGTCTCGTTTTCAAGTTTTGAGGTATACCTGACGAGAAGATGTGCCGTAATTTCCCGAACGCTGCTCAACCGAGTTGAATCCGTCGATTGACCTCTCGGTCGAAGTTGGACTTACCTAGTCGGACTATTTGTCCCAGGTAAACATACTCGTCAACAACTTCGAGCTTAGTGTTCCCAACAACTACCGGCATAGGTGTGACATGGACATTAAACATGATCTTTGTTTTGTCCATGTTCGTCTTAAGACCTATCCGTTGGGAAACACTATTGAGGTCATTGAGCACAGTGCTTAGGTCCTCCAGCGATTCTGCCATAAGGACTATATCGTCGGCAAATCGAAGGTGAGTGATGTACTCGCCATTGATGTTGATACCGTATCCTTTCCAGTCCAGAAGCTTGAAAACATCTTCCAATGCAGCGGTAAAGAGTTTCGGGGAGATGACGTCACCCTGTCTTACACCTCTCTGCAATTGGATAGGTTTCGTACTCTGGTTCTGTACTCGGATAGCCATCGTAGCCCTACTGTACAAGCACTTCAACACTTCGATATACCGACAGTCAACTTGGCATCGCTGAAGGGACTGCAGCACCGCCCAAATTTCGACGGAATCAAAGGCTTTCTCATAGTCCACATACGCCAGACATAGTGGCAAATTGTACTCCGCGGACTTCTGTACAATTTGCCGAAGGGTATGTATGTGGTCTATGGTGCTAAAGCCTTTTCGGAAACCGGCTTGTTCGGGAGGCTGGAAGTCGTCAAGTCTGCGCGCGAGACGATTCGTAATGACTCTCGAAAACAGCACGTAGACGCGGCTCAGAAGGGAAATCGGTCTGTAGTTCTTCAAGAGAGCGTTGTCGCCTTTCTTGCAGAACAAGACCACCGCACTCCTGCTCCACGCCTCCGGTGTAATGCCACCATGGAGGACGGAATTAAAGAGCTTCTGAAGGACTTCAAGTACCGGTTTTCCACCCGCTTTCAGAAGCTCCGCTGTAATTCCATCCTCGTCTGGGGCCTTACCGTTTTTAAGGTGCTGGAGAGCCATTCTAATCTCGCTCAGACTGACGTCCGGGATATCATCGGAATAATGTCGGATAAGACTCGCTCTTGGATCGTTACTCACACTTGCGTGCGGCTCCAACGATGAAGTGTACAGCTGCCCATAGAACCTCTCAATCTCACTCAAAATCTCAGGTGAACGGAAACGATGCTGCCACATTCTGTCTTCAGCTTTGACAGTTGGCGCTTTCTGGCAGACAGATCTCTGGCAAAGACTTTGGAGCCTTGGTTCCGCTCGATCGCTTCTTCAATACGAGCTGTATTGAAGTTGCGTAAGTCCCGCCGCATGCATTTGGAGATCTGTCTGTTCAGTTGCCTGTATGCTGTTAAATCTGTTGAAGAATGTAGCTTCATCTACCGTCTAACAGCCATGAGATTAAGAGTGTGATCGGAGAGTTTTTGTGTTCTTCTGCGGCGGGTCTTGCAGAACTTAGCTCCGACCGCATGGACAGTTTCCACGAGCTTGTCATTCAAATCGTCCACCTAATTGCAGTCTTCTAGGCACTGAAAACGGTTTTGTAACTCGAGCTGAAAGGTTTCGGGACTTTGGATTAGAACACGAGGGCGACGGAGCGTTGACTTCATTAGACGAGACCTCTCCAACTTAACGTTTAGGTTCAGTGTGCCTCTAACCATTCGGTGATCGCTGCCGGTTTTCACCCTCGCGATCACTGAGACATCACTGAACAGTTGTCGTCTGGTCGTCATAATGAAGTCAATCCCATTTTTTGTCGAACCGTCGGGGCTCGACCAGGTCCACTTCCTGTGGGGCCGCTTCTGGAAGAAAGAGTTCATCATAGAGAGTCCCTCTTTCTCCATGAAGTCAGCCAACTGCTGGCCCCTTGGGTTCCGTTGCCCTATTCCAAATTTCCCTACTTTCAGCTCACCATTCTCTCTTGTGACTACTTTTGCATTGAAGTCTCCCATTAACACCGTATATTGGGTTTTGGAGGAATGCATGGCTCTAGAGATATCCTCATACATTTCCTCCACCTCCTGATCGGGGTGTGCCGAGGTTGGTGCGTAAACCTGTATGACCTGCAGCGAATACCGTTTGGTGATTCTGAGTATAAGGTACGCAACCCTCGTCGACACACTCTCAATCTTTACAACGTTGTTAACGAGAGACTTATGGACGATAAATCCGACACCTCCTTGGGACAGATGGTCGCCCTCCCGGTAATAGAGCAAGTTGCCGGAATCGAGGATTACCGTGTCCTCCCCCTCTCTTCCGACTTCGGATAATCCTATAATATGCCAGCGTAACTTGTCTATCTCTTCTTCCAGCTCCACAATCTTCTCGTCAGTCCTCAGGGTGCGTGCGTTGTATGTTGCCAGGTCGAGTCGTCGTAGGTGGCAACCGAACCTCCACCGGAGATTCTTAGCACCCCCTGCCCCGCCGTTACCATGGTCGCCACCGTAGCCAGGAATAGCGGGGCCGCCGGGGACTGGAGGCCGTTTATTATTGTCATTGCTCATGGGGGGTATATTGCCATAGTTGCCACACTTGGCGAGTGGGTTGGCAACCGCAGTTTTTTTATTGTCATTTTGGCTATTATCAGGAAGTTGCTGCTGCTCATCTCCTGTCTGTTTCCCTTTGTCGCCTTTTACGACACCCACGGGAAGATATGGGGTAGTGGATATTCTTAACCGCCACTACGCGGCTAGTACGGATTAGTAAGCTGAAGTGGCAATGGGCCGGCCATATAGCTCGAAGAACCGACAACCGATGGGGAAGAAAGGTTCTCGAGTGGCAGCCTCGTACCGGCAGGCGAAGTGTAGGGCGTCCCCCCACTAGATGGAGTGACAACCTGGTAAGATATGCAGGAAGTCGATGGATGCAGGTGGCTCAGGACCGTGCTTTGTGGCATTCTTTGGGGGAGGCCTATGTTCAGCAGTGGACTTGTGAAGGGCTGTAATGATAATGATGAATGGAAATTGGAATGATGAAATGAAATATACGTGTGCAATATCACATTTTATTCATTATTATATTATATAACACAACATATATCTTTAGCAGATAACATATTTTTTTTCTCTTTATCTCCATGCAAATACATAAGCTCAGCTTTACAATTTGGAATATATAAATAAAATGCCAACAACGTAATATAGTGCAGGACATATCAAGCAGTGGAATTTTAATTTTGATCTAAGTTTGATCACATAATTTAGCACCTAGTTTAAATTTCATATTGATACATAGAAAACAATTCATACTATTACAGATGCAATATTTTTAAAACATAAAATAATTCAATAATTTCTCAGAATTTGTGCAATACCAATAATCATACAATATAATGTTTATTTCATAAAGTACTTATAAACCATTGACTTATATTATAAAGACAATAATTTAGAGTAGCGTTCTAACAAATAATCTTTTTGTTCATACAAATAAAGTACATATTTCGTGACAAGTGTGTAGGTAGATGTACTATTCCCGTACAAACACGGGTTAAAATTAATGTTTATATAATATAAAAATAGAAAAGCAATTCCTTATTTTTCATGTGCTTTAAAAAAACAATAATAAATTATTAAACCATTGAAGTATAATGATTAAACCAACAAATTCACGCACCATATACATAACTTCTACTACATTTATTATTTCGATAAAATTGCATTGCCTTAATGTTAAAAGCACGTTATAAATTAAAACTCATTTAAAAACTACCATATTTTGATGACGTAATTATTTAAAAATTCCACTACTGGATGACCCACTTTCAACATACAAGTACGTTTGAAAACAAAAAAAAAAAATATAAAATATCGCACCATCGTCCACGGCAAACATGAGTCAATTTATTTACATAAAGCACCTCGTTATTACAATTAAAAAATACCAAAAAAAAAAATCAAAAATGTTCAATCATCGTATCAAAACAAAAGATTATAAATGATGGATTTCGTTGATAATAGCTATACATTTTGGGGATTTTTAGCTAGGCTATTTTCAACCAAATAATATTTTTCAACTTTTGTCAAAATCATCGCAGTGCGCGTAAAAATACACTTTTTCTTAAGTCTACAACAAACTGGGATTTCTGTAATGATATAATACATTATTTTTATAAGACGTTAACAACCCCTATTGTAGCAGTATTTAGACAATTAAAATAATTGGTTCGGTTTTTTTAAACTTGATTTTATATTATAACACCTCAATGGGGGACTAATAACTTTCCGCTCACCAGATATCGCTAGTTGGGATTGAGGTGAAGATTTTTGTTACAAAAAGTCATTTTAATTAGAAGTTAACTTTTATATATAATTTGAATAGAAATTAATAAACTATATTACGAATATACCTACCTAAGAGTAGAAAAATAAAAAAAAGTAGTTTGGTCTGTAATTTTATGCACATTTTTAACTCTTTTTTTAATTTTTCTACCCTTAGGTATATTCGTAGTTTAGTTTATTCATTTCTAATCAAATTAATATAAAATTTTACAGAACAAACATTAACCATTAACATTTTACTAACAAACTAATTTCCCCGCCGTGGAATCTACCATATATTTCACCTCTTTCCTAAGTAGCGCCACCGTGGTGGCAAAAAGACCTGGATTCCCTCATAACACGCAAAATAAAAAATATAATCTGTCTAGTTTAAAATCCAATTCGAGATCACATTGAAGCCAAACTCCTCGACTTCCTATAGTAAATATTAAAGCAACAATTTGAAACATTTCAGGTCGCCGTTTTTGTAATAAACATTAGTTTCTTTTAAATAAAGTACAAACTTTTAAAATAGTATCTATTACATAGTATAATCTACTAGTGATGTGTATTTAAGTATTATTTTTTTTTGTAAGTAGTGAATATGAGTAAGCAAAGAGGAAACAAACATGAAACCCAGACATTTTTATCTTTTTCATAGTATCGACAAAAGTTATATGGGCTCCGTCAGCATAATATGCCAGTTACTTAAAAAAATCTAATTATTAGGGCTTTTTAAATTTTAAATATTTCGGTAAGTATGAACTGTTTTTTCTAGAAAACACATCAAGAAACAAAATTGCTTGTTGGGTTTTCCCCGAAAAAGTATAGATGTTAAGTCAACCATTCGTATTTCGCATGTCACAATGCATATATAAAGATGTGGGGAATATTAATTGTCATTTCACACATTACCAAGATTCTGTAACGATAAGTTAAAAAAGAATTATTAATGTAATTATTACTGGCCATTGTTTTAAGGGTGCTTCAAAAGATCGGTAATATTTTTGAATTCCAAAATTTCATATTTTGTTTAAATACTTCTGTACACTATGACATTTCATTCTGTGTTTGTAATTCATTTAGAAAGATTTTACCAGTAACTAATTTAACTGATATTAGAAATTTTGCCATTTACTAAATACACAATCGAATTGGGAGATATTAAAACTTACGAACCCCTATACTGCCGACTGAAAAGGCTTTAGATAAAAATCCTTTTGCTTTCCTCGCTCGATTCATAAAAAAGGTACTGGGTGTGATCGCACTCGGGGCGAGTCCTGTGTCGTCTCTGGGCGCAGGCCAACCCTCTGCTTCTCAGTTTCAATAAATTCTAGCACGGCCATGTAAATAAATTTATACTGGGCTTCGTTTTGTACCATGCCAGACCGTTGATCTCTTACCATTTGTACAGTGCGGTGTATGTCAATCTCACAATCAAAGCCCTCCTTTCGTATTTGGTCCAAGATCATATCTATGACTATAAATGTGCCAGTTCTACCGATGCCAGCGGAGCAGTGAACGCAGACTACTGCCTGAGCCGGTGGATCCGACCCAGTCATTATCTGCTGCAGTCTATAATTGACGTCCAAAAGAATGTTCAGAACCCGCCCTGGCTCTGAAGGAACACCGTGGTCGGGCCACGCAGTGAAATGGAAATGATAGATAACTCTTTTCACGTTGGGCTCGTCTTTTTTCGTTACCAGAAAACGTCTCAAAGTGTAGTCCTGTGTAGAGGATTCAGATTCGTTAAAGATGGTGTATTTTTTTATCACCTCGGTTTTGTTTAAATCAGGCCAATAGCGCTCACATTTTACTTTCCCCCGTTCGATCTCTTTGGTCGTCATGATTATTATGCGGACATCCTCTTGCCATATCATGGACCAGAACTGGTAAATAGTAGTTGAAAGACAACCTTGGGTGGCGATGTAAATTTTGTTGTAAACGTGTTCTGTTTCACCGTTATCTGGGGCAACTGTGGCGCATTTCGGGAGTGTTGTGTTTACGTAATTTGGATTAGATCGAAGAACAAATGAAGGAACAAGTTTATGAGTGCCATTCTCCTGAGTTTTTGTTGTTTCCCTGGGTTTTTCTTCGGCAACAACGACGCTCTTATGGTTAGGAGAAGTCTTTTCTTTGCTTCTTGATGACGTGCCATCCCTGGGTTGCGGCGAACTGTTCTCGTTGCTTCCGTTGGTATCCTGCGAATCGGAACTGGCATCAATGCTGTCGCATCGGATGTAATTGGCGTTAATGTAATCAGCGCCTGGCGGTGCGTCGGCCGGCACGTCACGTAAAACGACGCGCGTGTGATCGAACGGTATTATGTTTTTATATCTGTTCTTCCTAATATTCTCCGGTTTGGAGCCTTCCATTCTATCAAACAGCTGTAAATTCTCCATCATTTGCAACGTTTCGAATTCCTCCCAAAAGCCCTGTTTGTACGCCATGCTCTCGATTGGGCCTTCGTTTTCTTTCTGAAGCTGTTTGACCCGAGTGTGGAAGTGTCGGACTTGAATTCGCGTTGCGTTGAACGGCTGTATAAGCCTTAGTACTTCGCCTGTGGTTTCGACCATGGGATAGTTTCGGTAATGTTCTATTAAACTAACGAGGTCATCGAACTGCTCGCCTCCTCCAACATCGTATTTGTTGTCTTGCCTTCTTATTATTACATGGGTAACACGATCGCGCGTTCTCACCGACAGAACAAAATCTCCCGGTTGCCTTTGGGATTCTCTGACGAGGAAGGAACCATTCTTGCCATTTTCTAACATCATCCTCTCGGCTTCTTTTGCGGTTAACTGTCCGTGATACCAGCGCTCTGTAGTGGGATCCGCACAATTGAGCGGGGTCTTTAGCCTTATGATGTTGCCGTTCTTTTCTCGCAGTTGGCCCTGATTGTCCATGTAATGTTGGACGAGTTCCGAGAGTGTAGCGAACTTCTCCCCGCCGTAAAGGTCGAGAAATTCCCCATTGTTTTGAATTTTTATATGTGTTACCTCATTACCCCTTCGAACAGAGAGTGTAAAGTCTCCCTTGTTGCTCATGCTGGGTCTCGCTAGGAAGTAGCCGTCGCGACCGCACTCTAAAAGCAGTTTCTCCGCATCTACTCCGCTCAGTGATGGGTGAAACCATCTTCTAGTGATCATCTTACAATTATAAAAAAGCACCAACCGGATATTTACAAAACCTAGAGCTCTATCAAATTAATATTTTTATTTCTTGTTTCTTATCCCTCCAAGCATACTTTTCATTCATCTGGAAAAGAAAGAAATATAATATATAAACTATGTGTAATAAATTCTAAAAAAAAATGGAAAATCCAAAAGTGCACACCCCAAACGCTCATGTAATATTTTAAATAGATTACACAGGTGATCATCGAAAGGAAGCAGCTCTACGTGGTTCTGAAGATGAAATTTGTTAAGTAGTTCTCGAGATATCTTGTACACAGAGAATTTATGAAACATAGACTAAAGGACATCCACGATATAATTTTTATCGCACTTTTTTTCTATAAGAATACGTGTTCGTGAATTTAAAAAAAGCATCAGGCTTGTTCATTAGTGCTTCCTTTTTTTAATCATGTATCCATAACATATTAGCAGTGTGATGTTAAATAATAAACACCAATTAATGTGAGTGAAACGAGTGATTTAAAATTCGACAGTAGAGCCCAACCTGTCCGCTTCGCGTTCAGTGTGCATTAACAAAAGCGCATCCACGCGCAGTGCACTTTGCACAACATTATTGGTCATTGCTATTTATGTTGCAAAGCAAATTTATGTTGCAGAAGTGAACGGCAGGGTCGGGAAGGGACGCCCTAGACGAAGGTTTATCGACCAAATCGGCGATATATTAAAAATGGGCCAGATTAGGAGTACCCTTAACCGACGAGCGTGTATGCGGATATATGGATGTAAAGCAGGCGAGAGAGGTGTGTCAGGATCGCACCAAATGGAAGTCCGTAGTCTCTGCCTACCCCTCTGGGTGACAGGCTTGAGTGTTTGTGTGTTGTGTGTGTGTGTGTGTGTGTGTGTGTACTAATGATAATGTTAGTCATACAACATAACACTATTTCTTTAAAAAAAAATGTTGATCACTAGCTAGACAAAAATCCAAACGAGGAACAATTATTTGCATGCCACTAATAACTGCTACTAATTCTAATAATTAATTAATAATAATTGTAACTAATTCTATGCGGGATTCGAGCCCGCGGCTCTCGGCGACGTAACTCAATGCTACACTGCGCTACGGAGCCGTCTCGTATGTTTTTACTTTTGAACCAAAAATACAATTTAGAAAATATTTTAAGGAAGGAAAATTGACTCAGTGGTCAGGTAAATTTGTTTTATTTCAATATAAAAAAAATTGTTGATTAAACCAAATAAGATAAGACATTAAAAAAATATCATTTATAATTTTATCAAATTTCTTGAACAATTACCACATAATGGGAGTTAAGCTGTCTTTAAAAATTCATATTTTAAACTTGCAACTTAATTTTTTATCCGGGTAACCTAGGAAGAGTAAGCAGTGAAAATAGTGATTGTTTTCATCAAGCTTTGAAGTCCTATGAATGAAGGAAGAATGGAACCAAGTTTTATGGGACGTAAATATGTTATTCAATTATTGCTGGTAATTCTAAAAGAGATATTGACTGTCGCAGCGTTCTCTCCCCGAATGAAATGGTCAAGGCGAAGAAGTAGTTACTCAAGAACGCCGATGTTTTCTCGTCAATCGATGCTGACATAGGAAAGACTGGCTTAGTTCAACACAAAATAAACACAGGAGAAGAAATGCCTATCCTTCAGCGGCCAAGAAGACTATCAGCAGTACGTGAAAATGAAGTGGAAACCATGATTAAGGGGATGGTGAAGGATCTTTTTTTTATAAGAGATGGGGCAAACGAGCATGCAGCTAACCTGATGGTAAGTGACTACCGCCGCCCATGAACAACCGCAACACCAGGGGAATTGCAGATGCGTTGCCGGCCTTTTAAAAAGGAGTAGGCTCTTTTCTTGAAGGTCCCTAAGTCGTATCGGTCCGGAAAAATCGCTGGTGGTAAACTATTCCACAAGGAAGTTATGCGAGGAAGAAAACATCTTCTAAATCGCACAGTGGTGGACCGCCAATCATCCAGATGGTGTGGATGGTATCCCCCGTGGTAAATGCGAAAGAAAATGCAAAGAGATGCAACATCTCTTCGCAGCGCCAATGAGTCGAGCCGATCGGAAAGGACTCGGTTGTCGACGATTCGAGCCGCTCTGCGCAGGATGCGGTCAAGTGGAAGGAGCTGGCACTGGAGAACCCCAGCCCAGAGATGGGAACAGTATTCCATGTGAGGCCAAACCTGCGCCAAATAGAGGAGATACGACAAAGGGGTTCTTTTTAGCGGTAAACGCGCAAACTTGTGTCTTCTGAGGATTAAACTGGACTAGATTTAGTCGCCCCAATCCCAGACTTTGTCCAGCAAAGACTCGACTTCAAACACAAGTTTGTTCCGGTACTCGGCGACGTTTTCCAGAGAAATATTGGCACGGCCGGTGTATAGAGCATCACCAGTGCTGTCATCCGCATAGCAATGAATGATACCGGTTTGCAACATATCATTGATATGCAGAAGAAACAGCGTTGGTGATAGCACGCAGCCTTGTGGAACACCAGCGTTAATAGGCTTGTACTCGGAGCATGCGCCGTCTACAACGACCTTGATGCTCCAATCTGCAAGAAAGCTGGTGATCCAATTGCATAATTTCCCGGGAAGCCCATAGGAAGGGAGCTTCGAAAGAAGCGCTTTGTGCCAAACCCGATCGAAGGCCTTCGCTATGTCCAAACTAACGGCCAATGTCACCTGTGGTGCTGGTAAAGGAGTGCAGCATGCGGTTTTGTGTTGACTACCGCCGTATTAACGAAGTTATAAAGAAGGACAGCTATCCCTTGCCAATAATTGAGGACACGCTGGACATGCTTATAGGAGTAAAGTGGTTTAGCACGCTGGACCTGAAAAGTGGCTACTGGCAGGTTGAAATCGACCCTAAGGACGAGGCGAAAACTGCATTCTCAACAGTAAAGGGTCTGTGGCAATTTAATGTTATGCCGTTTGGATTGTGCAATGCTCCAGCAACGTTTGAAAGGTTGATGGATCTTGTAATTACCGGGCTAATTGGCGATGCCTGTCTGGTCTACTTGGATGACATCATCATCGTAGGTCGTACGTTTGAGGAACATCTTCAACACCTGGAACGCGTGCTCATGAAGATCCAGAGTGCCAACCTCAAGGTGAGTCCGAAAAAATGTTCACTATTCAAGTGGCAAGCAAGTTAGCTTTTTGGGGTATGTATTGTCCGGAAGAAGGTATCCGCACGGATCCAGAGAAAATCGCCGCTGTCAAGGATTGGCCGGTCCTAAAAGACAGAGTTAGAGCATTTTTCGGTTTGTGCTCCTATTATCAGCGATTTATGAAGAACTTTGCGGATATAGTCAAACATCTGCACAAGCTAACCGAGGAGAAGCGATGAAAGTTGCAATATCGCATTTCAGGAGCTGAAGGATAGTCTGTGTAAAACACCTATTTTGGGGTACCCTGATGCAGGCAAGGAATTTATAGTTGACACAGACGCAAGTGATATAGGACTTGGCGGTGTGTTGTCTCAACGGAATGGTGATCAAGAGGTTGTGACAGCGTACTTCAGCAAGTCGTTGTCAAAGCCGGAAAGGAACTATTGTGTCACAAGAGGGGAATTGCTTGCTGTGGTAAAATCGTTGCAGTATTTTAGCAAATATCTTCTGGAGCGGAAATTTCACTTACAAACTGCACTGAAATGGCTATTGCAGTTCAAAAATCCAGAAGAACAAGTTGCGAGATGGATCTAACTACGAACTACATCGCAGAAGGAAATCTCATGGCAACGCAGATGCATTGTCAAGAAGACCTTATCCTGAAGATTGCAAGCATTGTACTAGGCAAGAGGGTAAGGAAGTGGTATCTGTGAGGATGCTCAGGACAGACCAGCTCAACAATGAGTCGAAGGACAGCCTACAACATGCACAGCAGGAAGATTCGGACATCAAGCTGATTCTGGAATGGATGAAGGCCAGTGCTCCTAAGCCCAAGTGGGGCGACGTCTCAGCGATGTGTTCGACCACGAAAAGCCATTGGGCCCAATGGGACAGCTTGCTGATTCAGGATGGAGTCCTGTACCGTAAATGGGAAAATGGTCGGGGAGACAGTGGTTATTTGCAAATGGTTGTCCCTAAAGCTAAAGTACCGGATGTTCTACAGCTGTACCATAATGGTTGTTCAGGAGGCCATCTGGGAGTTAAACGAACTATACTAAAGATCCGAGAACAGTTTTACCGGGTCTACTGTCGTGACGATGTCGAGGACTGGTGTCGCAAATGTACAAGTTGTGCGGCTGTAAAGGGACCTCAGACTCGTAGTAGAGGTGCATTGAAATTATACAATGTTTGTGCACCATGGGTGAGGATAAAGAAAAGAGATGGCATAAGCAACAGTGCACTGTGATTCTAACTAGGTCCTGACGTTATTACAGTGGGCGTGGCTTTACTTAGTATACTGTCAACGTTCGTCCTGTGCGCTTATTGTCGAAAATCGCAAATCGGTGTATTTTCGTAGTATTAAGAAGAGGATGAAATGTTGTGTTTCATCGTGTAAAAACTACTCAAATAGACGCTCTGATGCTATGGACGACGTCACATTTCATTTGTAGTAATTTTATACCCAATTTATTAAAAAGGTTCTAGAAAAATCTCTGCATAGGCTTTCAAATGTAATTAAATATATTTGACACTAGATGGTGACACTTTGTGTCATGGAAACTAAAAATATTAAGTTACGTAGAGCTCAGTATTGATAAAATAATCATACGAGGGTGTTGAAATTTGTTTTGCATTTAGTCCTAAAGAGTTTTTAATCGCCAAAATATTATTTTTATAGTTTTTATAATCATTTTGTGAACAGGCCGCCATCTATCGTCAAGGTAGCTAAATTACATTGCAACATCGATATGGAACGATTCGAGTAGTTTTACTATTCATCGGTAGATGTAGATAGTAAAGTGGGCGGGGCTTAACATCCCCTCACCCTGCAAATTGTCACGCGTTGTTACATAGAGAAACCTAATTACAACACCTCCTTTTTGTATTTGCTCTGTGCTCGTAACTGAAACTTACACAAATATGTGCAAAAGGAAGAACATTCTTTGTCATCTTTATTTCTTTTTAAAAATGTTGTACAAAATTCTGAATTAAATGTGTAATAAATATTTCTAAAACTTGATGTAAGTTTTTGTTCACTTCACAGTCTTAATTAGTGTTGAATATTCTACCGAAACACATTCGTTTTATTTCAGGGTAAAAAATACTGTAAATAATGTAAAATGGGAACTAGCGAGATGCGAAGATTAGGAGAAAAGATTGAGGAACGCACTGACTACATACTATTCCATAAAGGTGAAGTAGCTGGTCAGAGAGGAGTAGGATTCTTAATCAAACAGTCGATGAAACAACACATACAAGAGCTAATTGGAATTTCTGATCTAATAGCCATTCTTAACATTGGCATACCAGGTTATAAAAAATATGGTCAATCATACAAATTTATGCTCCAACAGAGCAAGCAACAAAAGCAGAAATTAAAATTTTCTACAAAGAATTATCACAAACGCTAACAAGATATTCAAATAACCATCTTATTATAATGGGCGACTTCAATGCTCAAGTCGGAGTGAAACAATGCAAGGAGGAATACGTCCTGAGGAACTTTGGCCAAGGAAGAAGAAGTCCCCATGGTGGATTGCTAGTCGAATTCTTGCTGCAACACAACCTAACGCTCTTGAACAGTTTTTACAAGAAAAGCCAAAAGAACAAGTGGACATGGATATCCCCTGATGGCAACACCAGAAACGAAATTGACTACATAACAACAAACTATCCAAAGGCTTCACAGATACGTCGGTTTTAACTAAATTCAACTTCAATACAAACCATCGTATGGTAAGAAGCAACATAAGAATAGAAACATCAAAGAAATCTAGAAAGTATTTTGCCTCATACTTTATAAAACACCACATTGATGAAACCTTAAAGAAAATAAAACAATCTTTAATTGAATCAGCAGAAGAATTGACTATGAGTAACATTAATGCCCACACGAAATATGAAAAGCTGGAAAATCTACTAACTCAAGTAAAACATGATACTAGCAGGGGAAACAAGTACAAACTTAGTGATACAATGCTACAACTTATAGAAAAAAGAAAAAATCTACTTTCAAAACACCCTAAAAAGATCACATAAAAACAATAACGACATTAAGTAAAGAGATCAGAGAAAACATAAGAAAAGACAGGAAGACCAAGAGGCTGCAAATATTAGAAAAGCATATAGCGAAAACAGGAGGAGTGAAAAAAAGTGCTTAAAGAACTTAGAGAATCAAATAAAGAATGGATACCAAAACTAAACAGAGAATACCTCATCACACAATTCTATTCTATTCTATTTCAGAATACCAGGGTAAAATAGTAGCTTAATGCTGCTGTGTTTCGTATGGTGAGTGTAAAGAATCGAATACCTTTTCTACTGGAAATGAGGCATTCCATCTTAGACCTCAGGAGCGACAACACTTGCATTTTGATTTTAATTGAGAATAAATGTAGATGTATTTTTTTTAATTTATTGATCAAATTGTTCATACATATTTTTTTTATTTGTACCATTAAACCAAAAATGGTTTGTATTGGTACTCACATTCGCAGCAAACGCACTGCTTAACATAAAATAATTCGTTATTTTCTTAGAAGTAATCAAAAATATACATTTAAATATACCTCCTTTATTGTGTAAGTGATAAGCACTCATTTGCAATTCTTACGTGGGACGTTCCAGAATTGAGCGCCACTGACGTGAGCGCTCATTGCTTTTGTTGTGGAACCTACTCTACTAGACTAGACAGTGCAAATTACTGTTGTTTCACTATTATATAACTAAATAATAACTATAATTCTGATTGAATTTATAATATATATAGTTTTTATTTATAGTTTTTTTGTGTTTAATTCTTTTTGAATGAAATTCGGAATTTTGGAATTAAAAATTCTATTGTTCGCCTAACATAGTAATTTGAGATCCTAGGCACATTTCATTTTTGTTTGGTAATATTTCTTGTAATTACTTTATATGGGATATGGGCACTTGGATGCTTTTATTATTGAATTGTTCAATTAAGAGGGTCATGTGAAATTTCATCTGCATGGGTAATATATTGCAGTATTTGAAAATGTCTAATAAGTTATCTTTATATTGTCGTTTTATTTTTTGAGGTATAATAAATAAGTTTAAGTAATCTTAGTTGTAGTTTATATATTTTTTCAGTATGTGACTTAAAGGTATGTCCATAACTTGAAATTCTGTATGTTATAATTGACTCAGCTAAGGCCATATATTGAGTAGGATATTATATGGTACTTTAGGTTTTAAACTGTAGAATTTAGCCATTATAGCTCGTAATTTGTCACAAACAGAATCTATGTGAAATCTCCAGCTAAATCTATTATTTACAATTAATCCTATTCCTTATTAGAGTTGATTTGTGCAGACATCTGTGACTGTGAGCAACCACCTTAAAATCCGTGTTGTGTAGTTTGAGATAACGTGAACAATTTTGGTTTTATTTGCATTTAAGACAAGTCCTGCATCATGTGATCATTTGGACATTTGTGTAAAATTTTGTCACAGCCATTGCGCTGCTCCTTTTAGATCCTTGCTGGTAGCCAAAATACACGTGTCATCTGCGTATTGATAAACTGAACAATGGTTGACGACATGCTCCATATCATTAACATATGCTAAATAGTGCAAGCACCGAACCTTGAACTATTCCTTCAGTAACATCCATAGCATCACTAACTTCATCACAGATTTTAATTTTATATTTATGATTATAGAGGTAGTCTTTGCACCACTCTAAAATTGGGCCACGTACACTGGTATTCTCTAGTTTTGTTAAGGGCGTATTGTGTCGAAGCATATCAAACGCTTTGCTGAAATCTATGAGTAGCAGGATAACATGGTTTCTATCATCTAGAAATTTGTTTACATCATTTGTAAATTTTGATAGCAGCTTAGAGGTAGATTTGTTAGGTTTGAAACCATATTGTGAGTTCGATAGGATGTCATTATTAATGTAAAAGTCTTGTATCTGATTACAGACATATTTTTCTACTATCTATGGGCCACAGCATCCACTTTTCATGAGGTGGTCTGTGTTGTCGTTTGTCACCCTATTCTATAAAATAAAATAAAAATAATTAATTAAGGAGAAAAATCTTACTCTATTGTTGATCTGAAGTGTAAATAATTCCTATATTATATAAAAGGTAAGAAAAATAATATAGTCAAAAGATGGTCATGAACATCGCCGCAGACCATAACAATAGTTTTTTACAAATAAATGTACATACGCTACAACTACTATAGATAGACCTACTTACTCTAGGTAGTACACAAAGGTATAACTTAAATGCGCTTTTATATGTTTCTAAAGAAAAGTTATCGTATTAATTTATAATATGAACGTCTCCTTACCTCATAAAGGCACCCAAATGGTATGCAACGCGTAATATTCCTTAAAATAGGTATTATACTGATCGAATTGTTGTTGCTAAGCTGACTTTAGACTTTTTGTTACACTGTTTTCAAGGGCGTATTCACTTGTATATCTATGCACTATAAACTAAAACTTCTTTGAAACACTAAGAACCAAATTCATATTGATATATACATCTTAGAGTTAATAAAAATTATAAAATTAAACATTATTTTATATGAAAATCCAAAAAATAATTTCGCTCCCTAGTTGTGGTTGCCTATGGAAATGTCACACAACTTTTTTTTCGGTTTTTTTTTCTCCACCTTGTCAAAATTGTCAGTCAGTTGTTGCTTTTTTTATTAAGATTTTGACTTAGATCCTTGTTCTTTAAGCCATGTCTTCATTTATCTCAATACCTATCAAGTAATAATAATAGTATAAAGTACACTGCTTCACTTTATGTTGATGCGTCACATTGCGTAATTGTTGGGAAATTTTGATGGCAACTTGAGCCAGCAGACAGTTGGCTATGGCATTTCAAGGCGCCTAAAAGGAGACACATTTATCTTGAGATTTACATCGCCATCGCAGCACTTGTTTCATCGTTTCCGCTAATAGTTCAAATGTGCAGACATTTAATACACAAAATCGCACCCATATCATAACCTACTTCAAACCATTATTTAAACAATAATACCGGAGCAACATTATGAGGATTAAATTAATATATTATACAACAGATATGCGCCGTGGCTTCACTTGAGTAAGACTATTGTACCGTTATTTAGATTACCATGAACCATATATTTAGTCAACTTTTCGTTTTTTTTTTTGAAAACTCAGATTTTAGGAAATAACTTGGACGCCCGCACTTAGTCATCCAGAGAGCCGGAGCACACTTTAAAGTATTATTATTAAGAAACGAGATTTTATCAACAATATTTGAAGCTGCCACCAAAAACAAGTACTTATACGACCTACAAATACAGTGAATCTGGGTATCTTTGGCACACTTTTCAGATAAAAGTATTAATAAATGTTTAAGTTAGTCCTTTAGGCTTAGGGATATAAGCGTTTTAGTGACTTTAGGTGGTCTGGTCTATATTTCAAAAATATTACCAGATGTTATGTTTTTAAGAAAAGGTTGGTAAAAAGACTTCGAATGGGTCACACCAACATGTTCTAATTTGACAATAAAACCTATATAGCTTTAAAGCTATGTTTATGAAAATAACAATAGTTTTTGTTTCATCCAAATTGGTGCAGAAATACGAAAGTTATAACGTTTTGAAGTTTCGCAATATTTTTAATTTTTACCCGCTCGTTCTTTGTGACGTGACGTCACAAGCCGAGAGAGCGAGCGCGCAGTAGGAACTTGCTAAGTTCAGTACTAACCACGCCCTCGGAAGTATACGGTCGTTTACCTTCATATTATATGGAATGTCAGAGTTAATGTCCGGTTGACTGTATTAGATGACATAATACTTATAATAAACCCAACGACTATATAATAATTTTGAACTAATAATTTATGAATAATCTAATCTAATCCAATGTAATCAATATTATTTATGATGAATAATTTAATCTAATAATCTAATCTATTATTATGAATAATGTAATCAATGAACTATTAATAATATTTGACATTTGTATGCCCATGAGGATTCAACTCGGCTGGGCAGCGTTCGGGAAACTACGACACATCTTCTCGTTAGACATACCTCAAAACCTGAAAACGAAATTGTACAACCAGTGCAACACGCACTGACGCCAGTGATGACTTACGGATCTGAGACGTGGTCCTTCACTGCTGGCCGTATGAGGAAGCTCAAGGTTGCTCAGCGAGTTATGGAGAGGGCTATGCTCGCGGTTACTCTGCGTGATAAACTTAGAAATAAGGATATCCGCAGTAGAACCAGAGTAACCGACAGCCCAACGGATTAATAAGCTGAAGTGGCAGTGGGCCGGCCATACAGCTCGAAGAACCGACAACCGATGGGGAAGAAAGGTTCTCAAGTGGCAGTTCCGTACCGGTAAGCGAAGTGTAGGGCGACCCCCACTAGATGGAGTGACGACCTGGTAAGACATGCAGGAAGTCGATGGATGCAGGTGGCTCAGGACCGTACTTTGTGGCATTGCTTGGGGGAGGCCTATGTTCAGCAGTGGACTTATGAAGGGCTGTAATGACGATGATGATGATGCCCATGAGGCTGATCACAGACTGAACTTTATTTGTGTTTAAATAACACCTTTATCTAAACTGTGAATTACAAATAAACTATTTGATTTGATGTATAAACTAAAGTATTGAACATTTAACTTTTATATGATTTTTTTTCCAGTAAAAATACATTATTTTTATTTTATTTATTTTCACCAACAATATACATTCAGAAAACAAAAAATATGTGCTTACATCTGATACAATACTATTGTTAGGTGAAAAACTGGTGCCTAAACTAGGTAAAACCTGTATCTTAGGTCACGATTATATTCCCAAGGAGCGTGATATAACAGAAATTAAAAAAAAAAAACAGAAAATAAAGGTTACTGATAAATAAATAACATGACAAGAAAAATATGGAGTAATAAATATGGAGAAAATAAGAAAAATATAACAATAAAGACTACTGGTGGCATCGACGTGTCGTTTTGTGATGTCACATCGTGATGCGGAGCAAAGCGGTCGCCCTTACCGTAAATCACCATTTTACTCATCACTATTTCAATCATTTTTAAATGCAGAAAAAAAAAGAATACCGTTGAATTCGTAATTTTTTATACAATTTTTTGATACCCTTAACAAAATTGAGTGGCCAGACCCATTCCTATGGGCTAAAGTTAGTCTATGAGTTGGGCTTGGATTGGCCCAGATCTCAACTATTGACTGTTTTCACTTACTTTATGGCATTTATAACGTTTGGTTAACATTGGCCTACGAATTGGTGTTAATAAATATACTGCAGACAGCCACAGGCAAAGTATTGTAGACAATTTGTTTCTTAAATTAAATATGGGGAAAATAAAATGTTGCCATAGAAAAATCAACATTCCTGTCCATTCACTCATTTTCGTTCCAGCTGGTGCCGCAATTAGCCAGTCACTCCATTTTTGCTTGGCTTTATATACAATAAATGGTGGTAAAAACTCTCCTTTTTCATTCCTATAGAACATGACAGTAAAACATGATTTTGTGGAGTTTTTATGAATTCCGAATTTTCGCAAGTGTCTGAATAAAAGCTTTGCTTTCTTTGGATTGTCGTGGAAGCCGGTTTAATCAAAATTGTACAGATATTCCGGTGGTACATCAGCCAATTCTTTTTTGAAATGGTCAAAAAAAATCAATCATCATCTCTTTATTTATTTGTGCTCTTTTCCTACTAATGTTGTGAGCAATGCGTTGTTTTATTTCAGGATGTCGATCGAGAAAGTTTTTATTCCATTCCCAACCAGGCATGTTATTTTTGAACTGGTTTATACTTTTACACTGATCAGCTAAATATTTTTTAATTACAATACGCACGTCATATATTCATTCCAACTGGGGTCCTTAGATCGGCCAAAGTCACAATATGACTTATAAAAAGTTCCTCTTCAGATTCTAAAAGAGCTATTGGCTTTCCAACAAGTTTATTATGCTGTCCTTTCAATTTATATTTCAAAGTACTTCTTGGAATTTTAAACAAATTTGCAGCTTCCATTTGAGGCAATTTGCATGTCTTTATTTTATCTAAAGCCTCATCTAAGTCTTTCTGAGAATAGTTACTCTTGGTTCCATATCTCCTGACTCCTGCCGCGGATTTTTCTTGCGACCCATATTGACTCGATAGCCAGTGACAGAGGCAAAATATTATTTGAAATCTTGTTGTCATTGTATTCTTTAAAAAATTGAATTAAAATAAGGTATGAACAAGCAACACTTCCATTTCAACGTTTAAAATATCCTGCTAACTTTGGCCCGGGCTAAAGATACCCTGATCCGTTGAATATAATTTACCTGTTCGACATTGATGGTAATAACATTGCAGTATATCTGATTAGCTGCGTTATTGTCATCAGAGACAGACAGATACACAGAACACTAATACCCTAGATATTACTAAATTGAAAATAATACTTACCTCTCTACGCTACTAAATAGCAATGCAGCAGACAACTTTTTGGCGCACACAAAACAAACCCCTAAAGTACTCTCAACCAAAATGACCTACTAACGTATAAACTATGACAGATGTTAGTTGTTTCGCGGGTTATGCCCGTTTATTAAAAGATATTTTTAAACGTTGTTTAGAAAGCATGTTTCAAATAAGGTAAGAGCATCAGTAAATGACCATTTAAGAGCACAGACTTTCCTTTTTTAATGCTTAACCTTAATTTTCATGCGCCTTCAATGAGTGTTTCCTTTTGTAAACTCTGCGGTAGTTTTTTAAGGAAACAAAACCAGTGTTTTCTCTTGTACAATGATTGAATAGAAAATTAGATTTAGTAGCTGACCATCTAACAAAGTAGTAGATGACCATATATTGCATCAATAGATGACCAGTCAGATGCTCAAGTTTTGAGCATAGGTAAATAAATAATGTTTTAGGATCTTTGGATTTTACATTTTAAGGGGAGGTTGGGGAAGTCTGTGTAGAGTATTAGTTTTTTAAACTAGAGAGAGAGGGAGAAAGTGAACTAGGTAGGGACAGAGGGATGGGAAGGGATAGAGAGGGGGGGGGGAAGGAACAGTTAAAAACGTAAACCCACGTGGACCAAGTCGCGGGCGTCTGCTAGTTTGTTAAATAAGAAGCAAATTACAACAAATTGCGTGTTATTTGAAATATAATAAGAAAATCTACAACTCGTTAAAAATTACAAAGAAGTTATATAAAGGAATGTATCTCTGGAACATCAAATACATTTCTCGTTGAACTGGTCTTTCTTGGTTCTTCTATATGAGCAACTACTGCATCCTAAGGATAGTCAAGCACGTCTATATGATCCGGCCATTTCCACAATTGACCATTTGCTTTCATCGATGAGATTGTAGCTGTTTTTTTCATTGTTTTTGGTACTTTCCCTGGATAAAAGTTATTTTCGTACTTAAATATGACAAATTCACCATCAAAAGATTCATCATTCATTCATCAAGAGCTTATGTTCCTAAAATTCTTTTACATTATGCTCCTGCCACTTATGGTTTGGGAATTCCCGACAATTTCAAAGTCCCGGGACATGGGACAGCCTATAATCAATGTCCCGGGATTCCCGCGACTTCGAGACTTTTAAGAAAAAGCTTTTTGTTTTTTTTTAAGATAGATAACCCTCTTTTGATGAATTTTAGTTGAGTTAATTTCTGGCGAAACGTATTAAAAAGAGGCAATTTATTGTAAAAATCAACATTTATTAAACAATTAAACAGAAAATTAAATAACTTTAACGTTAATTTCAGTCTTAATAATTGCTTTGTTTATTTCTTTTAGTCACACACAGATGCACTTCTAAACAGTTAAATCTTATAGTTATGAAACGAACTTAGTTAAAAATCATACTAATTCTTAATAACTTTACTATTATCTAGTAATTCTAGTATCTAATCACATCTCATTGTTAATTCTCATAATCACATATGCCGTAAGCGCAAAGCGCATAGGTAAGTTCTACTAGCGCCTAAAAATCAAGATTCCAACGTTTTGTCGCATGAAATCGTATCTAGCAATCATATTATACATATAAATGATATAAAAAGCACATTGTCAGAAAATGATTGTTCAACTTATTAATATTTTTTTTAAATCGAATAATTGCTATTTTTACATAAAAAAAGGGGTTTTAGTGGCTTACGGTGTGGATTTATCAAGTCCGTATGGCTTTGTAAACACGATAACTTTTGAACATATCAATTATTCAACTCAATCTATTTTTAAAATTCCTCATCTATCATGTGGGAAGCCATTGAATGTAAATGGCAGTTTAATTTTGTTTTGTTTAGTTATAATTATTTTTTTTTCGGCAGCTAAACGTCATAATTTTCGGTGTTTTAGCAGCCTTGTGTTACAATTCATTTTAGTAAATAGAGACTGCCTGTGCCTCACTCGGTTAGTTCTCGACGTCAACCGCCGTTGTGAGTGGATACTGTATCGGTTGTTTGCAGCGGCTCAAAAAGATCACTTTACAAATAAATACAAAATATTCGATTAACAAATTTCATACATACTTGATTATTATAATAATCAGAGAATTTTATTACAATATTTTAAAAGCACAGAATAAATAATAGTAGTACGTACCTAATATTATGGGCTATTATGTTAATTTTCTTTATTTACAGAAACAGCGGTTGTCGATTTCATCTCTCAAAATAGACAAAGGTCTTCGCCTTCGGACGCCTTCTATCGGAGATCATAAGATCATCAACGAGATGTTGATGATCTCTTGATGAATGAATGATGAATCTTTTGATGGTGAATTTGTCATATTTAAGTACTCGCCTTGTCCCTCCTGAGGTCTAAGATGGAATGCATCTACATTTATCCTCGTTTGCGAATCAAAATGCAGATGCGTTGTCACCCGTGAGGACTAAGATGGAATGAAATAGCTGCAGCATGGCTCTACCACGTATAGAACGTGCTTGTAAATACTCATTTCCTTCAATGCTGCCACAGAAGTGTTTCAGGAAGTTATTACGGCAGCGCGTGTAGCAGTGGCAGTAGGGTTTGGGTCCCGGGACGTCTCGTGTCTCGAAGTCCCGGGACTTTTCGTAATTTTAGTTGTCTCGAGTCCCGGGACTTTCTAGTCGAGACATGTAATCATTTTTATTTTCAAATAATTGAAGGAGCCTAGCGCCATGTGTTAGTTTAATGAATAATTACTTGGTCTACTACGTAACTACTGAGTACGCAACACAATAAATGAAACAAAAACTATTGGTAAATCCAATTGAGCATGCCTTCGCATTAAAAAAAATTAGGTATAGCATGATTATACGGATTTTTTTAAAGTCGTTTAAATACACACAAGTTTTCACTGATAACCTTATTATACTTCCAATTTTCTGATAATTTGATGTCTAACTTCAATTTGAAAAAAGTTTGCAAAATCCAAAGTGTACGACTCATAATGCTCATATGATCTTCGTATATATGTCATCATATTGATGTCACTTCATAAATTCCAAGACGTATTTAAGTATAAATATTACATCCTACTTACTTTTAGTAGGTGTACGTACCTACTAAAAGTAAGTAAAAGTAAGTAAATATGACAAATTCACCATCAAAAGATTCATCATTCATTCATCAAGAGATCATCAACATCTCGTTGATGATCTTATGATCTCCGATAGAAGGCGTCCGAAGGCGAAGACCTTTGTCTATTTTGAGAGATGAAATCGACAACCGCTGTTTCTGTAAATAAAGAAAATTAACATAATAGCCCATAATATTAGGTACGTACTACTATTATTTCTTCTGTGCTCTTAAAATATTGTAATAAAATTCTCTGATTATTATATAATCAAGTATGTATGAAATTTGTTAATCGAATATTTTGTATTTATTTGTAAAGTGATCTTTTTGAGCCGCTGCAAACAACCGATACAGTATCCACTCACAACGGCGGTTGACGCCGAGAACTAACCGAGTGAGGCACAGGCAGTTTCTATTTACTAAAATGAATTCTAACACAAGGCTGCTAAAACACCGAAAATTATGACGTTTAGCTGCCGAAAAAAAAAATTATAACTTAACAAAACAAAATTAAACTGCCATTTACATTCAATGGCTTCCCACATGATAGATGAAGAATTTTAAAAATAGATTGAGTTGAATAATTGATATGTTCAAAAGTTATCGTGTTTACAAAGCCATACGGACTTGATAAATCCACACCGTAAGCCACTAAAACCCGTTTTTTATGTAAAAATAGCAATTATTCGATTTAAAAAAAAAAATATTAATAAGTTGAACAATCATTTTCTGACAATGTGCTTTTTATATCATTTATATGTATAATATGATTGCTAGATACGATTTCATGCGACAAAACGTTGGAATCTTGATTTTTAGGCGCTAGTAGAACTTACCTATGCGCTTTGCGCTTACGGCATATGTGATTATGAGAATTAACAATGAGATGTGATTAGATACTAGAATTACTAGATAATAGTAAAGTTATTAAGAATTAGTATGATTTTTAACTAAGTTCGTTTCATAACTATAAGATTTAACTGTTTAGAAGTGCATCTGTGTGTGACTAAAAGAAATAAACAAAGCAATTATTAAGACTGAAATTAACGTTAAAGTTATTTAATTTTCTGTTTAATTGTTTAATAAATGTTGATTTTTACAATTAATTGCCTCTTTTTAATACGTTTCGCCAGAAATTAACTCAACTAAAATTCATCAAAAGAGGCTTATCTATCTTAAAAAAAAAGCTTTTTCTTAAAAGTCTCGAAGTCGCGGGAATCCCGGAACATTGATTATAGGCTGTCCCATGTCCCGGGACTTTGAAATTGTCGGGAATTCCCAAACCATAAGTGGCAGGAACATAATGTAAAAGAATTTTAGGAACATAAGCTTCTGCTACTGTAATTTACTAGCTTGTTTTTTTTTTACTTATTCTAAGCCAGTGCTTGACCTTAATCCCATCTGGTGGTAAGTGGTGATGCAGTCTTAGATGGTAAATCGCACTGTCTTAGCGTAACAAAACCCTATTCACTATTGCCTTGAAGACGCAGATTGTACTCGGAGACTGGGACGGACAGATAGACGCCGGCAAATTATTGCACTCCTTTGCTGTACGCATTACAAAAGTCGAAGCAAGACGTTTGGTTCTAATGCGGGGAATATTGACAATAAAGGGGTGAAGACCCGCCGACCGCCTGGTCGTCCGATGGTGGAGAGGAGTGGGAGGAATTAAAGCGTGTAATTCCTGCACACACTCACCGAAATTCATCCTATAGAATAGCGAGAGACTGGCTACTCTGCGCCTGTGCTCGAGACTGATAAGATTGGTTTCAACCAAATCAAGGTCACCAACGAGCCTCTTAGCACGTCTCTCCACTGAGTCCAACGCTGCCAGGTGGCATTTTACAGCACCAGCCCATATGTAACAGCAGTACCTACTCCATGCACGATTAGACTTGTGCTTTATATAAGTTTGGAGAAAATTCAACCCCTAACAACTGAAAACCAGGGTGAGCGGGCTCCTTTTAGCGGTGAAAAGACACGCCTGTGTTTTGGGGGCGTTGAATCTCACGAGATTGGCATCTCCCCATTCAGAGACTGCCTGTGTGAGACTCACACACTCAACCATAGCTCAACCATAGACGGATTTGATCCCGACTGGCGCGAAGACTTGGTTGGTATCTCTCCACAACTGTGCTATCGTCTGCGTACCCAGAGATACCGGGCATAAGCAGATCAATAATATGCATCTGGAAGAGAGTTGCGGAGAGAACGGAACCCTGAGGAACACCAGCGTTAGTTGCCACAGAATCGGATAAGCACCCATCGACGAAGACCCGGAGGAACCGTTCACTCAGAAAGTCCTTTACCCCGATCAATCAGACCACATATACGACCCAAAAGGCAGTTTTCTGTAGTTATAAATTTAAAACTTCGAAAGACTATCTTTATAATATAAGCATTATGTTTTGATTAAATACGTTACAGGGCACTTCTTAACCAGTTAGCTGTTCCGTGTACTACAATAGTTCATTGCTATTGAGTCTCAAAATCGGACAGTGAGTGTTTAAAATGTCATCAAGAATGAAATCTCGAAACAGAACTACTCGACAAAATATATTTTAAAGAGCAGAGTTGGACAAACGTCAACTTGACATAAAATGGAAGCACAAGGATTAACCGAAACGAGAAAAATGACCAAAATCAACTTCAAAATGGTATTTGAGTCAAAACTCAGCATCAAAAAATTCCAAATTCAGTTCATATTTAACAGCCAAAAGTAAATATTGTTTGTCATTAATGCCTGGTAAATGGCAACACTAGTTACCACTAACGCCCTCGAGTGGCAAAACTAGGAGTCAAAATCCTTCTAGAAATTTTTATGGAAGAACTTTCTAGAACTATCGACACCTAGTCAATAGGGACCGGTATGTACTCCAACATTCTAGATGTTTCTACAGTAGAAGATTCTGGAACTATCTGAGGCCGGTATAGACCGCGACCGGAGGCTCTGCGCCCCCTTTTCCCTAAAGAGGGTCGATGTCGATTCGGCAGAAAGGCCACAAAAGTCAATGCCAGTCTCACAGGTGGTGTTTAATGGGTAGGTACTTAGGTTAGTCGCAGTGAGTCCCACATAACCACGACAGCCGGCTGTCGTGGTATGCTTAGAGCATTCACCACCCCCCTTCCTCGCTTCTCGGAGGGTAGCCTTTT
Source organism: Parnassius mnemosyne (assembly GCA_963668995.1). Taxonomy (NCBI): domain Eukaryota; kingdom Metazoa; phylum Arthropoda; class Insecta; order Lepidoptera; family Papilionidae; genus Parnassius; species Parnassius mnemosyne. The sequence goes on from CAVLGL010000001.1 coordinate 69,224,655, forward strand.
CCATTGCATCTGGGCGCAAAAAAGCGACCGGAGTCAGTGTTAAGTTGGCGATACAACTGCGAACTAAAGTGATCAGTAGTACAATTGTGTTTTGTTATTAGTGTTCTGTAATTAATGTGTCAATTTTGGTTTTTCACTCGGCAGTTTTTAATTGTCTCGAACCCCAAGCTCGTAACAATATCTTATCCCATTACGTTAACGTTCACGTAGTAGTTTACGAATTAAAAGAATGCAAGGAAATGGTACTGGCGCATGGCATATTAAAGATTTTAAGCCTGGAGTTAATAAAAAAAGGCTATGACTTAGTACCCAGATATGTATAACTGAGATTTTTTTTCTTCCACTTGTTTCTTAACTATTAAGAGGATGTAATGAAGGAGATGTAAGGAGGACTATCTCTGTGTATGAAAAAGTGTCCGTCGAAATATGTTAAATTGGAGTGGCGCTACAGTAGCAGCAGAGTAATTTTTAAATTAATTACTTTATTTAAAATTTTTAAATTATTTTATTTTAAATTTTTAAATAAATAATTTTTTTGTTCAGAATTAAACAACAAAAGTTCATCAAAAACATAATGATAAAAAATTCACAAGTGTCAATTTTTGGAAAAAAAAAATTAGAATAAATCATAAACACGTTTGCAAATATTTTTATTGGCATAAAAAAATCTTTATATTAATTTTTTTAACACACTTCAATCCATCTACAACTGCTACATTCACACTATACCGTGTATCTACGCTAGCGCCATTCTGGAAGGTTTTTGAGCTGTAATTTACAGCTTACAGCTGGACACTTTTTCGTCCTGTCCCCCATACGCGATAGTACTCCTTACCTCTACCTTCCAAAATTCTTAACGAAAAGGAAGTTTTGTTGCGGAGAGGCTGCCCTGCTGATGGTTTGTCTACTACCACAGTTTAAAGTCTAACATTTGTGAAAGAAATGTACTTGTGCAGAGCAAAGGCGGGAGGGCGTTTTTCCAAAAAGATGTACATTGCGAATTTCAGGTGTCCCCTGACTTCAGCTATTTTTTATAATTTTTGTATGCACCGTACTCAAATAAACTGAATATTTATTTATTATTTACATATTTAAATTATAAAATTGACTATAATTTGCAACCCAACTATCACTGATATTAAAATATCATAACATGAACACAAAAAAAGGTGTAAAATATTCATGTCCCACGTCCATGTTAGGAACTTTCAAGACTCGGGTAAGATTAGATATATTAAATTGGCCTACTGTTTCAGGCTCTGTAGACATATGTTGAACTTATAAATATAATTCAAAGCTTTTTATTTCGATTTGGGGCATCAATAGCTCAAAATACTATATTTATTGTTGTCCCAGGAATATGACAGAACCGGAATTCCGGCAATAGTCACGGTAAACTTTTCAATACTTCAATGCAATATTACCCTAAAATATGGTTGTTTTTCATTTCTGGCAACATTTATCTTGTTTGTGGTGTAACCGCCATTTTGAAGCAAAACTCAGTATCAACAAAATCTGTGACAAAAGTGGGCGCGTTACGGCGGTACCGAATTGGAGTTCCAGATAGTAACAGGATTTAATGAGGTATGTAGCAATTTTCCAAGTTATTTGCCGTAACACAATCACATTTTTGTTTATAAATTATTGTAAAACAAGTCAAAAGAAGTAATTAAATGGACACAACAGCTTGAATTATTTTTAGAAGTTTTGTTGGTATGAAATCGTCACATCGGGTCACGTATTGTATAGCCGGAATCGTTTTGTGACGCACCGGAACTATTAAGCTGGGGTTACATTTGATAGATGAATAGGAGGAATATAATAAATAAATCCTTAAAATTTTAATAAAAATCAAATATTGGATATTTGGATGTTTGTTACCGCTAATCTTCGAACCAATTTGGATAAAAATTAAATTATACATAGATATATATTAAATTATACATAGATACCTAGAATAAAAATATGGTACTGGTTTGCAATTTTATGTACTTAAGTACACGCTAGTGTAGAGTAAATATCATTAACAATGTAAAAAAGAGTCATCTTTATCAAAATACGACTCCTTTTTACACAGCAACATTTTATGTTGAAGCAGTTGAAACAGTCCGATGATATTTGTTCGTAGGTTGCAGGACACAATATTTTGACACGCCGTGCATGTTGCAAAACTTTAAGGAGTGGTTTAAACCATCGAACTGAATAAATTTTACTATGGGACTAACTTTGAAACCGCGAAAAAATTACCGCTGTTCTATACTAAAGTTAATATCTACTGTTCTAAACTGTATGGGACAGCTGTTTTCTTTTTCGCGATTTCAAAGTACGTCCCATTGTCAGTTATCCAGTTAGATGGTCTAAAGCACTCCTTAACCTTTGTAAAGTTAATTTTGAGACACCTTTTATAATAACTAGGTTATGAGTATTATTATAATATTAAGTATATAATGTGATATAATGTATGTTAAGTATGTGCTACATTTCAGTAAACATGGCCCTCACGGCAGCAGAAAGAGCTAAAAGATAACGGGAGAAACTGAAACAAAACCCCGAAAAATTTGAAGAGCAACGGAAGAAGCAGTTAGGACGACTTAAAAAGAGTCGAAAAACCATTAGTGAATTGACAGAAGAAGATAAAGAATGTAGAAGAAAACAATGGAGGGAAGAAAAGAAAAAACAGAAAGTAAAAAAGAATAAAAAAAAACGATGACCAAAAAGCTATCCCAAGTTCTTCGAAGTCTCAAAATAACACAGCTGTTTTAAAAATTTCTTACAAAAAAATACGTAATAGTTATCGAGGAGCTTTAGAAAATATTCGCAAATTAAAAGTAAAAAATGAAGCAATTCGCAAAAAACTTTAGCGTGAAAAGTTAGCTTATGAGGCAAAAGTTGGTTAACTCCAAAAAATAATAGATAAACTTACTGTGCGACAAGAAATTTTAGAAATGTCACTACGCGAAACTTACAGTTAAAAGACAGTTAGATAAACGTGTGGCTTATGGGCATGCTGTGACAAATGCAGATGATGCGTATCAACATTTATCAACCAGCATGAAATCTGTTAAATGTTTCAAAGTGTCTGATAGTGATATCGACAATATGAACAAAATCATTCCTAGAGATCGTAAAGCTGTCCCGCAGACCATGAAACTCCACCAGATCATATCTGTCGATGTCGGTCAAATTATGCATCGACAATTAAGCTGCTTCTGTGGCGATAAACGCGGGCTTTGCACTTGTCTGAATCCCGAAATTCATTCATTTGATTCTGACCGGAGTCAATGTGACAGTCGAACTGTCTCTGTTGTTGGACTCGATAGAATAGAATAGAATATTTTTTATTCAATATACATTACATGTGTAATTCTTATTGAAAGTCATTTTTTACTTTACCACTGGTTCGAAAAAACCCTCTGTCCTGGGAAGAACCAGCAAGAAACCCAGCGGGACTTTTTTTTTTAAATAAATTTTACAATAAAAATGATTACGAACTATTTACAAAATTTATTTTAGAAACTGCTTGGAAGCGATCACCTCATTCCCAGGGGTTATTATCAACCATGTATTCATTTATACTATAATAACCCTTTTTATACAGTTTCAGCTTAATAAAACATTTAAACTTGGTAATAGAGAGAACCTGTACACTTTCCGGGACCTTGTTGTAATAGCGTATACATTGCCCCAAGAATGAATTACTGACTCTGTGGAGTCGAGAAACTGGTATCACTAGCTTGTGTTTGTTCCTAGTGTTTACAGAATGTATAGCACTTCTTTTACTAAAACTATCTTTGTTTTTGTGAACATATGGCACCTTGCAATAAAAGCCGTGATGTTACAACCAACTTCGTAAACGACATTGTTCTTTACGATAAAAGTGACCAGGGCGGTCATGATGCTCAATTTTTTGTGGATATCGAAGAAAAAGCTGCTTTTATTGCTGAAAACGATCACAGTAACCCCGAGGTTCAAACAGTCTTGATCATTGATCACGAAAATGTACCTCGCGGTGAAAGTGGTGGAGGAATCACTACTGTAACTGATACTGCACTCTGCAGTAAAACCGACCAGAGTGACCTTAATATTGTTGACCTTACTGCTTCGCCCAGCTAGAATGATAATGAGACTGATTCCATTATGGAACTTAACTTGAAAGTGGATGATGTTCTGGATTTAGAAGTTTTTGACGGTGTCATATATTACCCTCAACTAGGGTTTGATTTCAATTTAGATACCGTAGACTGCTTCACAAAATACGATGCCGTAGGCTGTTTGACAGAAGAAAAAGAGAATGAAAATAAGAACAAAAGAAAGAATTATACATTGGCGTCAGATAAAGTTCCGTCAAAGAAAAAGCTAAAAGTACTATTACCAACAAATGAAGAAAAATACAGGAATACGTCACTAAAAACTATAATCAATAGAAACTTTACATGCCATATGTGTAAACTGCGTAAACTCTTATCTGATCACAGACATGTCAAAGTGTATTGCTTGTAAAAACTGGGTATGCAGATCATGCTGCAACCAACCAGCTATTGATTATATTTGCGACCGATGTTTCGAAGACTGATTAGAACCTTAAGCGATACGTAACTAACTACATTCCAAATAGCAATGAACAAAACCTAATTTCAATAATGAATAATTTTTCTTTATTTTTTCTTATAATAATAATATAACTCAGGAGTACATTTAAGCATTTAACAACTGAATAATTTTCTTTGCATCAATTTTATTTTGATTGCTTGGTCGTGAGGGTAATTGCTATTTGGAACAGAAATAGGTATTACTTATTTAATATGAGTAAAAATTAACCAAATTTAAAAAGCTGTGTTCAAAGTATGTAAACTGTGTACCTCAAGATTAAGTTCAAACAGGTTTTAGTAATAAGCTGTTTTTACTTTAGATTATTAATTTAAAGACTCTTAAAATAAAAACGTTCGACCAAATATTACTCTGTGTAAACTTAGCTTAATTTTTTCCAGTTAGTCATTTAGGAGTCCAGATAGTCACTGTCCCATATTTTACCGAGACAATAAATTAATCCTTTTAGTAAATATTTAGTAAATTGATAATATTTTTGTAGTAGTTGTTGACCGTGAATTTGTTGTTTGTATTATTTTTAATCGCGTTCAATTTTATTTTAAGTAATAAGTATAAATGTAATGTTTTAATGGTCAAAAGTTCCGTCTGTGACGATCTCGAAAGTAAAATGATTGCTAAGCGATGATTATAGTGATTTATCTATGTTTATATGTTTTGTTTCAAAGATTTCAAGGTTTATTTAATAAATAATAAAACAAATTATCATATTAACTCCTATTTTTCATTTCATTTACATTTTTGCTTTGTGGCGAACCGGAGCACGTTCCTGTGAACTCTTCCATAAAAATAAAGATTATCATGTTGTTTTTCATAATACTGATGTATTTTTTTTTTATTTTTACTTGTTTATAGTATATTTTATCGAATGAGATAAGAATTTACGGTAAAATTTCTATAACACAAAATATTGTTCCGGTTCGTCACGTGTACATCTTTTTTGAAAAACGCCCGGGAGCCTTACGGAGCAGGGGGCGGTGCGACCTTATGCCAGCGCATTCCACGTCTGCTGTATAATACATGACGCGAGCGTGTTTTATAGTACTTATTTAACTAATTTTAAGTGACATTTTCGAAAATATATCTATAATGGTGAATTATTGTTATAGTAATATCAGTCATTAAGTAAAGTAGAATTTAAATGAGAGCTATGCTTATGTTTCCCCTATTTTCTTTTTGTAAAAATTGTTTATCCGAATGCGAATACACTAATAAACTGAAAACATATATAAAAAAAGTGTCATAAATATATTTGACATTGAACACTTGTAATATATAATAATACCAAAAATATTTTATTCTCAATTTCGTGACAACGCCTAGTATATTTGCGACGACAGCGTAAATATTAAATACACGCGCGGCATCGTTTCCAAACTATAAGTATTGTCTTTAAACTGTGCTACTCATCTACAACATTTTTTGTGTTATTTTTAGTGACCGACCGAAGATTCGGTTTCGGTATCGGTTTCGGCAAGTTTCGGCAAATAAATCTAGTATCGGTTTCGGCAAAAAATCTGCCGAACCTTCGGCGGCGCCCAAACTCATTGTTCCTGGATTATCGTGCGTCGTGCGGATGAGTTCGTGACTCGTGTATAATTTATTATTACGTATTAATAATATTCATAATTATACAGAAACAAAAACAGAAACTTTTTATTCAATATAGATTATAAATAATATTTATTTAAAGTCACTCTTTCGTTTAATTACCACTGGTTCGAAAAAAAAACCTCTGTCCTTGGAAGAATAAGCAAGAAACCCAGCGGGACTTTTTTTATAAATAATAGTTTATAGTCAGAGGCGTAGCGTGGACAATATAAACGTGGGCGAATTTGCCTCAACGAGGCCCCTTTCTTTCGTTCCAAGGATCTACCCAATAGATCTATCCTACCAAACATGCCTTGACACGACATACCTACTCATATCTATTCTATTACTTCATGACAAGTCTCGTATTCCGTCAATGTAACAGTAGCAGTCTTTGAAGGTAGTTACAACGGCCTCGGAGTCGCACTTAAGGGGCTACTCCATGCGAACGGCCTTGAGCATTTGACCGGCGCGCCGCTCGCTACAATATAACGTAGTATTATTTTTTCAACATCAATAAACTATTTTATGGAAATACACACAGCGTACAAAGATAAATGTATTTTAATTTTTTTATTCGGTATATATTAGTTGCATTATATTAGAATTATGTATTTTCATATATTATCTAATTATGAAATTTTATATATAATTATATATTAAAAATGAAGTATTGAAAATTGTGAGTTTAAAAGATACCTATTTACTATAGGTAAATAAATAGATAGCTCGGCTTTTGTACAAATATTTGGTGCAATAAAAAATAAATAAATAAATAGGATGTTTCGCAGATGTGTTTTTGATTATTGTTAATTTTTACGTGTCACGTATTGAAAAGTAATATACCTACCTACTAATTTTTTAACTGAGCTCCTTGTAACTTAGCCTGCTTATTATTTATGCTGGCAGACATTATCCTCACCCCAATGATTGATGAGGATGAAAATCAATTTTATTTCTACATACGTAATTATATTTATTTATACATAAGGGTAACTTTAATAAAGGTAATACAAAAATCAACAAGAAGTATAAGGGTTCAATCTTTCAATTTCAATTGTAAAAAAACGTTACCTTCACACTAGGATTTTCTCCTGTGTCGTGGAGGCAGTTTACAAACATAAATTGCACAAGGACAAACATCCAGGTACCCGGAACAATTATTTGTAGGCCATACAAATACTTGTTCCGTGCGAGATTCGAACCCGCGGCCCCTAGCGCAACAACTGATTGCTAAGCTACTGCGCCACGGAGCCGTCGCCGGGTTATAGCTAAAGTGACCATACGTCCCGTTTTGAACGGGACTGTCCCTTTTCTCGGTCACCTGTCCCATTGTCCCCAAACAAAGCTCCGGGACACAAAATTGTCCCGTAACTCGTTGGATGGAAGTATTCAAAGTCAACAATCTTCAACATAATTTTTTTAATCGAATATATTTTATGTCTACCTGGTACGAATGCTCCGGTAGAAAGAGTATTTTTTTATTTTGAATAAATTGTGGACGTCTGAAAGAAACACTTACGGTTCCGGAGTTCTAAAGGCGATGTTGTTAACAAAGATAACAATAAAAAAACTTGAGCAGAATTTTATTTTTATTTAAAATCATCACCAACTTTATTAAAGAAAATTTAATCCACTGACAAATGTAATTAATAATTAAAAAAAATTATGTTGCATTTAATAATTACCGTCTATACCGAATATAATTTTACAGTGAACACTAATTGTATAGTTATAGTTTTTAGAGTATAAATAAACCCATGTCCTGTTTTGAGTTAAAAAATAAATGGTCAGCTTAGTCTTTTTAGTTAAATTTAGTTTTAAAAATTTTTAGTTAATAGTAAAAAGTAGGTATATTAGTACCTACTTAGATACTTTTTACCGAATTATAAGTATAGAACACCTTATGTACTCAATAATTTTTTGAAAAAGAAGAAAAAACAAGCAATAAATAATATACTATATTTTAGCAAAAAACTATAACTTAGTAATACTAATTATAACTTAGAACATAAATGAAAAGCTCATAACCGACTTTTGGGCCCGACCCAGGATTCGAACCCGGGACCTCATGATCAGCAGTCGCACTACTACAACCACTAGACCAACGAGGCAGTACTATACTTAATAAGATATTGTGGTTGGGTGATAATATTGAATTAGACTTTTATAGTGTAAATTATAATATTTGTCGAAATTTTAATTATGGATTCGAACCTTACATGCTAATGGTGCTTCATTTTTTTATTTGCATTTACTTCAAAGAAAATACACGCAAAAAGCTTCATCGCGCAGTAAAAAACACAACAAATATATGTATAACTAATACGAAAAATTATACCCAAAACAAACAAATAATACTACCTATAAATAACCTAATATTTTAAACCAATATTAACGCATTTAAAAGGCGAATGTAATTTCTTCAGTTAATTTGATTTTACCACATTAAATTTTTAAACTAATAGAAATATATAGGTATGAAATATATTTAACTAAAATATTATACCATTTGTAAACACTTAATATAAAATATAAACTTAATTATAAACTGCTTGCAAATATGTAATCGCTATAAACTTGCTTTCAATAATGATATGTAATTGTACACTTACTTTTCTTATTACCCTACATATTATTGTAAGAAGATTGTGCATGCCCAGGTAAATAATAGATCATTTACGAGTACCTGCCGTTCTTCATAAGTTCATGTATTTAGTATTTAAGATTAACTTGTTATTTCTCATAATAAGTGAATTGTATTCTTTTGAGGAATAAATTTCTTAAACCATAATAAGTAATATTATTATCGACTGATATGACGTGAGTGTATGCGCTGGTCGACGCTCTAACGACACGGGCTTCACGTCGAAGAGCTCAGGGCTCACTGACTTCAGCAAGCCCGTGAACAGTGAATATGCCCAGATTTTAAAATAATTTCTTAATAAAATCAAATTTTAGTGTTTTGAAAAAAATTTACTATAGAAATGTTTATTAATAAATTGCCTATTCTTTGGTGTAAATCGCAAAATAAAATAATACTTACTTTACGAGGAGATGCATGTTATCAATAATAATTTCACATTTATGTGGTTTCGTTGTAAGGATATTATATTAATATTTATTCGTTTAAAAAAAAATGGATATAGCTTTTATGGAATCAAGATTATGTAGAAATATAATGTGTTTTTTATTTGTTGATATATCTTTTAAATAAAAAGTAGATAGCTCCTAAAAACCGCACAAATAACGACTAGTGCGACATTTTGCTCAACCTGCGCCTTAAGACCTTAAGAGCGGCTTGTTGAAATTAATGACTTTTTTTACGAGCGTAAAAGTGATCAAATTAATTGTATTTATCTTTGGTAAAGGGCATCGCATTTTTGGGGGCCTCGCGAAGCCCCTTTAAGTGCGAGGCCGTGGGCGAGGGTTCACTTAGCCCACGCCTAGCTACGCCACTGCTTACAATCACGTATGGTAACACAATTAACAGCACAAAACAAATTAGAAATAGCTTGATAGTGATCACCTCATTCCCAGGGGTTATTATCATCCATAAATTCCTTAATATTATAATAACCCTTTTTATACAAAATGAGTTTATTAAAATTTTTGAACTTTGATCAGGTTTTGTATATTTTCTGGGATTTTGTTAAGTTGTGTGTGTGTGTGGGTGCGTGTGTGTGTGTGCGTGGATGCGTGCGTGTGTGTGGGTGCGTGCGTGTGTGTGTGTGGGGGTGCGTGCGTGCGTGTGTGTGTGTGTGGGTGCATGTGTGTGCGTGCGTGCGTTAGTGTGTGTGTGCATGTGAGTGTGTGTGTGCATGTGCGTCCGTGCGTGGGTGCGTGCGTGTGTGTGTGTGTTCTCAATTAGCGAGTAACTTTTTATGGGTGTGTTGATTTTTTTACGAAATTGACTTAAAAAGTATTTCTTAACGTTAAATTGTTGATTTTTACTTTAAAATAAATAAATATATTGCTACATGACTATTACTATTACTGTTTTTCATTAACCTATCTGTATATGTATAAATAATATACCAGATTTCAGTATACAATACAAAATAATTAACATGTCTAAATAAGTTTCGGTTTCGGTTTCGGCCGAAACTGACACTCAGACCGAAGGTTCGTTTACGGTTTCGGTCGAACACTAGTTATTTTGTATATTTAATTTTATCTGCTTACTGTGACATAATTTTTTATAACGTAAAGATTTTACACAGCAATATTCTTAGTTATAAATAAATTTACGAGTTAGTAACACTAGTGTAATTAGTACCTACACTAATTATTGTATTGTATTTCTGTTAATTCAGGAAAAGAGTGAACGAACATTTATTATTTGCGCCTGCCTTTTAAATAAATCATATATTTTTATTACTTTTATAGAAAATGTCAGCACCTATCAAAACAAAATAGAAAAATTGTTTGGACACCTATCCTTCTACTAAGAGATAAAACCATGCAATCGATTTCTGTATATATATATTTTACTGAATTTTTAAACATGAAAAGAAATGTTCTAAATAATTTTATTTTATGATAGGCGGATATGACAAATTAATACGTGATAGATAGTTTTTGTTTAATTTTTTTTATAAGAAACTGGTTTTAATCGTCGTTCACTTGTATCTCCTCTATGCCGTCACTTTCGGTGACCAGTGCTCTCTCCAAGATCACTCGACCTTCCTTGTATCTGAAACGACCAGAAGAACCCTGTTGTTACTTTTTTGTGACTAAAAAATTTCATGAAATTATAAAACAGAGACCAAAAGTACGTACGTGTATTGTAATCAGTATAATTGTATGTGTTAATTAAAAACCATACTTATATTTTGTATTGCAACGTAATACTCTAATAATGATTTAATATTATACACTCAATAAGGTCTTTACCCAAAATGCCGTTTTGTATGAGAATTTGGAAATAAAAATAAATACAAAAAAATATTAAAAACATTTGTCTGAACTATTAACGCATTCTTGAAATTTTATGGACATTTTGTTAATGCCCTTGCTATAGAACGGTAAACACTAACGGCTAACGGTGGTAGAGCCACACGGCAGTTTTTGCTGCTGCACGGCCGGCTCGAGCCGGGTTGGTAGCACGACTTCACAGAATACCGGCGTGAAGTAGAAGCTCTGCTTCTGCGTTTCGTCTGGTGAGTGCAGGTGGCCGGAGGCTCAATCCCCCCTCCCCTATCAACATGGTAGCGGAATTACACCAAAGACTACCCCAGGAGGGTACCAGCACCCCTGGAGAATCCCTCGCTGAGCATCCACGACCATGTTATTCCACTCCTGAGCGTAGGTGCTCAGGCTGCCCCGCGTATTCTGGGGGGGTGGGGTCAAACTGAGCAAAAATACCAAGGCGACTCCTGCCACGCTATCCGTGAATTTCTGCAACATCAGGGGACTTAACTCGAACTTAAACGCTGTCCACTACCATCTTGAGACGGCGAAGCCAGCCTTGCTCTTTCTGACCGAGACGCAGGTGTCCTCTCCGGCTGATACGTCGTATCTCTCCTACCCGGGGTACAAATTGGAGCACTCCTTTGTGCCTCGGGCTGGAGTTTGCGTATATGTCAAAGAGGACATCTGTTCTCGATGTTCAGATAAAATCTGTAAAAAAGTTTCAATTAAATGTGTAGTGTTCCACACGCAAAATACGCGCTTAGACGTAGAGTTGCGGAAATCAGCTCCTCGTAAACTAAACTAAACTAAACTAATGTGTAGTGTCCACATAAATAAACATGTTTTAGTGTTTACTACTTAAAAAAGTATAAAATACCTTTGATTCTCTTCCGTAGCAAACTCATATACCCAACCAAGTTTATTAGAGCAGTTCTTGCAGGAGACATCACGAACCATGTGGCGTCCCGTCAGCATCACTCGGTCTTGTACCTCTGAATAGACCAGATTTACCACCTTGTGGAACAGAAAAGCTCTCCCTGCAAAACAAATCCATTTAGTTGCTCTCAAAGAGTGTAGCACAAGGGTTGGCAAACTCATTATTAGGGGCCAGAAAAACATGAGATATTACACGGGCCTCAGAATTACAACGAAAGATTTCTTTATTCTTCAATTTTGATAATTGCTTTGCTAACAAAAAAAAATTATTCAAGTAGTGACAAAATTAAATTAATTTGACTAGTGTCATTGTTGAATTAATTTTCACTACCTATGTTACTATAATAAATACCTTAATAACGATAGAAATAATAGAAAGTTTAGCTATAGTATAACTTATACAGAACAATAACAAACCTGTAGCCCCAGTAAATCTTGTGCTAATTAACTCGGCACGATTAGTTAGATTTACATCACAAGTGGCACATGAAAATAAACGCGTTCCACCAATATGATGAAGAAATATTTTACCCATTTTCTTTGTTTTCAAAACACAAAACAGATTCAGAATAACATTAGTTGACAATTTGACAACAGCAATCAGCAAGTCAGCAACCACCAACGTAATTTCAGTGTTGCCAACTGCTAGCTTTACCCAGTTGCTAGGTTTTTTTTCTTTTTTTGGAGCTTATGGCCTGGTATCTAGACCTTTAGGCCAAGTCTTAAGTATTTTTATTCGGTTTATTGTAATTTCCCCACTCCTTCATAGTATACTGCTTCACAATATGTTGATACGTCACATTGTGCAGTTCTTGGGAGATTTTGGCGGCAACTTGATCCAGCAGACAGCTGATAGTTGGCGATGGTATCTAAAGGTGCCTATGCAAACAAACAGCTTATCTTGAGAATCCATCACCATCAGAGCACTTGTTTCACTGTTTCCACTAATAGTTCACATGCGTAGACACTTAATACACAAAATCGCAACACTTTTACATATCAAAGTCCACTTCAAACCATTATTTAAACAATAATACAGGAGCAGCAAACAGCCGCCGGTCAATTTCCCGCCAAAACTCCAACCCAGTTGCTAGATATTTGTCAAAATGTTGATAGATTGCCATGAAGTTATAGATAAAGATCTATCTATATTTATCTATTTTTTTTATAGGAGTTTATGGCCTGGTATCTAGACCTTTAGGCCAAGTCTTGAGTATTTTTATTCGGTTTATTATAAATAATTATCCTTCATAGTTCACTGCTTCACAATATGTTGATGCGTCACATTGTGCAGCCCTTGAGAGATTTTGACGGCAACTTGATCCAGCAGACAGCTGATAGTTGGCGATGGTATCTAAAGGTGCCTATGCAAACAAACAGCTTATCTTGAGAATCCATCACCATCAGAGCACTTGTTTCACTGTTTCCACTAATAGTTCACATGCGTAGACACTTAATACACAAAATCGCAACACTTTTACATATCAAAGTCCACTTCAAACCATTATTTAAACAATAATACAGGAGCAGCAAACCGCCGCTGATCAAGTTCCCGCCAAAACTCTCTGAAGTCTGAACCAACTTTAACGTAAAAACCTCAGACAGCGTAATTACTACAAAGAGAGTCTTAAAATAAGAACAAAATTCTTATAGCTGGACTCTTTATACATATCTCGTTTAACAAGGCACAAAATAAGATGGCTATATCATTCTCACCTTCTTTCTTTAACAAGGTTTTTGGTTGGTACATGTTAGAGGTGGGCGATGCAAACCGTATACTGATTCGAAATCGAAATCTATACATTGGTACAATATCTAAAAACCGCTTACCGCTTACCGCTAACCGGTTCGTTTGAAAACTATGTATTACAAAATCTGATATTTGCATACCGCCGCGATGCCTATATCGCATCGCATTGGCTGGTGGCTAGATTCGCCGTGTACGATAGAGCGCGATCGATGTAGGTATTAAAGTTTTATTTATTTTGCCTAATAATGATACATTTCAAATGTTATTGTTTTTTAAATCGAATGCATATTATATTATTTCATTTAAAATCTTCAATTTATTTTTTAGATCTGCCCGATTAAATGTAGTGAAAGGAGAAAGTTGCACTTTTTATTTGTAAATAAATAATAAAGACACTGTAAATATCTACTATCATATCGTATGAAAACTATTTGCAGAAAAGAATAACCCGACTTTTATGAAGATTAAGTTAATAAAATATAATCAAAATTTGTTATTGGTTTTTTTTAGAATTCAGAAAATCGCAAACATACATAATATGTACATAAATACGGGTCGAATAAAGACCTTCCTTTTTTGAAGTTGTTTTCAACAGCGTATCGGAGTAGAAAATATAAACGCGTACGCAGAATATCTAAATATTGAAATATATAGTTTTGATATCAGATATTGAGATTCTAAATCTGATATAGATACAATTATCAGGAAACGCGATACGACCACAATCCAGGCCTAAATAGTACATGTATTTCCAAGGTTGTTGGCGTTTTTCCATTCCATAGACATCTCTATTGATGTGCCATTAGCGAAACAAAAACGTTCTCGATAAATTCATTTAATCTATGACATAGTAAAATTTGGAACTTTTATTAGTCAGGTTCGTAATACTTATTTATATCAATGAAACATTATGGATGCTTCATCTGACATCTTACAACAAATGTGTAGTTAAATAATGCAGAATTTCGTATTATCGTTGTATAATTTAAAACATATGGTGAAAAGGTCACTACGAAATATTTTTTTTTATATGGGATAAGGGTGACAAACGGGCATACAGTCCACCTGATGTTAAGTAGTTGCTGTGGCCCATAGACATCTACATCTATCCTCAACTACGAATCAGAATGCAGATGCCTTGTTACCCGTGAGGACTATGACGGAATGCCTCATTTCCAGTAAAAGGGGTCTTCGGTTCTCTACACTCACCATACAAAACACAGCAGCTTAAGACTGGTATTCTGTGAAAGCGTGGTCTTTCCTCAGTCCAACAGACCTATTCGTGCTACAACTACATTACTAACATAGCTGCAGCATCGCTCTACCAAGTACAAATCTACTTAAATTCAGCTGGTATATTTCCGCCAAATTATCCTTAGACTTATTATGGGTTTCACAAAGAATAATTACGTTAATTAATAAATGTTTGTTTAATCGACACAGGGTTTGCTTCACGGAACGTACACGGAGGGCATTGCTACGATAATACAATAACGCGGTCTGCCTTCTTTTTTGTCGCTAGATCACAACTACAAATAAATCGATTACGAACGTATTCCTATCTGCTCCCTCAAAATATGATCCATCATTAATTCATTAATTCCAGCTTATCAAAAATCCCCCCCTGAACGTAGGGGGAATGCTTGCCATAGTTCCCCTCTCTCAGCAAGTTGGTTGGCAACCGCATTTTTTATTATTTTGGGTTGTTATCAGAAAGATACTGTTGCATATCTATTGTTTTTTTATAGGATAGGGTGACATACGAGCACACAGTCCACCTGATGGTAAGTGGTTGCTGTGGCCCATAGACATCTACATCTATCTTCGATTGCGAATCAAAATGCAGATGCGTCGTCACCCGTGAGGACTAAGATGGAATACCTCGTTTCCAGTAAAAAGGGTCTTCGGTTCTCTACACCCACCATACGAAACACAGCAGCGTAAGCTGCTATTTTACGCTGGTATTCTGTGAGAGCGTGGTCCTTCCCCGGTCGAGCCGAGCTATTCGTGCTACAACCATAATATAGCTGCAGCATGGCTCTACCACGTATGAAACATTAGCAAGTAAGCATTAGCAGCAAGAATTGTTAGTTTGTTGTTTTAATTGTTGATGTGTAAGTCTCATAGTAACAGATTGTTCCTGTATACGCAGATTTCCCTCCGCAATAAATGACAGGCAGTTTTGTATCGGAGAACCGTGTTGCTCTATGTTCATGACCAAAGAAAAGTAATAAAAGTAAAACCCTACCCGTACTGTCCGGCGAGAAGATTTCTTTAAAATTTAACAACAATACTCATATTTTGTTATTTTATTATTAAAATAATATAAAATAGTAAAAATAACAAATGTTTAGGTAACTAAAGTTAATCTAATGTAATTTCTATTGTTATTTTTATATTTTAAATCAATTAGAAATATATAAATACTTATGAAAATAGGCTGTTAGACTCTTCCCCTTTTGCCTTTAATAAAAAATAAACTAAACTCTATCGTGTGCATCAGGACTACCAAATAAGAGGTTTTACCCTAAACTTAGGGCGAAAACATGCGCCCTTTTTTTTGGGGAATATTACTTTGGGGTTATTTTAGGGTCCCAAAATAACGTTCTATCATTTGACCAAATATAGTAGAAATACAAAAATGTCTATGATCTGGTATACTTTTGTTTCCCATTTTATTCTATACTAGCTGTTCCCCGCGTCTTCGCCCGCGTGTAATTTGTAGTATTGGATTTCATGGGTTTTAATTTCTTTTGCACGGAACCCTAACTCTTTTCTAAAATAAAAGTAGCCTAAGTTACTTCTTATAATACCAGATATCTCTCAGTGAAAGTCCCGTCAAAATCGGTCCAGCCATTTCGGAGATTAGCCAAAACAAACAGAGAGACAGACCGAAAGCCGGACAAAAATTTTATAAATTGTGTTTTTGTAATAAGTACCGTATACACTTTCATATGCATTTAGTAAAATGCTGTTATTTTGACATTTCAAACCGACTCTTCAATTTTATTTATATGTGTATGTATTACATAGACATAATATATGAATATTACAATGTTTGTGAAATATTACATTAAAATAATTAAAATAAATAAAGTTAAACGTCTCATACGCGTAATGCAATATAAGCAGGCAAGGATTAAACTACTCTCAATGTAATAATTATGATAATGAATATAGATATATAAACGCTAACAAAACTTTATCTAAAAAGTTAAGAAATCAATTCTTATATTATTCTTATGTATGTATATTTACACCAAAAAAATCCGGATAATTTATTTAAATATAAATGTTCTTTTCTTTGATCATGAACCCGTATGATTATACTTTCGCTAGGGTCAAGAAAGTAGAAATTATCCATTATAATATTATTATGTTTAAAAACTTCTTACAATATGCTGATGCGTTACATTGCGGAATTTTTGGTAAATATTGATGACAGCTTAATCTATCGGACAATCGTTGACTAAAGTTCTTATGGCGCCTAACCGAACAAAATACTTTCAGATTTATATCAACTTCGAAGCACTTGTTTCATCGTTTCCACTAATAGTTTACATGCACACACACTTAGATCTCTAAATCACATCATTTTCCACTTCAAACCATTATTTAAATGATAAAAAAGAGAAACAATACGTTGACAGTCAAGTTCCCGTCTAAACTTTGTCTTAATAATTTTTAGTTTTTTTGGAGTTTTTATTTTTTGTCTTGTGTTGGTGATATTTTTTGAGAAGTTGGTAACCCTCGTGTGTCTACACTATTAAAGCTGTAGGAGTTTTGGCGGGAACTTGATCAGCGGCGGTTTGCTGCTCCTGTATTATTGTATTAAAAAATGGTTTGAAGTGGACTTTGATATGTAAAAGTGGTGCGATTTTGTGTATTAATTGTCTACGCATGTGAACTATTAGTGGAAACAGTGAAACAAGTGCTCTGATGGTGATGGATTCTCAAGATAAGCTGTTTGTTTGCATAGGCGCCTTGAGATACCATCGCCAACTATCAGCTGTCTGCTGGCTCAAGTTGCCGTCAAAATCTCTCAAGGGCTGCACAATGTGACGCATCAACATATTGTGAAGCAGTGAACTATGAAGGATAATTATTTATAATAAACCGAATAAAAATACTCAAGACTTGGCCTAAAGGTCTAGATACCAGGCCATAAACTCCTATAAAAAAAAATATAAACTATTAAAGCTGTAAAGCGCGGGAAAACTTAGTAACTTTTAAAAGTTAATGTTGAACTTTTAAGTGATTAAATGCTGTTTGATAGAAAACTTAAAAATAAATAACGAGTATTTTCCTATATTTTAATTAAAATCATTTACGATGACAGCTACGGCTTCGGCTTCAGCAACAAATCAAGTATCTCCGTCCTAGTAACTTTTATACTTACTATTTTTGGTAGCGACTATATACTTTATTAACTTCGACCTTACAGGCAGTGGCGGAGTGGACAAAAATATTTCCGAAACAAATTACTGAAAATTACACAAGTTCTGTTACGTTCATGAAACAACTGACGGTAGTGGCTGTGAGTACGATAACATATCTGAAAAATGCGTTTCCTGAAGATAGTTATATGATCGAAACTTTTGCGGGTGTTAAGATAAGAATTTTGAAGACGAAATGCCGAGATGATACCGCCCAATTTTTGAGCACCGCTTTGATACAGGCATTTGAAGCGTTTGATAAAAAATATGTAAGTATTTACGTACTAATAAAATACTGTGACAAATAATAAACTTATTGTATGTTGTACGATGACTCAGTATACTTTAGGATTATACGTGGTAGAGCTATGCTGCAGCTATATTAGAAGTATAGTTGTAGCACGAATGGGTCGGCTCGCTAATGTTTATTTTTGATGTACTTTAGGACATAGCCTTTTTCATATCACACAGCTTGCCAACTATTAATCGTTTTACAACTCAAAATAAGTTTTCAAAAGCTTACAAAGAAAAGGGCAGATGAATTAAATTATTTCATCTGCCCTTTTCTTTGTAAGCTTTTTTAAATCCAGTATCCATCTCTGGATAAATACAGGTGCGTTGGAGGGTATAGAACCTATATACCCTCTTTTTAAATATTAACGACAAACAAGCTAAAACAAAGTGATAATAATATACTCTTTGATGAAGCACCACAGGCCACCTGACTGTTGACTATTGCTCCAGTGCAGAAGCACCAACCAACTTCTATATATTGTTCCTCTGAGCAGTGGCATAACAGTAGGGTGGCGGGCTGGTCAAAATCCCACAGGCCCCCAGACGGAAGGGCCCTCTGGCCCGAAAGGGACGTGAGGATAGGAAGATATTAATATTTATAATTATAACATTTAGTAAAATTTATTAGTTTATCTTTAATTAATTTAAGTTACCTACGTACATGTGCATACACAAGTCTGTTTCTTATGTATGTTATATTAAGTTTGGTTAGTAGTTTTTACAATCTGTATTTTATTGTCAAATAACTAATAACTTAAAAAAAATAGTCCTGCTGGGTGTTTGCTGGGTCTTCCTAGGATAGAGATTTTTTCTAAAACAATGGTAAAAGTAAAAAAATTACTTTCAATAAGAATTACTTGTAATCAATAGTGAATAAAAATTATTCTATCTATTCCTTTTGGGGTTTCCAGCTCATCTGACCTATATATGTTTTAATAATAACACTGGAAAGGATATGGTATCAACATCAATGGCGAGTACATCACTCACCTTCGATTTGCCGACGATATAGTCCTTGTGGCAGAATCGCTGGAGGACCTAAGCACTATGCTCAATGACCTCAATAGTGTCTCCCAACGGATAGGACTTAAGATGAACATGGACAAAACAAAGATTATGTTTAATGTCCATGTCACACCTATGCCGGTAGTTGTTGGGAGCACTAAGCTCGAAGTTGTTGACGAGTATGTTTACATGAGACAAATAGTCCGACTAGGTAAGTCCAACTTCGACCGAGAGGTCAATCGACGGATTCAACTCGGCTGGGCAACGTTCGGGAAGCTACGACACATTTTCTCGTCAGACATACCTCAAAACCTTAAATCGAAATTGTACAACCAGTGCGTGTTGCCAGTGATGACTTACGGAACTGAGACGTGGTCCTTCACATCTGGCCGTATGAGGAAGCTCAAGATCGCTCAGCGAGCTATGGAGAGGGCTATGCTCGGAGTTTCTCTGCGTGATAAACTTAGAAATGAGGATATCCGCAGTAGAACTAGAGTAACCGACCGACCGACATAGCCCAACGGATTAGTAAGCTGAAGTGGCAGTGGGCCGGCCATATAGCTCGAAGAACCGACAACCGATGGGGAAGAAAGGTTCTTGAGTGGCAGCCTCGTACCGGTAGACGAAGTGTAGGGCGACCCCCCACGAGATAGAGTGACGACCTGGTAAGGCATGCAGGAAGTCGATGGATGCAGGTGGCTCAGGACCGTGCTTTGTGGCATTCTTTGGGGGAGGCCTATGTTCAGCAGTGGACTTATGAAAAGCTGTAATGAATGAATGAATGAATGAATAACATAAAGCCTCAAATATATAAAAATAATTAATTATTAAATATATTTGAGGCTTTCTGTAACCATTAAAATACTTTCATTTTTACTTAATGTACCTATTGCTATTAATTTATCTTTTAAATGCCATCATATACGGGTAGTATTAGTTAGAACTTAACATAAAAAAGAGATAAATAATGAAAATCTCAGACCACTACATGAAAGTCCACTGCTGAACATGATCCTTTCCCCTTAAAATCCTCTAGGAAAGTTTGCCTTAAACTCACTACCTACTACAATAATCCACACTGCTACTGTTTCAGCTCACACAAGTAAACGTTGTTTGTATACGTGAACATGCAAGCATTCCCAGTAGACTAGACGGTTCCGTCAACGACCAACTTCATATCAGGTCATGACCGGATCGACTAGTTCAATTATATCCATACTCTAAAAGGAATGACCTCCTCAGTGACGGTCAGTACAGATTTCGCCGAAATCGGTCAACTACAGACCTTCTATCACATGAGTAAAGAAACTGTACAAAGGCAAAGCTTCTGAGGAGCTGTCAAAATTTTTACCTATTTTGTTAGGGTTGAGGGTAAAATTAAATAAATAAAATGTTTATCAGCATTTTAATAGATACTTAAGATATAATTTTTTTTAAAAAATTATGTATTCTAAATAATTATTTTTATAATTATTATTTTTCATCAATTTGTTGTGGCTTTTAATTAAATGGTGAATTCTAAATTTAATGTAAAGTTTTTTTTTTTAAATAATCTATTGGAAAGCACTCTCATTTCATTACAAATATAAACTCTTGCACATGTTTTGATATGTCACTACCAATATTTATAATGTTTCTTTCGAGGTCAAAATATTCGCGAAATTTTGCTCAAGCATTTCAACAAACGCGATAAAATTGTCAGGAAGTATTATAAAAAATCAAATTATTATCTCATAACTTTTTTTGGGTGAACCAATTTCGATGATTATTTTTTTTTTTGAAGGCTGGTGCTTCTCTTGTGGTCCCATATAAATTTGATCAAGGTTTGACCAAGTTTTTGAGTTATCTATACAAATAAATAAAATTGAAGTGTCTGTTTGTAATGTCAAAATAACAGCTTTTACTAATTGCATAGGCTTAGCTTTCCATTGACGTCAGTCGAGTTTGGTGTTGATACGTATTTTTACAGAAAAGTTACACTATTATAAGCACACACACAAAGTTTCAACTAGCGGAAACGCGTAATTTTTGAGAAAAGAATTATTGAAAACCAATTATTCTTGCAATGTTTATGTCTAATCCTACCATAAAACTGGCGCCATTTTGTAATGTCATTGTCGACGTCAATAGGGATGTCGATTCTTTCCGAAAAAGGTCGTTTTTTAAATCGATTCAAATCGTAAGCTGATGTATCGGTTCACAAAAAATCGATTTCTAAAATATCTATATTTTTTTAATGTTTCTATTTATAATGTAAATATAAACCCATTTTATGAAAAACAAGAAAGATACCATGATAAATGATCTCTTATTGAAATTTGTTTTATTTAACAGTACCTATTAGGGCAGATAACAAATAAAATAGGTTAGGTTTAACTTATGTCAAAGAACCGAATTGATTGACCCCGACTCCACTTGGTACGAGTCTGTCCTACCCCTAGAGTGGTTTTATAGCGCCGGAGACGTAGCAGTCTCAAAATAGATACAGAAATCCTTTTGAATCAGTCCCCTTATTTTTTTATGATGAAGGGGATTTTTTTCTCATAAAATGGATTTATATTTACATTATAAATGCAAACATGAAAAAAATATCGATATTTTAGAAATCGATTTTTGGGAATCGATACATCAGCTTACAATTCGAATCTATTTAAAAAATCGATCTTTTTCGGAAAGAATCGACATCCCTACTGACAATAATAATAAAAATGGCGTCAGTTTCACGGTAGGAATTGACTAAATATTGCAAAATTATTTGATTTACAATATTTTTTTCTCAATAAGTACGTGTTTCCGCATATTGAAACTTTGTGTGTGTGCTTATAAAAATGTAATCTTTCTGTAAAAATACGTATCAACACCAAACTCCACTGACGTCAATGGAAAGTCGTACCATTGCATATAAAAGTATATACGTATACGTAAAGTATATATAACACAATTTTTAAAATTATTGTCTGTCTGTCGGCTGTTCCGGCTAATCTCCGAAACGGCTGGACCGATTTTGACGGGACTTTCGATGGTAGATAGCTTATGTTTTAAGGAGTAACTTAGGCTACTTATATTTTAGAAAAATAATTAGGGTTCCGCGCAACAAAATTAAAACCCTGAATTACGCGCGGGCGAAGTCGCGGGGAACAGCTAGTTCTTAATAATTTATATTGAAGTCGGTTGTACACAATTTTTAATTATTTTCTGGTAAATCAAATAGATAATCATTTGTTCCTACTGTTAACACAGGAGTAGTAACATCGTCAGGTTGCGGTGATGCTGTATTAAAATACGACAATTGTCTGGTTTCATATCGTAAGTAACATATCGAAATCTTATTCACAATTAGTATTTTGGGGTTTCCCTAAGATATTGGTTATAAACATCTTATTGAAGGCAATACTAACTAGTTGACGTGTTGGTTCTTGGCAGTTACCACCCACCTGTCTGACTTTTCCAAAGAAATTTTCGAGACAATCTTGATTGAGACGTCTCGTAAATATAAATTAATTTAATTTCTTCTGATTTTAATTTTTTTTAATAAAGATTTTATAGACACTTGAAATCCGTGAATGAAATTCATGCTATTAGTTACGTCTTTCTGCCTATCACTTCTTATTGATTTTAAGTTCCTGAAAAATGTGAGCATTTCTTCTAAAAATCAATTTAATAACTATTGCGTCGAAAAGCACTTTTATATTTATTAGGAGATCGCGGTGTACTTGAGTGTAAGAAATCAAACAAATTATTAATTTTATTTACAAAATCAGCGGTATCTCTTGCGGCAACCTCGATGAGATTTAAATTTACGTAGGTATTAGTAAACAATATTTATACTTTTTTATATTGCATTTGATATGAATTATTCTTTAAAAAACAAAATTTGACACTTATTATTTTTTACACAACCCTGAGTTTAAGCACTGGCCGAGCCGGTTTAAGGCAGTTTCTCTCTGTACGTGACGAGCCGCCAGTGCTGACGCACACACGCGCCTCAAGCTTCTAGTAGTGTTACACTACTACAAGCTTGAGGCAGTGTAATAGGTTCACTACTAGTGTAGGTACCTATCACAGTGCGGTTGTATGAAGCTTTGCCTCTGTACGGTACGGTTTCTTTACTCATGTGCTTCTACCTCCTAGCAATTGGGACGAGGCCATCGAGAACAGTGGAGAAGTACTTGCTGTTGCCTTTGATGTCTCGAAGGTCTTTGACGGAGCTTGGCACGTTAGCCTTCTGGGCGAGCTTCCAACGTACGGCTTACGATGGCCTAATCGACTGGTTGAATAACTTCCTGAGTAAACGTTCTCTGCAAGTCGTCGTTGATGGCGGCTCGTCCAATGATATGGCGACAAATGCCGGAGTTTCTCAAGGGTCGCTTTTCTCCTCAGCTCTCTTTCTGCTCATATTAACGATCTTATCAGCTAACGATCGGTATCTATGGGCATGCAGACGACAGCACTGTTGTGGAGAGGTTTCTCCCCGAATAGTCGGGGCCAGTCGGGATCAAATCCAGTACGAAATAGAAGCTATATGGTTGAGCGTGCGAATCTTTCACTGCTGGCAGTTTCTGAATGTGGCGATATCATTCATGTAAGATTCAACGCTTCCAAAATACAAGGGCTAAAAGAAGCCCGCTCATCGCGGCTCCTACTTTCCTGGATGTGTCTTTGGAGTTCACTTACCACCTCCAGTTGGTAGGGGTTGAAATTTCTAAGAACCTCAACTATGTGCGGTTCATTGAGTCCAATGTCAAGTGTCAAGTGCAAGGAAACTGGATGTTCTAGCAAGCGTGCGGTGGTTCTTCACGCAGGAGAATCTTCTCACCTTATATAAGGAGCAAGTCCGGTCGTGCATAGATTACTGCTGTCATATAATATGGGCTTGTGCTACAAAATGCCAATTAGCATCGTTCGACTCAGTGGAAAGACGTGCTAAGAAGTTTATTAGTAACCTTGATTTGATTGAAACCAATCCTGTTAGCCTGGAGCACTGGTGCATAATTGTCAGCTTCTCGGTATTCTATAGGATACATTTCGAAGAGTGTGTGCAAGAACCACTTGCCTTAATTTCTATATATCCTTCCATCATCGAACACCAGGCGGCGGCTTAACCTGAAGGCTAAATGGTTGCTGTTGCACATGTACATCTACATTTATTATAGTTTGAGAATCAATAGACAGATACATCCTTATGACTAAGATGGAATGCCTTTTTACCAGTAAAAAAAGATCTCCCGTTCTCTATAATAAACTATCACTATTGAGGAGGGGACTCGGGACATCTGCCGTTATCGTGTCTCAATGGATAAAAATCAATCTTAACTGACTGTAACATTGGTGAGTCTAGAGAGTTTCACAGAATACCAGCGAAAAATAGCACCTCCATGCTGCTGTGTTTCGTATGGTGAGGGTAGAGAACCGGAGACCCTTTTTACTGGGTAGGAGGCTTTCCACCTTAGTCCTCAGGGGTGACAACGCATCTGCATATGAATTCTTGATCGAAGATAGATGTAGATGTATTCATTTACAATCCGGTGGGCTGTGTGCTCGCTTGTCACCCTTATTCTATTAAAAAAATAAATAAAAAAGGAGGTGAGTTTGCGGACTGGCGATCCTTATACAGTCACCATCCTCCAGGTGTTATAACATTTTACACTTCCACCCTTCAAGTTCAAAGCTCTAGCAAACTAACTTTAGCTCTAAGGTCTAGCACTTAACTCTGGCTAGCTGACCAAGGGAACCCAAAGGTAGAATTTACAAACTTTCCGGGATAACTCGGTTATAGCTCGTGGTGTCGGCAGTCATCAACAGTTCGCCACTAGCCGCTTTGTGGGCTTATTATTATTATTAATGTAAAGCGCGTGTTTCCCCTTGGACTGCCAGGGTCCTTTTTAATTTGATAACTATTATGTTTCCCTCTAACTCCTTCCAGCTTCACCAACTCGCGTTATGTTTCTATGAAGATAAGTGTGAGATAGAGAATCTGGTAGAGTACCATATCTTCGAGTACTCTTACAAAAGTGACGGAGTGACCATGAGCATACACTCCAAAGGCCGGAACAGCTCTAAGCAGACTTTTAAATGCACTTTCGATGATGTCAAGGAGAGGACTATCCACTTGATCAGGGCCTGCGTAGTCATAATGCAGTCCTGTCAACTGGAACTGCCGCCGTGTTATGACATCAGCCTGCGCCTCTACTATAACGAAGGTAATTGTCTTATTTGTATGACTTTACGTTCGTCCTGGCCATGTATTTTGCGGCACTGCAGGTTACGGGATTGCCTCTCAATTATTATTGGTATTAAGTAAAATTAAGGGTACAGACTGTACATCCCACGGCTGGTCATAGACCTCTTATAACTGTGAAGGTTATTAGTCAATTAGTCCACCGCGCTGCTGCAGTGCGCGTTAGTGACACACGATATTTTCCTTCACTGCTTATCACGATTTGCCATCAGCTCTTAAAATTGCAATTATCAATGTCATTAGTGTTAGCAGGGATACAAGCCGGGTTGGTGGTATACTGTGACATTTAGGGCGAGCCATTATTCCCTGAGCTACCACGGCTCGCCACGCGGCTGCAAGTTTTCATCAACATTATGTAGAAACATAAATTAGGGGTTTCCTTGGTGTCTGCATGATCTGTGAGCTCCCATGTCTCTGGTCTAGCTCCAGAGATTATAAAGCTATACCGTTACCGCTATGGCCGCCTCCCCCATAGGGAGGTGATATACGTACTTGTCACGCTTGTGAATAGAGATGGCAACCGCAGTTTTCAACCGACTTCAAAAAAGAGGAGGTTCTCAATTTGCCGGAATCTTTGTTTTTAAAGCACGCCTGAATCGTTTTGGATTTTTTTGTAGCTGGTGCCTCTCATGTGGTCGCATATAAATTAGATCAAGGTCTGACCAGTAGTTTTTGAGTTATCCTTAATAATTTATATTGAAGTCGGTTGTACGAAATTTTTAATTTTACTACTTATTTATTTTTTGGTTGATAATGAACTCTGTCGTCTCTTACGACACCCGAAGGACGATATAGGGAGTGGATATTTCTACACTGTCACAACACGGTTAAGGTTTTTAAAGATTCCTCCTCAGCCATCAGAGGTGACGGCGCACCCGCCTTTTTATTTTTAGTGAGGATAGATGTCTATGGACCACATCATCCAGTTATACACGTGGTAAGAGCCATGCTGCAGCTATATTAATAGTATAGTTGTAGCACGAATGGGTCGGCTCGACCGGGGAAGGACCACGCTCTCACAGAATACCAGCGTAAAATAGCAGCTAAATGCTGCTGTGTTTCGTATGGTGAGTGTAGAGAACCGGAGACCCATTTTTTACTTGAAAAGAGGCATTCCATCTTAGTCCTCACGGCTGACAACGCATCTGCATGTTAATTCGCAAACGAAAATAGATGTAGACGTCTATGGGCCACAGCAACCACTTACCATCAGGTGGACTGTGTGCTCGTTTGTCACCCTTATTCTATAAAAAAAAGTTACCATCAGCTGCACTGTGTGCTCGTTTGTCACTTTAATTCTATTTAAAATAAGCCACTAACTGTCATGTGGACTGTTATTACTCATCAGTCATTCGTATCTCAATAACTACTTACACTCAGACGCACCGAAGGACTACCAAGCACCAGGCTTCCAGAGCGCCAACATCGCGGAAGACCACTTGTCCCCAACGTTACCGGAAACCATCAAGCTGGGCTGGGTGGAGACGCCCTTCCACAAGCTGGTAGCCAGGTCCTACATGAAGGACAACCTCAGATCCAGTCACGAGGCTATCGTGAGTATAGTTACAACCTACACACCTACGTCCCACCGCTGGGCAGAAGCCTGCATACCATCATACTGAAGGTATATGAAATAGGAAGGATCGCTGCCCTGTCCCAGATCGAATTCACATGTTCGCAAAGATCGTATAATTATTTAAGGAGTTAAAAGTGGCAGCCTGTATACGCCCCACATTTCGGTACAGGCCTCGCATTATAACTAATAGGTCGGGGAAAAGTTTCTTCGTATTTTGTTTGTCTAAAATTGAAGAAAAATCTCGTTGGTTGTAATGTTTGTATCTGGCTGGTTTTAATATCAATACATATAGGACATTAAAAAAAAACCGGCCAAGTGCGAGTCGGACTCGCGCACCGAGGGTTCCGAACAAATCCGTAGGTATATAAGTTTAAAATTATTAAAAATATTTTATTATATGATGTAACTAAAAATTTTTGCTTTTCGCAATTTTTCCTTTATCTGTACTATAAAACGTTGCTTCGTACCAAATTTTAAGATTCTGAGTTCACGGGAAGTACCCTGTAGGTTTTGATTCCCTTGCGAATGTCGAAAATTTGCGGCATAAACGGCTGTATCTTTTGATTGAGTTGGCTTAGAAGTTTGATTTTTTCACAGCTCCAAGGGACAGTAGACTTGAGTATTTGTTATGAATTTCAGCTTAATACCCCCACGCGTTCCTGAGAAAAAGGGTCTTGACAGACAGGCAGACAGACAGACAGTTAGACAGACAGACAGACGGACAACAAAGTGATCCTATAAGGGTTCCGTTTTTTACTTTTGAGGTACGGAACCCTAAAAAAGAGGTAAAAAACACTTTTCCGCCACATTTCAATTGTTTTTCTCGATTGTGATGCTGTGTGTATGGTAGGATTGGAAGGGCATAGTTTATTATGAGCTTTTACCGCCGGGCAAAACTATCGAGTCGGATATAGATATCGACATTAGTTGTAGACGGTAGACCGTCAACAACTAATGGGACTCAAGCAAGAAATTGAGAAAACACATTCGGATTTGATCAACAGAAAAGGAGTGGTCTTTCCATCATGATAACGCCAGACCATACACGACCTTGGCCACTCAGCAAAAACTGAGAGAGCTTATTTGGGAAGTGTTAATGCATCTACTATATAGTCCTGACCTTGCATCCTCAGATTTTCACCCTTTTCGGTCTGTTCAGAATTCTTTGGGTAGTGTTAGGTTGACATCAAGAGAGGACTGTCTAAACTATTTGTCGCATTTTTTAAAATCAAAAATCCCAAGATTTCTACAGTAACGAGATTATATCACTACCTACAAGATGGCAACACGTTATCGAACAAAATGGCACATATTCGTTATAATTAAATGTAATTAAACTTTGAAAAACAAATGTCTTGAGTTTGTATATAAAATTCGAAGAAACTTTTCCCCGACCTAATATGAGCGTTTGTGGGTCATTAATAGTCCGTTACATTATCCCAAGGCGTGTGGGTGGAGTCCAGATGTGCTTGAAATATTGCTTTTTAAGTTCTCAGACACACAGAAATACATATTTCCCAACGATATTATCCTTCACCGCCGAGAAGGTAATAAATCAGCACTTAAACATAGACATTAGGTTTTGTGTTCGTCAATCTGCTACCAAGCTTGCGATTACTGGCAAATCATTCCTACAGTGAAGGTCCAAGTTCAGCAGTGGGTTGTTACGAGCTAGTAAAAAAGAAGATATGAATGTTATTTGCATTTAGACAATAATATATTTATATACCGTGTGGTGGCGCCGCCAGAGAGTCCAAAATCTCATTTCGCCCCGTGGAGGTCGTAAGACGCGCTTATGCGAAATGCCTGAACAATCTTATGGCTTCAGATGGATGGCGGTATTACCGTCGTAAAATTACAAATAGAATATATTTATAGAGATATCCCGCGTCCAATACCACAGAATCACCGTTAATATGTGACTAATTTCAAATTTCATCCTATTGAGATTTAAAATTTTAAATATACCATATTAAAAACTATAATAAAAAAATAAAAACTTAAACTAGTAACTTAATTATCATACAGTCGTACTGCGGTATCGTGCCTAGAACGCTGGCTGCGTTTCCCCGCTGAATGGCGATACTTAGCCTTTGAGCGAGAAAAGAACCAGCCCTCTTATCACCAGCAGCAACAACCAGCCGCGGATGGAGTTCCTTTAGGAACTTCACCGCACGTCGACCCCACGGACCCATAGTCTCAAATGGCACAAATATCTAGTCGTCTCTCAGAGACTCATATCTGCGCCACTTACTCAGTTCAGCTGCCTCTGATGCCGCCCCCGCTCTAAACGAGGTACCCCTGAGATGAGAGGCCGCCAGAGTGTCTACGCAAGTAGCATCCCACACTAGGGCTTTACCTCTCTCTCAAGGGACCAATGTCATACCGTCGGGTCTCCTGCCATCGTCTCTAAATATTCCATAAGACTCTAAAACCGAGAGAACATTTATAGAGATATGTTGTTAAGTGATTTTTATAGAAAATCATTATTTCAGGCCTCTCAAAATCCGCCAGTGATGACACAAAATGAAATGGCCGAGTTGACGGGTAAGTTTCACTTGTACTATAGTGCTCTATTTTAGATTTCTGCTTACTGCCTTCTCGTATAGCCCTGTTCTCGTTATTTCAACTGCCTTGAAAACAATTCCTACACTTTAGAACAAAAATGCCTCCATGGTGGCATTACACCGGAGGCGTGGAGCAGAAGTGCGGTGGTCTTGTTCTTCAAGAAAGGTGACAACGCTCTCTTGAAGAACTACAGACCGATTTCCCTTCTGAGCCGCGTCTACGTGCTGTTTTCGAGAGTCATTACGAATCGTCTCACGCGCAGACTTGACGACTTCCAGCCTCCCGAACAAGCCGGTTTCCGAAAGGGCTTTAGCATCACAGAAAACATACATACCCTTCGGCAAATTGTACAGAAGTCCGAAGAGTACAATTTGCCACTATGTCTGGCGTATGTGGACTATGAGAAAGCCTTTGATTCCGTCAAAATTTGGGCGGTGCTGCAGTCCCTTCAGCGGTGCCAAGTTGACTGTTGATATATCGAAGTGTTGAAGTGTTTGTACAGTAGAGCTACGATGGCTATCCGAGTACAGAACCAGAGTACGAAACCTATCCAATTGCAGAGAGATGTAAGACAGGGTGACGTCATATCCCCGAAACTCTTCACCGCTGCATTGGAAGGCGTTTTCAAGCTTCTGGACTGGAAAGGATACGGTATCAACATCAATGGCGAGTACATCACTCACCTTCGATTTGCCGACGATATAGTCCTTATGACAGAATCGCTGGAGGACCTAAGCACTATGCTCAATGACCTCAATAGTGTCTCCCAACGGATAGGTCTTAAGATGAACATGGACAAAACAAAGATTATGTTTAATGTCCATGTCACAGCTATGCCGCTAGTTGTTGGGAGCACTAAGCTCGAAGTTATTGACCTGGGACAAATAGTCCGACTAGGTAAGTCCAACTTCGACCGAGATGTCAATCGACGGATTCAACTCGGCTGGGCAGCGTTCGGGAAGCTACGACACATCTTCTCGTCAGACATACCTCAAAACCTTAAAACGAAATTGTACAACCAGTGCGTGTTGCCAGTGATGACTTACGGAACTGAGACGTGGTCCTTCACAGCTGGCCGTATGAGGAAGCTCAAGGTCGCTCAGCGAGCTATGAAGAGAGCTATGCTCGGAGTTTCTCTGCGTGATAAACTTAGAAATGAGGATATCCGCAGTAAAACTAGAGTAACCGACATAGCCCAACGGATTAGTAAGCTGAAGTGGCAGTGGGCCGGCCATATAGCTCGAAGAACCGACAACCGATGGGGAAGAAAGGTTCTCGAGTGGCAGCCTCGTACCGGTAGGCGAAGTGTAGGGCGACCCCCCACGAGATGGAGTGACGACCTGGTAAGGCATGCAGGAAGTCGATGGATGCAGGTGGCTCAGGACCGTGCTTTGTGGCATTCCTTGGGGGAGGCCTATGTTCAGCAGTGGACTTATGAAAGGCTGTAATGATGATGATGATGATAAGAACAAATTTTAAATCTTAACCCGGATTCTCCAGAATGAGGGTAATTATGTTTTGAAATAAATTGTATGTATGTATAGAGGTAAGGAGGACTATCTCATATGGGGGACAGGATGAAAAAGTGTCCAGCGGTAAGCTGTAAATAACAATTCAAAAAGCTTCCACAATGGCGCTAGCGTAGATACACGGTATGGTGTGAATGTAGCAGTTGTAAATTGATTGAAGTGTGCCGACTTAACAAAAATATATAAAGACTAATTATTTTTTTATGCCAATAAAAATATTTTCAAATGTGTTTATGATTTATTCTCATAATTATTTTAATCCAAAAATTGACACTTGTGAAATTATTTATAATTTTGTTTTTGATGAACTTTTGTTTTCTAATTTTGAACAAAAAGTTATTAATTTAAAAATTAAATTAATCAAAAAATTTGAATTAAAATGATTAATTTAAAAATTACCCTGCTGCTATTGTAGCGCCGCCCTAATTTAAAGTGGTAAGGTGTCTAAAAACGAGGATGCAAAGTTTTTATGAAACAAGTTATTTTTTTTTAATTTTGTAGTATTTTTTTTAATATACTACGTTTTTATCATATTCTTGCATTGTCATCCGAATTTGTGATATATTCAAAATTTCAAGTATCCAGCTCATTCGGAACGTTAGTTTAAAAGCAACTACTAATTCCACCCGGAACGACAGACAGACAGTAGACAAAAAATAATAAATAAAATAAATGAATTTGTATTTTGCTATTTTTCAAAACAACACTACGGAACAGAGGGATTCAAATTTGTATGAAGAAGAAGTAATTAATGATTTTTTTTGGAAAAAAAAACCAGCAAGTACTCTAAAATAAAAAATAAAATAGAGGCAGCCAGAAAAAAGAAGAAAACAAAACGGAGGCCGACAGAAGTGAAAACTCAATAATATATGCATATACATGTATACAGTCGTTATACTAAGCGTCGCTAGTCTGGCGCCATAGACTAATATATAATACTGGAGATAGACTGGCAACTGAAGTTTTCATATTTAGTTACCGTTCAGCGCCCTCTGAACGCGAAGCAATGAACTAAATGAAACATTATATATATATATATATATATATATATATATATATATATATATAGTTGCGTATATGGCAATATGTATAGGTACTTACGTATGAATTACTGTTTTATTTATAGATAGAATATTTTATCTATAAATAAAACGGCAATTCATACGTAAGTACCTATACATATTATTTATATTTCGTTTTAGATACTTAAACAGTGTTTTGAAGTAAGCATATTTTTGGTGATGTTTTTAGACACACAAGTTTAAGTATCTTTGGGTATTCGGGTAAAGGTAATGAGATAAATAATACGAAAATATATAATTCAATAAATTTATTAATTATACATTAATACATTAATTTCGACGCCTTTTTGCCTCTCGTTTCGCACCCTTGTAATGTTCTCGAGCCTGTAGGAAAATGGAGACATTTTCATCACTATCATTACATAAATTATAATAGCTCTTGCCATTGAGTATATTGCTGAATTCGTTGCACCAAGTAATTATGAAGAACACAACACTTTTATGGACCAAATATTTCTTTAAATTTTCTTTGTTTTTCACATTTCATAAAATTTAAGTTGATGTAGACAGAACAGCATGATATATTTAACAATGTTTTCTACATGTGCATTTATTTAAAATATTCCATGTTATGTGTTCTACTTGTGCAAAAAAGTCAAACAATAACCGGGTAGTATAGCATAACCATCTTTTGCCACAATATTCTTTTTTTATTATAAAATAGTGAAAATCTTCATTATTTGATGATATTAAATTATTTTGACATGTTTTACATTTTTTAAATATAATTTTTTTTGCTTTGGTTGCTATCTACCCACTACAATAAACTATGGCCGCGCATTTCTCTACATGAACTTGGGAACGGCTTTCTCGAATTTGTTGTGTATTTATTAAATCAATATTTAAATGTTCATTGATAATTTCCATTAAGTCATTAGCATCTTCCACATTACAATTTTGGTATATTAAAGATTTTTATGATTTTAAACATATACTGTCATATTATTCACAATTTCCTTCTAAGGAGTGTGGGAATGTTATATTAATTTGTTAATAATGTTTTAAATGCGGTTTCAAAAGCCGCTGACTTGGGCATTACATTATTATAGCCATGAGCGCTTATTGCCCCAAAAAAGTTTTCCAAAGGGTGTTGGTTTACATTACGTAACAATAATGAATTTACTTCTTCTGCCCTTAACTTATTTGTTATTAATTTAAAACCTTCTATAGTTTTTACCCAACTGGTTAGAGATGGTACAGTTACCTTTTTACCATTAGTATTTATTTACTTCATTGACCTTAAAATGGGTAATGTTTTGTTCCATAATTTTAAATGGAATGAGTTTGGTGTGACAGCAGATCTGTATATTTTACCTTCTTCTTTATGTTAATTTTAGTCGAACAGGTTGTTGAACAGCATTATCAAATGTGTAGTGTCCACACTTTCCTCTGGCAAGCACCCACTTTCTAGAAACGAAAATTTTATGTTAAATATATATAAGTATTAAATTGTTGTATTTGCTTTTTTTTTATTGGGGCATCCTAAACTACTGGATAATGTTTAGAAGCATTTCACACCAAGTGTACATTATGTGCCTCATAAAACATGCATCATACAAATCATTTTTCGGCTACTGATATTGTTTATAATAATTCATTACTGTCCCGCTGCTAGGCACTGGCCTCTCAGAAGTAGAACGATTAAGCCTTAGTCCACATGCTGCCCTGATGTGGTTTAGCGGACTTCACACACATTGACAACTTTATGAGGCCCTCTCAGGTGTGGAGGTTTCCTCCCGATGTTTTCCAGCACTGTTAACGCAAGTAATCAATAATCAAATTCTGTTCCTCACATAACCTGCATGAAATGCAATTGTTTGACCGCTGGGCTATAATGCCATTTTGTTTTTATAAAGAAAATGTAGGTACCAAATTTTATTGAAACTCAATTCAAATTAATGTTTAATGATTATGACTTACATTACTCCCGGGTTGCCTAACAAAAATTTGTCCCACATACCTTTAATTAAATATATTGTAATTAAAACAAATTGCAAAAACATATTATATTGTTTTTGGTTAATTCACTTAATTCATTAGTTTCACACAGGTTATAAATGAATGAACAATAAATATATGTTTTATTGTACATTCATTTATAACCTGTGTGAAACTAACGCAGTTGCTATTATTAAATAAACTTAATCAAAAACTGATTTACCTGATACACCTGCAGAGGGTAAAAGCAAAGATGGAACAGCCAATTTACAAAGCCTGTTTTTTGGGTAAAGAAACTTTCTGAAAGTGCTGACGACAGATTCTATGAGTTTTACGGACAGTGGTGTTGTCCAGACTCACAATACCACCTACAATAATCTTTACCCAATTATGAAACCAATCTGCATCTTTCTCAGGACATGAAAAGTAATGTAGAGGTACACCTGAAAATAAAATAAAGTGACTATAATGGGCCTGACTGAAATGTGATTTTTAATCTTTCTAAGTTACTCTACATTATTTTACAATACATAATAATGTAATTTAATAAAATAAATAAAGTTATTGATAAATAATTAATCATAATTATTTTTCTAGATCACTTAGTTCAGAGTTCTAAAGACTAGCAGTGTTATAAAAGACAATTTCAAAAACTCAAAAGCCCGGCTAAAGGGGTGTAGGTAGATGCAGATGTATAGACCCACATTTTATGTGAGAGAGTTTATTATAATTACATATATATCATCTGATATCAAGGATGATGTTTTGTACCATAGGGACAATCAACTAAATTAATAATTTTCATCATTTTCTCAGTCGGTCTAGGTTATTTACTAAAGATAAAGAATCTTGATAATATAATTATGTCTTTTCACTTTACCTTGCATTTCAAAAATCTAAGAATTTACAAATGAAATATATATAAAACTTCTTGTGAACTCTATGTAATAGTTAAGTCGGTGGCTTGTCTTAGATTCATTAGTAAATTTAGAGATTTTTTCAATCTAAGTCAAATCTTATTTACTCATTTAGACCATATCAATAGGCACTTTTGAAAGTCGAGACTTTAGGTGCATGTTCGTAAATGTAGATTCCGATGGAGAAAAACATGCAAGAAACTCAACTTTTAATTGCAAATTGAGAAAAAAGACATGTCAAGATTGTTTACCAGTTTATCATGTTTTAGTCCTTGCTCTAAGGTTTACTATGACTTAACTGAGCCGACAGACTACGGCCCGTATTCTAAAACGACACTTGGCGACGATCTCAACTTGAGCACATCTTAGTGACGTATTTGTATGAAATGATAGACTCAAATCATTCTCAAGTAAAGCTGTGTTTGAGCGTCATTCTAGAATAAGAACCTACATGTAGCATTTATGATTTCTAAATGTTAAAAAACCTTATAGGAACCAATGGTATTTTAGAATTTTTGACTTACTGAATAAATAGAAATGTTGTTTTTTACTGCTTTTTAATTGTTAAAAACAGATTAACCAGTTTATGGTGTATTAGGCACGTGGAATATAAGCCAGCGTAGAATACACATATTTGTTTAAAAGACTATTGAGGTTATGAAACTTCAGAATATAAAAACACACTTTACTCACCATCTTCTGCTACTACTTGGCACCCAGGAACACAGAAGATATTTCGAGGCATTGTGTAAAATGTAAAATAACACTACACTGAGATATATGGTCCAAACTCCCTACGGGGGCCTATCAACATGTATGTCCAAAACACTTTCACAAAGTACAGTCTATGCTGGAATTTCGGTATTTCTGGAATATACGAAGAAACTGAAGCTCGATTCAACGTAGTAACACAAAAAACACCAAAAATTACAAGAAAATGCGCACGAGTATGCAAACACGCCGGTGAAAAATTTCTTCAAGTTCGACTCAGTGTTGCTAAAATTTGGTATCAATAAACTACTCTAAAGATTCTAAGATCGTAACTGTAATAAATACTATATAAATTATAATATCACTATGTAGTAATACAAAAAAATATAAAATATTTTTAAAATAAATTATACTGTTGTTAAATCATTTATTTTTGTGTACCTGGACCAATAAAAGAAAAATAGCAAAATTATCAGTTATTTTAAAGTACCAAGTGTTCCAAGTAAAAAAGAGTGGTCACACTGCAATAAAAAGCTCCATGTATGTGGGATAGATGGCGTTTTTCATAATAAATAAAAAATGTTTTAAGTTACCAGGGCATGTCTGGCGCAAGCCATGTGCCAAGTACATGTCGGTGACGCGAACCTATAATTTTTTCCCCTACAAAAAAATCGCGGCTAGAGAAGTTTTCACTTCAAAAAATGTTCATTTTTTATTATTCAAAAATGTTTCAAAACGTGGGTACAAAGATTGTACGAAAAATATTGTATTTAAATGTAAATATTGATGGTAAGTGGTTTCTGTGACCCATAGACATCTACATCTATCCTCAATAAAGACTCAAAATGCAGATGCGTTGTCACCCGTGAGGACTAAGATGGAATGCCTCTTGTCCAGTAAAAAGGGTTTCCGGTTCTCTATACTCACCATACGAAACACAGCAGCATTAAGCTGCTGTGTTTAAATTACTGTGTTCGAATTACTTAACTACAGAATATAATAATATAAAAAATTCAGCACGCATTATCTCATGCGCGTTAATTTACAAATACACTTTATTTTTATAGAGGCTTCATAAAATAAATATAAATAAATCTATAAATTCGCAAAAAAGTGTGAAAAAGAAAGGGGGCGGAGTTATTTTTATTATTAAAATTAACCAATGAAATAGGCAGGCATGATAAACATAAAACAGCACGAATCATTCTATTAATTTTATATTCCGTAAAAGTAATGTTAATTGGTAGTTAAGTCGTTTAACCCGAGCCTGTGTCAGATATTAACAATCGTTGCTATCTAATAGTATCGACAGTTTTAAATAGTCGAACACTATTGATAAAGGGGTTGTTTTCCAGGATCATCCCGCAGACAAATAACTGATAGTAGCGAGGTCGTTCTCCGCTGTCCGTGCAACACCTATAACAATGCCGAAATGTACGACTCGGATATGTTGACTTGCTTGTGAGTTGTATTCTAATATTGTCTTTTTATTTATTGTGCGTATACTTATAGTGCGTTTACAAAATCCACACTACGAGACAATCTATGGGGAGGGCTATGTTCAGCAGTGGACTTGGATGGATTGTTGGATGGAATGGATTTATGAGTCAATGTTTACGCTTTAACAACAAAACACCAGAAAAATTAATACATGTCATCATTATCTACACTGCTGTCCAGGAGTCACTCCCCTTGTATAGGGCATGTCACATGTGTCAAAATTCTTACACTTGGCAGGCAGTTTGGCCATCGCAGTAACAGCCGTGATCGCCGTTCTGAGTGTATTCCGTCCGGGATAAAGGAGATGGTTGTGCCGATAATTTCGAAGCCATTAGGTTTTTTGGCATTTATTATACAATAAGGGTGACAGTACACCTGATGGTAAGTGCATGGTGTGGCCCATAGTGATCTACCCTCTAATAATAATTAAATTGCAGATGAGTTTTCACAACCGAGGATCAAGATGTAATGCACGAGGCATTATATTCCAATAAAAAAGGTCTCTGAGTAAAGTTTTTTGTTACACAATGTAATTTAATTGAGAAGTTGGTTTTTACAAAGTTGGCAAATGTTGTATAAAAATAAAAAATATACAAGAATAAAACTAGCTAAATGGTATTCATAAATTAAAACATTAAGTAGTAAGTAGTTAAAAGTAACATTATATATACAATTCAAAGTGATACTACCAATTATATATTAAGTTTTACAATATTTTCTTTTATATACTATGTATATTAGTTACATATTTATATACTTGTACTTATACTTGTCTTTACTGTATAAAGCTACTGCAAGACAAAACAGCACGCGGTTTGTTTCGGCGTGCCGAAAGAACGGATCGCGAGTATCGAGCGACATTGCTGCACCAATTGCTCAGATTCCGATCCCACGCGAGAGCCCACCGACGACAGGCTGGGGTCACTCAGACTCAAGCACAGGGAGGTAAGACCGATCACTTTCGCTTTGTATCACTTATATTGAGAAGAAATTTTATTTTCGAAACCATTTTCACATTTCACATTTTCATAATACATAATAAGTAATTACTGTGTGATGTATACGCATATATCATTGAGTTTTCACTTCTGTCGGTAATCCTTATGACTGCCTCTGTTTTTTTTGTTTAAGTCGAAGGTATAATAGGTTTAAATTTAGGCTGGTGACACTCTGACATTACTTGGCAATCAAACACAAATTTTTAAGCATTACAAAACATTGCCCTGTGAGTTAGCCTCGGTTAACTCGGCTAAATTCCTTGCGTTAACTCAGTAAAGAGGGCTAATAATTTTCTGCTCACCAGATGTCGCTAGTTGACACTGAGGTAAAGTTTTTTGTTACACAGTGTCATTTAATTGAGAAGTTGGTTTTTAATAAAAGCTTATCAGTTTCTAGAGTATTAAATAAATACACAAAACAATGCGTCAGTGGTTTGCTCTTTAATTTTTTTTGCACATATTTAACTTTTTTTTTAATTTTTATACTTTTATGAATATTTGTGGTTTGGTTTATTTATTTTTAATCTTATTAATATAAAATATAGCTAATAGTGCAAAAAGAAACAATAACCTTTACATTTTCCGAACAAATTAATTTCCCCGCTATAAAATCTGTCAAATATTATAGGTAGGTACCTCACTTTCTAGTGGCGCTGCCCTAGTGGTCGGAAAAGCCGTGGATCATTCAGGCGCACTTTACTGCGCCGGCTCACTTTAACTCAAAATTCCGCCGTAGCGCAAAAAACACATCTGTCAACTCACTCACACACTACTGCGCTGTGCGCCGACACATTTTGAAGAAATGACTTAGTACATCGGCGCAGTGAACTGATTTACGGCAAAAAAGACGGCTCCGTGGCGCAGTGGCTTAGCAATGACTTGCTGCGCTGGGGGGCGCGGGTTCGAACCCCGCACGGAACAAGTATTTGTATGGCCTGCAAATAATTGTTCCGGGTCTGGATGTTTGTCTTTGTGTTTGTAAACCGCCTCCACGATACAGGAGAAAATCCTAGTTTGTGGGTAACGTTTTTTAAGAAAAGAAATAAAAAAAAGAAAACTGAGGCTCTGACGACTAACTTATGGCGTAAAATTTATCCAAAAATGTTTTATACAAAACCATTACACTGGTGATGGAGAGCAACATTACCAGTTCGAGGTTATCAACAACGCGTCTGCTCAGTGTCGTGACAACGGGTGATACTTTCATGAAATGAATGCTTGTTGCCTGATAACCCATTCTTAAAGGCAAAAACATTTTTAAGAAAATGGTCCCTCGAGCCGAACACTTTTGCAACTTTTACCTTTTCATAGATTAATATATAACTGAAGTTACAAGCGAACTAACAGTCCACCTTACCGTGTAGTGTCGGTGTAAGAATCGTTTTCAGCAGCATTTCTTAATAACGACTAAAAATAAAGAGATGTGGTTACCAACCCGCTTGCCTATTTTCCCAAGCGCAAGCCCAAGTGTGCCAACTATGACAAATATCCCTCCTATGAGGCAATCAATGGGGGAGACCTATGTTTAGCAGTGGATTTTAAAAGGCTTCCCATAGATTTCCTCATAGGTAATATTTGACATAGTTGCCACGCTTGGCAAACGAGTTGGCAACCGCAGTTGTTTATTTTTAGTCGTTATTAGCAAGATGCTGCTGCAAATCTCCTGATTTGTTTCCCTCTGTCGCGGGTAGTGAATAATTTTACATCGCCACTACACGCTACGTATGAGACGTATATAGACAACTTTGTTTGACTTGCAGAGCTTGTGCTTATACCGTCTTACGCTGAGTTGGTGCTCAACGCGCACTTGCGTGAGCGCGCCGCAACTTTCTGTTCTGGGCGTGTCTAACAGTCACGCACGCAAACTCATCGAAATGCTGCGCTCTCACGGAGTTTTAGATGCACTGGAGGATGCTGAGTGAGTAACTACGTCTGCACCTACACATATACTCACAAAACATGTTCTGACTTATCACGGAAAGTTCTTTATTGATGGTATCAGGTTTGGTGAAGAAAAATTAATTTAAAATCAATTTAAATTCTCAAACATTATGGACTTTTTATCTTTTGAATTCAAAATGCGTGGTAATGCATTATTTTAACTGATTTTATTGCGCTCGCATATACATTCGTAAGGGTCGATCGGTAGGCAAAAACGTTGTTGCCCATAAAATCACATTCAATTTGGGATAATTTGAAATAAAAGGAGAAGCCTTATATACTCGTATTTTCAAAACTACAATAAGGTATATCATTATTTATATATTTGAACTTAAGTTCAAAGTTTGGCTACTCTTTGAAAAATAACGTTGTATTGGACCAGCCTTGAAGTATAACCTATTTAATAAAAAAAAAGAATCATCAAAATTGGTTCACAATCTGCGAAGATATCGTGTAACATGCACACAAATAACATACACTCCAAAGAACCTCCCCCTCCTTGAAGTCGGTTGAAATATTAATAATAATCGTGAGCATGTCTTCTTTTTTTAAACTAGAATAAAAATGTGAAAGACGTTAACCCAAAATAGAGCAGAACTATTTTACTTACCGAAAGTTTTTTAGTTTTACCTTTTGTCTTCGAATAGCCCGGAACTCCCACAAAAGATAAACAAGGAACGGCTGAAAGCAGTCGGCAAATTCTTCCTAAACACCGGAGCAGAAAACAACGAGAACCGTCTTCTAGCAGCGACCTTCGCCTCGCAAGAGAGCAGGCCCGATCCCGTTGAGAATGTATCTAGCTGCATGGAGAAGGTATGTAGATCTTTGATCGCCTCACATAATGTCTTCCAGACCGAGTTTAAATCAAGGCGGCTGGACTCAACCGTGACCAGCTGCTATCTGCGCAGGACAGACTTATAGTGGCCGAGTGTGTGCGCAAGCACAGGTGCAATCTCTATTGCCTCGCTCTCATGTCCAATGGGACGGTATCGACACGACTGGAGAGAGATCAGGCGCAGGACCAACAGCTTCAATGGCTTTCCGAGGCATGGGGTCCCGATGTGATCAGCAAGAGAAGGTATGCAGATTATTGGCCGCCTTTACATATATACAATGCGCAATCATTTTGTGAGGTAGTAGATAATAAATAAAAATATTCCATCTTCTAAAGTTTTTAATTTACACACATCCGTCCTTCCTCTCCCAAACCGAACAGATTATCTTTTACTCAGTCGTCTCACATCACACCTCTCTCTCACACATACCTCATTGATATTGTTACTTGCGGGGCGAGTAAAACTGCCCATTAGGATGAGAAATGGATGTTATTTTCGACACACAAAGTTTATAGTTACTTCGTCCAAAAACGCTAAGTTTCTTTAGTCCAACGACATCTGCGATTAAGGACCTCCCTTAATCGCAGATGTCGTAGGACAAATTCTCGTAGTCGCTTCCCGGAGTAGAGTTCACTTTCGAGTTCCCAAATAACCCAACTCTTAGATCGTCGGCTCACGATTTTATATTCGATAAAAGGAATATAGAACTTTCTAGGCCAATCCAGGCCATTCCACTGTTTCAACCGGAAAGTACTAGAACACTGGCAATTACATAACGATAACAATAGTCTCGTCGGGAACATTCTCGTGCAACGTGATGCAATACGCAACTGCCTGTCGTAACAATATCTTCTCTTCTTTACTACCATCACGTCATATCTTAATCCTATACACTAAATAATATTTTATTTAACAATGACCATATCCCAATCATACATCCCACATTATTAATACTTATGTTATCTCGACATCCGTTGTCTTTATTAAAGTGATCTTTTTTTTATAGGATAGGGTGACAAACGAGCATACAGTTCACCTGATGGTAAGTGGTTACTGTGACCCATAGACATCTACATCTATCCTCAATAAAGACTCAAAATGTAGATGCGTTATCACCCGTGAGGACTAAGATGGAATGCCTCTTTGCCAGTAAAAAGGGTCTCCGGTTCTCTACACTCACCATACGAAACACAGCAGTGTCAAGTTGCCATTTTACGCTGGTATTCTGTGAGAGCGTGGTCCTTCCCCGGTCGAGCCGACGCATTCGTGCTACAACTATACTACTAATATAGCTGCAGCATGGCTCTACCACGTTTAAAAATCTTGTTATATCTAGCTTGTTAAAAATCTTTATTTGCGCGTGTGATTTACCAGATAAATCTTGAAAACGCGACAAACGTAGGTCGCGTGGCAGAACCAATACAAAGCCCGCCTGCCGTAGAAGATGCAGCCTCACAGCAATACAATAAAGACGCATTTTTCAACACAAGTGGCAACGAAGAAATGCCTTTGGATGCTCCGAAACAGGTTGTATCGGTGAAAGGGAAAAGAAAATTGGAGGAAAAAGAGAAACCAACCAGGACTGCAGGAGTCAGAACTAAGCGGGCTAGGAACATTCTTAAATAATTTGTTTTGTAACTCTATCGTTTAAAGTCAATTTAATTATTAACAATAGGAGCGTGTTATTTTGTTAATTTCTCT
Organism: Parnassius mnemosyne; assembly: GCA_963668995.1. Classification (NCBI taxonomy): domain Eukaryota; kingdom Metazoa; phylum Arthropoda; class Insecta; order Lepidoptera; family Papilionidae; genus Parnassius; species Parnassius mnemosyne. The sequence continues at coordinate 69,267,720 of CAVLGL010000001.1, forward strand.
TGTCTTAATTATTAAGGATAGTTGTGGTCATATAAAGATCATTTATTAGTTTATAATTGAAGAAAAACTCAGTTTTAATTTATTTTATTTATCACTTCATTCTATAATTAGTGTAACCATATTTATAACATTTAAATGACAAACGTAAACATTTGTAATTGTTTACACAATTTCGTAATTTAAACTTCGCATTCTTAAAGATCATTTATTAGTTTGTAATTGAAAAAAAAAAACTCAGTTTTAATTTATTTTATTTTTCACTTTATTCTATACTTAATGAAACCATATTTATTACATTTAAATGACAAACGCAAAGATTTGTAATTGTTTACACAAATTCGTAACTTAAACTTCCCATACGGAGGTTATTGTGATGAGTCCAATCAATTGGAAGTTCCCTCGATGCTTCCACACTCAGACATCATCTTTGTACTTAGAGTCAGACACCGTTTTTTAAACGAATTTTTATTGACACGTAATGTTTGCCTCATTAAAATCGATTTCTTGGTTAACTAATATATGAGTGTGTAGGTAATTATCAACATTTGTTTCTAGATTGATTTAAAAATAAACAATTGTATTATAAAAAGTTTATTTATTTATATTCATGGCTTCCGGTAGTTGGTGTTACCGTGTAGTGGCGGTGTAAGAATATCCACTACCCCATATCGTACCGCGGGTGTCGTAAAGGCGACAGAGCGAAACACATCAGGAGATGGGCAGCAGCGTCTTGGTAATAACGACTAAAAATAAAAAATTGCGGCTACCCACGCGGTTGCCAATCGTAGCAACTAAGGCAAATAAACCCCCTATGAGGCAATCAAGCGGGAGGGCTATGTTCAGCAGTGGACTTTAGTAGGCTGTAACGGATAAATGGGGGTCTAGATGTCTATCTCGGTTGTGCCAGACATACAATAAAATTTTCTTCCTCGCACGACTCCTTTGTGGAATCAGCTACCACCAGCGATTGTGCGGTTCGATACGACCTAGCGACTTTCGGGACAAGTGCCTACTCTTTAAAACGCCGGCAACGCACTGAAATTCCCCTGATGTTGCAGTTGTTCACGTGCGCCGGTGAGCCACATGCTCGTTAGCCCCTCTTATATGAAAAGTACCTTCGGGGTCAAAGACCTGATACGTGCTAGAGCCACGCTGCAGCTATATTATGCTCGTAGGACGAATGGGTCGGCTCCACCGGAAAAGGACCACACTCTCACAAAATACCCGCGTAAAATAGCAGCTTAACACTGCTGTTTTTCGTATAGTGAGTGTAGAGAACCGGAGACCCTTCCAACTGGAAACAGACATTCCATCTTAGTCCTCAGGGGTGGTAAAGCATCTGCATTTTGATTCTTAATCGAGGATAGATGTAGATGTTTATGGGCCACAGCAACTACCTACTATCTGGTGGAATGTTTGCTCGTTTGTCACTCTTATTATATTTTAAAAAAAAACCTATGTCAATCATCAATCTGCCAACGCAAATCCTCCCAAAAACCATATGTCTCATGGTTACTTGCCTAAGCCTTTATTGGATACATGGTGGTAGGTATAGGCAACTCGTTAACGCAGACGTAAAGTGCCCAGACCAGCGATCCGACGACAGGCGAAGGCAAAGGTGCGACACGTCCATCACTCATCAGTCAGACGTTACATCTGCATTTTGGCATCCACTTGCCATCGGGTGGACTGTGAGCTCGTTTATCACCCTTATTCTATAAAAGAAAAAAATCCACCTATCAAGGAAAATCCTGCATACAACGGGAGTTATATTACTATCCTACTAATCCCACTAATATTATAAATCTGAAAGTTTGTTCGAATGTTTATATGTTTGCAGTTCAATCACGCAAAAACTGCTGAAAGGATTTTGATGAAAATTGGCAATATTATAACAAATTCAGAATAGGATACGCGTGATTTTTTTTTTATAAAAAGAATATGACCCCGTGACCATGGGTCCTATAAAGCACCTGAAACGTCGGGAATAAAAAATAAGTTAAATTAAACGCAATAAAATCCGTCAAGTTGGTTTTATTGGATGTCAAGTATACATGTTAATATAAAAAAGTCGTTCCAATTACAGTTACTGCTACAGCCTATTAAAGTCCACTGCTGAATATAGGCCTCCCCTATAGATTGACCCCTAGGGGGATATTTGCCATAGTTGCCACGCTTGGCAAGCGGGTTGGCAACCGCTGTTTTATTTTTAGTCGTTATTAGGAAGACGCTGTTCCACATATCGGTTTGTGTTTTATGAATTTTGTTATTATTTATAAAAAGTTGGTAACACTGTTCAGAATCTATACATAATATAATAAAACTGTAAATAGCAGATGTCTGTACATTTTATATTTTTGTAATAAAAGTGATTGAGGGGTACTAAAAATAAGTAATTAAATACATTTCTACCATTTTTAGAATTTTCTGTCTGTCTGTCTGTCTGTCTGTCTGTTTGTTTGTTAACGTATCACGTTTAAAGTACTAATTTATATCATAAGAATTGTTAAGGAAATTCTAAAGTGTACCTTCGGGTTACATTTAGTCTTTATTTCATTAAAATCGGTTCATTCCATCAAAAGTTATGATAAATATTCTGAAGTATGGGTAGGGAATTTGCTCAACGGTGGCTTTGTTTGAGTCATCAAGTTGATGTTAACAGCGCCATCTCTCTTTAATTAAATATATACAGATAATAAAAATGATGATAACATGTTGTGTCTCTTTCTGTACATTGTATATATATTTTGGTGACTAAAATCATTTTGGGGAACTAAAAATAATTAAATAAGTACATTTTTATAATTTTTAGAATTGTCTGTCTGTCTGTTTGTCTGTTTTTATATGAATGCATCACGTCTAAAGTAAACATCTTTTTTTTTTCAAAGAAATTTGTTTTATTAAAATTGGTTAATTCTATCGAAAGTAATGATTATTATAAAAGCTTTTACAAATTTTTTTTTTTTACTTCGCAAATATCCGCTTTATAAAATAAAATGATGTGTCTTACCTAGTATGAAGAAAGCACCTCCCGCCCTCCCTCAATTGCGTGCACTAACCGCTAAGTAAGCGGTTAGCCACCGTAGAGTCTATATCACCTGAGGATGCCTCGTCTAGAGGCGAAACACGTGTCGTATTATCGTCAGTGGTGTGTCTTGCCTAGTGTAGTGGTGTTGGGAGTAGCGGTGCTGGGATTAGTGGTGACGGGGATAGTGCACGCAATTGAGGGAGGGCGGGAGGTGCTTTCTTCATACTAGGTAAGACACATCATTTTATTTTATAAAGCGGATATTTGCGAAGTAAAAAAATAAAAAATTTTTGTAAAAGCTTTTATATAATGGATTTCCGCAAAGTAACGCCTGATTCTATTAATTAATGATTATTATTTTAAAATGTAGGTTCGAATTTGTTCAATGGCGCCATAAAAATCTCAGAAATAGTAATAAAAAGATTTGTGTGAAAAAAAAAAACGTTCCATAATAATTAATATATTTATACTTAAAACATAAAAAGACATTTAAAAAAGGATGTTTTCTCACACAAAGGACGTAATAGATGGAGTTGTACAAATTACAAACTTTTCTGATTTGCTGTGTTGAGATTTTTCGCCGATGAATCGTATTGAGACTTACTGAAGAAATTTGTATCTATCGAAGCCATACAACGGAACCCGAACAAAAATAACAAAATTGCAACGAAATGTCGTGATAATAATCAGTACTGCCATTTTAGCGCTTTGGGAACTAGATTTAGCGCTTTTTTGGAATGTATAGCGCGCATTTCGAAATTTTAGCACCTAGCACTTAATCCAGCGCTGTTTGGTGTATTTAGCACACATTTCAAAATTGTAGTGACTAGCGGGTTATTAACTCTTTTATAGCAGCACTGTTAGTCCACATTACCGATAATAATAATAATGACCTTTATTATTTTTTTCCACAAATAGTACATTGCAGTTTATCTTTTTCAAACATATTTTTTCCATAAAACAAAGAGCATGGGAGACGAGTCCAAACTAGGATACCCTGTGCTATGGATCTCCCGGCTTCCCCTTTAGGATGATCAACTTGATTTTTTTTATCGACGACTATAAGCGGGGAAATCCCCTTCATTAAAGTTTTCGTTCATGGTTTTGGCAACGCATTTATTTTGCTTTATTCAGTTTTAGTCAGTTGTTTAGAGCACAGCTAAGTTAAAAGTTACTTAGAGTAGTACTAACTACTGTTGACAGCAATTGCCATAATTATAAGTCGATGTCCTGCGAAGTATTGATACATCAAAAAATATTGCCAGAAAAAAACTTAATGTTGTTTTCTTTATTATGATTATATTTTCTTGAATTATGAATTATAATAAAAAAACACAAACTTTGTTTGTAGTTAATTTAGCGCGAAATCTAGGACTTTTTTAAAGCGCTGTTTTCATGAAATCTAGCGCTTTTTCATGAAATCTAGCGCTTTTTGTGTTGCCCTAGCGCTGAATGAGTTTTTTTGATCTGGCAGCACTGCCAAAAAACCCTCTATTAAGAAGTAACTTTACTTTTAGTTTTAAGCGCGTTCAGTTCCCAGTTACAGTCAGCGTGTGTTATGCGATGACCGTAAATAAAGCGCAAGGTCAAAATTTACGCGTTGTAAGAGTGGACCTCAGTACTGACTGTTTTGCACATGGCCAACTCTATGCTTTTTCCCGCGTTAGTAGCCCCCGTAACCTTTTTGTGTACACCCCATCTAAGTCTACTTCTAACGTCGTTTACACCGAAGCTCTATCATAAACTACTTAGAACTTTGATGATAATGATTTATTTGTTACCACTTATTGATACAGTAATGATATAAATCGTTTAATATTCTCTTACCTAAACGACAAATTCTTTATGTAAAATCTATATACGCGAGCTACGCCGCGGGCACAGCTAGTGTGGAATAAATACATACATTATTTAAAAGAAATTTTACATACATACTCAAAACCTTATAATTTTCGACAACATTTTGGCAACACTGCCTAGTTACAGAAAAAGAATATGATAAAAATACCTCGAAAAAACATATCAGTATAAAACAGAAGTGATTTTAAAACTACCTAATCTAGGAGTTTCTCCCGTATCAGGGAGGCCTGTACCTACAGGATGTAACATATAAAAGTTCTACGTGTAGAACTAAGTTCTACATGTTCTAAGACCTGTAACAATTACTTTGCCCTATGCGATCGCTAATGTAATGTAAAAAAGTGATCTTATTTATGCATACAGTCCCTAATATTTTATAATATGGTATAGGTAGCGTACTTGAGGGTAATATGGTCATCCAGTTAATATGGTAACTTTCTTATAACTCAAAAACTACAGCCTTGTTTACATAGATCACTCTGTGATAAGATAGTAAAGAACAATGGCAGACTTTTATACATGTTATTTTTAATTAATCTGTACTATAGAAAGAGTAATAAAGAAATACTTACTGATTAAATAAAACATAAAATAATGTTTAAAACTCAGAAACAGAGTTCAATTAAGTCAGAGATTTTTGACTAACAGAGTGTAATTAAGCAGAGTGTAAAATGGAACGTCCTAGAAAAATGATAGATGAGATGCGTTCAAAATATGGTAGTAATACGTTTAGCCTTGACTTAGAATAAGTTTAAATAAATATTAAAAAATATTTTTCTCCTGCGTTTCTTATAACATTGTGATAAGGGTATTTAATTAACAATTCAATTAGCTGAATTTTAAGATTTATTACATTTCTATACATAGTCAGGTAAAAAATGGGCATCATTCTTTAGTTGAGAAGAAATGTTAGCGTCTATATATCAAAAATATCTTAAAATGTTAAGAGTCAGTCCCTGAGTAACTTTGTCAAAGAATTTTATCCTGAGAAAGCGTCAAAAATATTTAGATTTGAACCATTTTAGGTTATGTCTTATGTCACTTGGCAAAAATCATGTAAAAATCATGCACCTACCTACATAATTGAGAGTTTTTAGATTATTATATCCCTATTAAATATTTGCATACTATAAATGTATATTTCTGGCAAGGCTTCTGAGCTTTTGTGCCATACAGTAACATTTTGTTTTAGTTACTGTTGCCATGACATTAAATGGAATTGTTATGATTGAGAAAATGTCTTATTGCAAGAAGTTATTTGTAATAGACTTACTTTCAACCATATTACTTTTATTTTTATTATTACTGATAGTATAGTTATTACTACTAATAATAACTTACTATAAATAATATTTTGTATTTGTGTGTTGTTTAGGTAGTTTTACAAAGTATATACGAAAATAGTATAAATATAGTAAATGGCAACACTTAAATAGTGTAAAATGATTAAAGTCACTTGATATTCTTATAAAAATCATATAAAAATAATCAAACTCATTTTATATATAAATTATTTCTAGACATAATCATTTTTGTCAACTATTTTTCTGTAATCTTTTTTTTATGTATGTACACTGATGTAGGTACACCGATTACTCGAAGACGCCTGAACGATTTGGAAAATTCTTTTTTTTGTTTCATAGGGTTGTATACTTCCCAGGAGGTTAGTGTTCATTAAACATCGATTGTTGAAGTATTCGATAGTAATCGATAGTTTCTTAGAAGACAATCGATATATCGATAGACTATCGATTGTCTTTGAGCAGTTGTACTTTTTTGTTTGCTCATCTATGAGAAATACGCAATTTGTCACTGGCTAGTGTAGAACTGTAAAGGAAAATCACAATAGCCTTTGCCTTCAACAACTGATTTCTATTAAAATAATTCTTAAAAGAACTTCTAGATGTTTTTTGGTTACACTTCAGCTTGAACTTGATTTTCAGACGATGATTCCTCTTCTGATTCTAACCTATCTATTTTATCGGCATTCTTTTTTTTCAAGTGATCTCTTAGATTGGTCGTATTTCCTATTTCCTTTATATTCCTGATTAAAAAAGTTACACTTTACAAACGGACTATGTCCACTATCTAGAAATAACTTTTTATTAATGATTGATTTATAGGATAAATTTTCGATTCATTATGAAGTCAAATACAATACAAATCAGTAAACTATAAAACGCAAGATCAACCGCCCGTTCTGGCACTCACACAAATTGCGACTTAAATCAACGTCACTCATATTAATTAGCTATTCACACCCAGTTTATTTACAGGGATTTCTTTGACCTTAGACGAAAGGGAGACATCTACTATAGACAAAAATTACTATAAGGATAACAATCGATAGTTTAACCAGACTATCGATAGAATCGATAGTGCAAACACTATCGATTAATCGATAGTCTATCGATGTTTAAGGAACACTACAGGTGGTCCCATTTAAATTTTATCGAAAACGATTGAGCGGTTTTTAAACAATCAATAAATTATTTTTATATTGAAGTCGGTTGTACAAAATTTTTAATTTTGTACATTATAACTCAATGCTTGTTAGGTTGAATTTCGAAGTGTATATATTAATTATAGTATACGACTGTAATATATTAGTTATAGTATACGACTTTGTGTTTTGTCTCTGTCCGCCTCCTAGTTTTGATTTTATAGGGTGGCGAAACTTACGGTACTCAAAATCAGTCTAAAATCGCTCAAACCCAAAAAAATATTTTTATATTATTTTAATCGTGTCTAAATCGTGCAATCATCTTAACTCAGCCTAAGATCCGATGAAAAAAAAATAGTATGTCAGCATACTATTTTTTTTTTCATCGGATCTTAGGCCCTAACAGGTCTATGTACAGTCAGCGCTGGTGTGGGGTAATTCGTAATCGCCAAAGTTGGTGTAGACTCGGCCCCAGTACTTGGGGTCCCCGCGTGGATCGTTCGCCTTGTTGTTGGGCGCCACCGCAGTTCGATTCACGCGCTCAAGTTCATCCAGCATCTGCGTCAGGATACTCGGCTCTCTGGAAATTTTGAAAAATAGAATTCAATTTAATGGCGAAACTTTGAAAAATAGCAATGCATTTCTTTAAAGACTATAGAGGTGGCTTATATTTCGACGGCGCCCACTGGTGACCAATGACCATATATTGTAAATTATAACTACTTATTTTGCATATAAACTTATTATATCATAATAAGTATGTAATATAGTTTCGATGCAAAATAGTTAGGACACGTGTACTTTTAACAGGTGGATGTGTATTAAAAATTTGATGAGAAAGTGAGGGCGTTTTTTATAGGATAGGGTGACAATCGAGCACACAGTCCACCTGATGGTAAGTGGTTGCTGTGACCCATAGACATCTACATCTATCCTTAATAAAGAATCAAAATGCAGATGCGATGTCACCCGTGAGGACTAAGATGGAATGCCTCTTTTCCAGTAAAAAAAGGTCTCCGGTTCTCTACACTCACCATTCGAAACACAGCAGTGTTAAGCTGCTATTTTACGCTGGTATTTTATGAGAGCGTGGTCCTTCCCCGGTCGAGCCGACAAATTCGTGCTACAACTATACTACTCATATAGCTGCACTCTTTAGAATAGAAAACAGCAGTGCGAGCACTTTTATTTGGTGGCAGATATAGGCGAGAAGGTGGTAAGAAGGAGAGACCTATACAGACAGGCTCCTGGGCGGGAAGGGAGTCATACCACCTAGTAGTAGCAGAAGTAGTTCCTTGTTCTGGTAGCACGAGGTTTACAAGGTATAATTTTAAAGAGCTGAAGTCCATTCCATAAAAGCTAGAATAATTTAAGACCGATAGCTTATATACATACGTGGTGGAGCCCCTCTGCATCTATATTATGGGCCCATATAATTGAGAATAAATGTATATGGGTCTATGGGCCACAACATCCACTTAACATCAGGTGGGCTGTGTGCTTGTTTGTCGTCAAACTCATTCAATAAAAAAAAGCTAAACATTGCTCAGCCGGAGTAAAAGGCTTCCAGCTTGGAAAAAGTATTCTTGAGGCATTTTATTGAATAACGACATTTAATTAAATCGCTAGTGATCTTGTTGATGCAGTGCAGTTGAAACAGCATGTAAGTTATTTGCGGCCAAGCGATAGTCGAAAGAAAAATATTATTAAAGATCGAAGAAAATCGGAATGCTATTGGCTATTAATAATTAAAAATTACTAATTTTGTACAACCGACTTCAATATAAATTATTAAGAATAACTTAAGACCTTGATCAAAGTTATATGGGACCACTTGAAAAGCACAGCTTTCAAAATATTAGAATAATTTAAAATTAAAAATTTTGTAGAGGCGACTTCATAACTTATTAAGAATAACTCAAAACTATTGGTCTGACCTTGATCCGATTGATATGGGACCACACGAGAAGTATCAGCTTTCATATAAAAAAGAATCATCGAAATCGGTTCACCCAGTAAAAAGTTATGAGGTAACACACATAAAAAAAAAAGAATACAGTCGAATTGAGTAGCTCTTCCTTTTTGAAGTCGGTAGAAAATTGAATAGAATACTTACACATCCGCTAAGTTTCGTATTTCACACGGATCTTCTTCTATGTTGAACAAGCAAGGTGCTAACAATGGATTGCACGCTATGGGTACAATGCTCGAGTTGCACTTTATTATTGATGCTTCCCTAAAAAACAATTATACCATTTTTTTTAATAAAACCGAACTTGGAACTAAATTATAGTCCACCTGATAAGTGGCTACTGTAGTCATGGACACCTGCAGACAACGTCAAACAAAGAAGCGGAGGAAGAAGAAATTACGAATTTGCTGTCGTCTGTGAAGACTGAGATGGAATGCCTCACAGCCTGCAATTATTGTTCTGGCTCTCTATACACTGCAGACTGGAGCACAGTGATGTAAGCACTGCTATTTGGTGGCAGATGTAGGTAAGAGCGTGGTACCTGCCCCGACGGACTCCTGGACGGAAAAGGATTTGTACCACCAGTACATGTTGATAGAGTTGTGGATATGGTGTTTCTGTTTATGGTATCATTATGAACTATTACTGTAGCTGTTACGGATGGCAAAGGGAGCCACCGCCCCATCGCTCCGCCACCCCTTCATACCCTGTTATGCCCCGCACACCCCGCACTCCCCGCACACCGCCCGGACATCACGTGATGCTTACAGCCAACGAGCGCACAGCGACGGCGCGTGGGGACACAGCTACGATGAAACCCCCGCCGCGCAAATCAAAGAAGGGCATCCGGCCGCGTCAATTCATTCGATTCTCGAGCGGCAATCAACAAAGAAGACTCAAAAAGGAAGACTCTCGAGAAAATATTAGCTCTAGTGTTCCCTTAATTAGTTAGTAATTAATTGCCGCATATATAAATAGTAAAGCATAATTGTAAATACATAATATATAATTGTTTAAACTGTCCCACCTTCTCCTTTTAATACAGTCATCTATGCTCAGTAAATTAAAGTTATCGGAGTAACATTCATACGGTCTGCATACAATCATCATCTCTCCACAACTCTACAACTAATTCGACTCCACCGTCTAAGTTAACCCTAATAGTGGCTATATACTGCTACGACTGCTTCGTCGGTCTAGTGTTCGTAAGCACGCCTGCTGATCATGTGATTCCAGGTTCAAATCCCGGGTCAGGTTCAAATAAGTTGTTGTTTTTCTGACAAGAAATTCTCAGTAACAGCCCGGAGTCGGGAAGTTTACGGTGTTTCCCACCCGTGCCTCGGAACCCACGTATAACAGTTGGTCCCGTCGGATCTCTCTCCGGTCATGTCCGATTGCCGTCCCATCGAACTATGAGAGTGAGGAAATAAACACAACTGTGCTTTTTCATACACTCGTGCACTATCATCCTGTCCTACGTAGATTGCTACATTGCCTACAATTTGCTACATTGCCTGAAATTCTTTTTCGAGACGTTATAAGGTATTATCTACTAATGTGGAGCACCGGGCACGCACTCGTCGAGTGGCATGGGAAGTAGCGAGGAAAAGAGGCTATTTTTTATAGGATGAGAGTGACAAACGAGCACAGTAAACACACAATCATTTGTCCACGATTTAGAATCAAAATGTAGATGCATTATTACCCCTGAGGACTGATATGGAATGCCTCGTTTCCGGTTAACAGGATCTCCGATTCTCTACACTCACCATATGAAACACAGCTAAAGCTGCTAATTTACGCTGATATTCTTCGGGAGCAAATTCTATCCCAGTGGAGCCGACCCATTCGTGCTAAAACCATAATATAGGTGCAGCATGGCTTTACCACGTATAATCTTACAATGAATACTAAAACAAACGGAGTCCATTATACAAATGTAACACTGCCATACAAAATTTAAATACGTTGTTATAGCATTGTTACCTGAGAGAAAATATTTTGTCTGCGGGCGGCATGAGGCCCAACTTGTTTATGGCTCGGCCAGCATAACCTGTTAGGACCAGATCGACGTCATAGCTGCCTTCCCGTCCGCTAGGTCCGTACCAATTGTCCCACGCTCCGTTGTAATTGGTCCCTTCAAGAGTACAAAATCACAGGTCGTTTCGTCTGCTTTTATATCCTTATCGAGACAATCGAATCGGCCTTCATGACATATTGAATTGAATTTTAGCCAAGAACACTGTCGATCAAGATAGATAAACAGATACATAGATACACACGTTAAACATATTTTTGTTTAAGAAAAAATGTAAAAAACGAGCACACAGGGCAACTGATGGTAAGGAAATGCTGTGGCCCATAGACGTTTTTGACGACATTGATCCCTAATTAAGAATCAAAATGCAGTTACGTTGGCACCTCCGAGAACTAACATGAAAATTCTCGTTTCCGTAAAAAGGGTCGCCAGTTCTAGAGAACTGCAGTCAGTTTAGACACTCACCATACGAAACACAGCAGTGTTAAGCTGCTATTTTACGCTGGTATTCTGTGAGAGCGTGGTCCCTCCCCGGTCGAGCCGACCCATTCGTGCTACCACAATAGTGCCAAAGTATTAAATAAACCGACCTTTGTGGAGTTTCCATTGCTCAACAGTAATGGACGCGCTTTCAAAGATATCATCGATGTTGTGAACTATGGACTTCCTCTCGGACACCAAATCTTCGGACAGAGCCTTCCACTGATTTACACCGTCTATGTTTTCCAGGTCGCTGCATAAATAATTAAATTATGAGAATGGATTTAAGATCGGTTCCCGTGTAGTGACGGTGAAAGAATATCCGCCAACACACATCGTCCCTTGGGTGTTGTGAGTGGCGACAAAGAGAAAAAAACCAGGAGATGGTCAGCAGCGCCTTCTTGATGACAACTAATAAATAAATAAACTACGGTTACCAACTCGCCTGCCAAGTGCGTGACAACTATGGCAAACATCCCCCCTATGATCCAATCTATGGGGGAGGCCTATTGTCAGCAGTGGACTGTTGTAGGCTGCAACAGTAATGGTAAGGTCGCCAACCGATGGGGAAAAAAGGAAAAGTCGCGTGATGGAAAAATCAATATCTATACAAATAAATAAAATTGAAGTGTCTGTTTGAAATATCAAAATAACAACTTCTGAAAGTAGGTATATACGGTACTTATAACAAAAGCAATTTTTAAAAATTTTTGTCATTCTGTTTGTTCCGGCTAATCTCCGGAATGGTTGGACGGATATTGAAGGGACTTTCACTGGCAGATAACTAATGTTATTAGGAGTAACTTAGGGCACTTTTAATTTGGAAAAAGAATTAAGGTTCCGCGCAAAAAAATTGAAACCCATGAAATCCAATCGTAATAAATTCCACGTGGACGAAGTCGTGGGGAACAGCTAGCTATAAAAAAATAAAGTCTGCCACTAAGGGTTAACAATGGCACTTAATTCCTATTTTAGACAATATTACTACCTAATGTTTCCTCCAGCAGCATGAAGAAAAGTGGGCAGCCAGTCGGCTATATGGACCCTCTGAGTCGCAACACGAGGCTTCTTTGCTAGAAGTGGGCTCCAAAGTATTGCCGCCCCTCGGACTCCGCCCTCCCATAGAGTGTTTTTTACCTGTTATTAAAATTGAAAGTGTTATAATTTTTACAACAAAATAAGGCTGGCCTATATCTATATATATATATATAATCTTATCTGTCCGTAATAGCTGCCTTTTATTGAGCTGGAGGGATTATTTGACATTAAGACAAAAATAATTAAAAAAACATGCGTGAGTGTCGTGGAACACTCGGTTGGAACGAAATCCTTTTCTTAGTATATTATTATTGATAAACGTATAATATTATTGATTAACAAATACAAATAAATAAATTACTAGCGTCTATTAAAATGAAGCGTCATTTAAAATAAAATAATATTTCTTTCATGGCAAGATAAGAAAAAATGCGAGGGAGATGGATATTTTTCCATCTCGCTATCTTATAGCCGCCAAGGCCGTCTTACAATACGTCAGAAGGGGTCGTGACGGAAAATCTTACACTTTTTGTCCGATAAAGAACTTCGTTCCAAAAAAATTGTCTATCTGTCTGTCTGTTTGGGTTAATCTTCAGAATTTCTGAACCGATTGTAATGAAACTTTACGAATAGATAAAGAGCCATACTAGGACTAATCGCGGCTATATTTTATGCGAAAAAGTTGGTTATTTTTTGAGAAATAAGAAATTATAATTTTTAAAATATTTTTTTTAATAATAGTCGTAATCCGGCTATACATGTTGGCCCTAGCCCGCCGAGCGAAGGCGAGTACCAACGTATAGACAGCCCACTTGACTGGCCTCGCCATTGCTCGTCGTTGACTGACCGAGTGCAGGTGAGCGCCAATCTGTATACGGTTTGTAGGTGTGCTGCGCACACACACATGTATACTTAATAATGTTGTATCTATCTACCACATATATGATTACGTAGTAATGTTGTACCTCTCTACTTAGTAGCTTAGTACTAAGAATTTCAGCCAGTAGCTAGTTGACCACCAACTGTAATACACGCCCCTCTATAATAAATATGTCATAAAAGTTGTGCAATCTTTTATTATGGTCACCCGTAGCGACCCATATGGAATCAGCTCCTAAAAGTTCGTTTAACGTGCCTTGCCACCACTCGCCTCACTTCGGCATAGCGTCGGTTTTTCTGCAGAAACCAAAGACGCTCATCTGCATTCGGCTAACCGTGTGCACATGTTACGCAGGCAATACATGTTGGCCAAGCCTCAGCCAACGTGAGTTTTCTTTTTTTTATGGGAGAGGGGGCATACGAGCATGCGGCTCACCTGATGGTAAATGACTACCGCCGCCCATGAACAACTGCAACACCAGGGGAATCGCAGAAGCGTTGCCGGCCTTTTATAAAGGAGTAGGCTCTTTTCTTGAAGGTCCTTAAGTCGTATCGGTCCGGAAAAATCGCAGATGGTAATTGATTCCACAAGGAAGTCGTGCGAGGAAGAAAACATCTTCTAAATCGCACATTGGTGGACCGCCAATCATCCAGATGGTGTGGATAGTATCGGGAGTTCTGCCGCAATGTGCGTTCGTGAAATTTGGCGGCTCCGAACAATTCCTCAGGGCACTCCCCGTGGTAGATACGAAAGAAAATGCAAATGGATGCAGCATCTCTTCGCAGTGCCAGTGAATCGAGCCGTTCGGAAAGGACTTGGTCGTCGACGATTCAAGCCGCTCTGCGCTGGATGCCGTCAAGTGGAAGGAGCTGGCACTGGGGAGCCCCTGCCCAGAGATGGGAACAGTATTCCATGTGAGGCCGAACCTGCGCCTTGTAAAGTTGCAGGCGGTGTGTCGGCATGAAATACTGTCCCGCTCTTTTGAGCACGCCAAGCTTTTTAGAGGCCAATTTGGCCTTCTCTTCCAAGTGACCACGAAACTGCACGTCACTCGATATGTCGACTCCGAAGATTCCGATACTGGCTGAGGCAACAAGGGGAGTGCCTTGAAACTGAGGAGATACAACAAAGGGGTTCTTTTTAGCGGTAAACGCGCAAACTTGTGTCTTCTGAGGATTAAACTGGACTAGATTTAGTCGCCCCCAATTCGAGACTTTGGTCAGCAAAGACTCGACTTTAAACAGAAGTTTGTTCCGATATTCGGTGACGTTTTCCCGAGAAATATTGGCACGGCCTGTGTATAGAGCATCACTAGTGCTGTCATCCGCATAGCAATGAATATTTCCACTTAGCAACATATCATTGATATGCAGAAGAAACAGCGTTGGTGATAGCACACAGCCTTGTGGAACACCAGCGTTAATAGGCGTGTAGTCGGAGCATGCACAGTCTACAACGACCTCGATGCTCCGACCTGCAAGGAAGCTGGTGATCCAATTGCACAATTTCTCGGGAAGCCCATAGGAAGGGAGCTTCGAAAGAAGCGCTTTGTGCCAAACCTGATCGAAGGCCTGGGCAAAGTCCAAAATAACGGCCAATCGGCCCTCTTGGACTCTACTGCCTCCGCCCATCTATGGGTCAGGTAGACCAGAAGATCACCAGCTAATCGACCCTGACGAAAACCATATTAGCGGTCACTAATCAGTTGGTGATCCTCAAGGTACCGCATGAGCTGGCAGTTAATAATGGATTCCATTATTTTGGAGAACAAGGAGGTGATGGCGATAGGCCTATAGTTGGACGGGTCTGAGCGGTCGCCTTTTTTAGGGATCGGGTGGACAAAAGCTGTCTTCCATGAATTCGAGACTACGCCTTGGGAGTAGGAGTACCGGAAAAGCCGCGTTAGGACCGGTGCCAACTCCGGAGCACACGTCCTCAGCACGATTGGGGGGATTCCGTCATGCCCACTCGACTTCTGGATGTCCAGGGAGAGGAGTGCTTTGCGAACCGAGCGCTGTGAGAACAGCACATCCGGCATGGAGCACTCACACTGCGGGATGGTCTGCGGTGTTTTCCCCCCGTCATCAAGAGTCGAGTTGGACGCAAAAATGGAGCCTAAAAGGTCGGCTTTGTTTTTTGCGGCATGGGCCAGTGAGTCGTCCTCCCTGTGCAGAGATGGTAGTGATGGCTTACAGAAATTCCCTTGGACAGCCTTGGCGAGAGAGCAGAATGCACGGGTTCCCGAAGGAAGGCGAACTAGTTTCTCGCCAATTCTGCCTATGTGCTCTGACTTTGCCTTGGCAATAACTCTTTTGAAGGACCTGGAGGCGAAATTATACTTCTATTTAAGTGTGCTGGTGTTTACATCCCGAGTCGCCGAAGCCGCAGCCCAAGCTTGATAACACTCCTGCTTACTGAGTAATGCAGTCTTACAGGAGCGACCAAACCAAGGCTGAGATCAGCCTCCGATGTGTACCACAGATGATGGAATAAATAGTTCCATTCCCTGTAGCACCACATCAGTGACAGAGTCAGAAACAGCGCTGGGATCATCCGGCGAGAAGCAAACCCGCCCCCATGGGTAGGATGCCAAGAACGCCGACCTGTAATGCCAAACACGGCGGCAACCTGCAGAACGCAACCGCGAGAGTAGCGTGAGTGGCACCACACTCCGGATCAGACAATGGTCCGAAGAGCCAAGAGGGGCATCGACGGAAAGCTGATATCTGTCCGGATGAGAGGTCAGCAGAAGGTTCAACAGGGAAGGTGTATGATCCTCCACATCTGGAATCCGCGTAGGCGAAGTAACCAGTTGTGTCATACCATATGCCAAGGCAAAGTCATAAACAGATCTCCCCGCATGATCGGTTAAACGTGAACCGAACCATTTGGCGTGGTGGGCGTTAAAATCGCCAAGCATCACGATCTCTGCGGATGGGACCTGTTGTAGCAAGGAATCTGTAGCCATTTGGACGTGGTCCATGAGTCGGTCTGTTTCAGCATTACCGCTATGGGACCTATAGAAGCACCCGTAGACGCGCGGATGGTCGTCGCTGTCTACGCGTAGCCAAAGGATGGACAGGTCCGAACCTTCAAGACTGCCGAGGCGTCCTGAACAGATGTCCTCTCTGACATACACGCAAACTCCAGCCCGAGGCACAAAAGAGTGTTCGCGAGTGCGAGGGATTAGTCTTTCGTGGGGTAGTCTTTCGTGTAATTCCGCTACCATGTTGATGGGGGGGAGGGGCGAATTGGGCCCTGGCCACCTGCACTCACCAGACGAAACGCAGTAGCAGAGCTTCTACTTCACGCCGGTATTCAGTGAGGTCGTGGTACCAACCCGGCTCGAGCCGGCCCATACGTGCAACAGCAAAACTGCCGCGTGGCTCTACCGCCGTTAAAAGGTGAGTGTATGCAAATTAATGATTTCTTATATTTAAGTTAATATACGCGATAAAATCCGTAAAACTATTTTTATTTAAATGTATAGTGTTCGCGTAAATATAAGAAATCATTAAGTAAACCAGTACGGACTGGTAATTGCAAAAAACTTTATATTCGCGATAAAATCCGTAAAACTAGTTTTATTTAGATGTGTAGGCAAATTGACAAAAGCTGAGTGCTACAGTCTACATGTTAGCCAAGTTTTAAAGAGTGAACATACTGACATGGCTGACTGTTGGACACGTTTTGGTAAGTAGAGCTATGCTGCAGCTATATTAATTGTATAGTTGTAACACGAATAGGTCGGCTCGACCGGGGAGGGGCCACGCTCTCACAGAATACCAGCGTAAAATAGCAGCTTAACACTGCTGTTTCGTATGGTGAGTGTAGAGAACCGGAGACCCTTTTTACTGGAGAAGAGGCATTCCATCTTAGTCCTCACGGGTGACAACGCATCTGCGTTAGGATTCTTTATTGAGGATAGATGTAGATGTCTATGGGTCACAGCAACCACTTACCATCAGATGGACTGTGTGCTCGTTTGTCACCCTATCCTATAAAATAAAAAATAAGTGCAGGTGAGCGCCTTTGAGTTGTGCAAAAATCCGACATTAATCCGAAGTGAGACGGGTCGTGGCGAGTGATCCCGAGTGGTGGCAAGGCACACCAAACGAACCGTATACACGTTGGCGCTCGCCTGGACTTGGTCAGCTAGGCCAGTGGCGTCAAGCTATGGCGAGGCTAGACAAATGGGTTGTCTATACGTTGGTACTCGCCTTCGCTCAGCGAGCTAGGGTCAACACGTATAGCCGTCTTTATTCGGCCATGTCAGTATGTTCACTCTTTCAAACTTGACCAACATGTAGACTGTAGCACTCGCCTTATATCAATTAGCCTACGCTTGCGTTAGCTGAGGCTTGGTCAACGTGTATTGCCGGCTTTACAGTACGCGATTAGCCCGTGTTAGGTTCTATCCCCGTAGGCACCAATTGAAATTTTTAATTACAAGTTTAATCACGTGCACGTCGGTGAAGGAAAACATCGTGAGGAACTTGTATGTCTGGGGAAGAAAATTTTGCGGGAACACTTGAAGTCCGCCAACACGCATTGGTACTCGTAGAGATCCGCTGCAGCTACATTATGGTTGTAGCACGAATGGGTCGGCTCCACCGGGGAAGGACCACGCTCTCACAGAATACCAGCGTATAATAGCAGCTCAATAATGCTTTGTTTCTTAGGGCGAGTGTACAGTACTGGAGACCCTTTTTCAACAGGATTTAAAAAGGAGCAGGTACTCAATTCGACTGTATGTTGTTTTTATGTGTGTTACCTTTTAACTTTTTTCTCGGTGAACCGATTTCGATGATTCTTTTTTTATTTGAAAGCTGATGCTTCTTTTGTGGTCCCTTATAAATTTGATCAAGATCTGACCAGTAGTTATTGAGTGATGCTTAATAATTTATATTGAAGTCGGTTGTACAAATTTTTTAATTTCTCTACTTTTACTAGAACCATTCCATCTTAGTCATCGGAGGTCACAACGCATCTGCATGTTGATTCTTAAACGAAGATAAATTTGGATGTCCACAGCATGCACTTACCATCAGGTGGACTATGTGCTCGTTGGTCACACTTATTCTATAAAAAAGTAATTATTCCTTTTATAATGAAATTGGCACTTCTTTTAATAGAAGAGGGGGCAAACGAGCATACGGCTCATATGATGGTAATGATCACCGTCGCCCAAGAACATCTGCAATGCCCGTGGAATTGGAGGTGCAAGTTGCTGGTCCCTAAGTCGTATCCCTTTCCCATCATCGGGACGTATTATATAGGCTGTAAAATTACTTTTGTAAAATGTCAACTCACCCCCTTGAGAGGATAATTTGAACCCGCATTGTTATTGAAGCCAGCAGCGGCCCCGCCGTTATCAGTCGTGAATAAAACAATCGAGTTCTCCAGCATCCCTCTCTGTTGTAGCGCCTCTATTACTTTTCCCACAGATTCATCCAGCTTCGTTACCATTGCTGAAATATTCTTTACCGTTACTGTTACAACAAATTACAGTCAACTGACCATAGTTCTCTCCATAGATTGCGTCATAAGGGGAATATTTGCCATAGTTGCCACGCTTGGTAACTGGATTGGCAATCGCAGTTTTTTATTTTTAGTCGTTATTAGGAAAAGCTGCCCATCTTCTGATTTGTTTCCTTCTGTCGCCAATTGAGATATTATGGACTAGGTACTTACATACGTACGTAAAAACATATTACTTCAACGCTGTCGCCTCTTACGACACCCACGGGTCACGGGTTGATATAGGGTAGTGGATATTCTTACACCGCCACTCCACAGTCCACGGTGTATATTTTACGTTAAATTGTCTTTAATTACTGTTTATTTTTAATTTGTGATAATGAGTAATTTGATACAATGTAATAGAACCATGGAGTAATAGTGGGCGATACAAATCATAAATAGATACAATATCTATAAATCTCTAATATACAAATGTATATCGGGCAACAGACTACTCGTATGCACAAGACACCGCTGCAGTACCTACAACGTCATTTTATAAAGCATCTAACATCGTACTCGAAAAAATAATTTAACGTAAAATATCTATGTTACGAGTGGCTATGATACACAGATTTGAAATTCGAACGAACTGTAACTTTTACAAAACACCAAAAGTAATTTATTCATGTTCAGGGTGCGTATACTAATACTACGAGATGTGTATGTGTGGCTAGAAAATATCAATGTAGGTGTTCTATTAGAAGTTTCCACGCTCAAGGACTACAGTCTTAAATATACCTAACAGGGTAAGTATGGTCGTTATACTGTGAATGTATCAACAAAAAAAGCTTTTAGAAAAATTTACTTCGCAAATATCCGCGTTATAAAATAAAATGATGTGTCTTACCTAGTATGAAGAGCACGGTGGCTAACCGCTAAGAGACTCACTTAGCGGTTAGCCACCGTAGAGTCTATATCACCTGAGGATGCCTCGCGTAGAGGCGAAACACGTGTCGTATTATCGTCAGTGGTGTGTCTTGCCTAGGCAAGACTGTGTAGTGGTGTTGGGAGTAGCGGTGCTGGGATTAGTGGTGACGGGGATAGTGCACGCAATTGTGGGAGGGCGGGAGGTGCTCTTCATACTAGGTAAGACACATCATTTTATTTTATAACGCGGATATTTGCGAAGTAAATTTTTCTAAAAGCTTTAATATAATGGATTTCCGCAAAGTAACGCCTGATTCTATTAATTGTATCAACAAAATATTTTAGTCAGTGGACTGTAATAGTGTGGAGTAATAATTATACACTTTTCTTGATTTTTTATTTTGGATGCATGTTTTTGTAATTCTTATTAAGTTTTTGAGGACATATCTTGAATTGTTTCTATGTGGGGACTTCGTCTTTCCTGCGTGATTTGAATTGGGAGAACTTTGCCATAGTTGCCACGCTTGACAGGTAAGCAACCGCAGTTTTTTTTTTAATATTTAGAGCTGTTATCAGGAAGATGCTGCTGCCGATTATCTGTTTCAATTTCCTTCGGTCACCTCTTACGACATCCACGGGACGATATGGGGCAGTGGATATTCCTACACCGCCACTGCTCCGGCACATCTGGCACACTCGGGTACTATACTCCTGTCCTGCTCAGATAGCGCGAAATGCGGTCTGGAGTACAAAATTAACAGCATGATTATGTTCTTATCGTTACTGTTACGACATATCAGAGTCCACTGCTAAACTTAAACTTGAATAATAGCGGGGATATTTGCCACAGTTGCCACGCCTGGTTAGCGGATAGACAGCCACAGTGTTTTAGTCGTTATAAGGAAGACGCTGCTGCCCATCTCCTGACTGATTCCCCTCTGTTACCTCTTACGACACTCTCGGGACGGTAATATAAGGTGATGAGGTTACACCGCCACTACACGGAAATGCTCTTATGCAATACAAGCTTGTAAATAGGAAACGCGACGTACTTACCGGCGTACTTCTGCCGTTGCCTGTCGGGTAGATGTGAGAAGTTGGCGACGAGATCATCCGGCGCGCGCAGAAACTCGTACGGGTTGCCACTGTGCACTGCCGAGTGCGCCACAACCAAAAATAGCCCACCGCTGCTGTTGTGGCCGCGTATCAACTGCCGACAGGATTTTTGAAGTGAAACTTTCATTAGAACCGTTGTGATTTGAAACGCGATGAAAAGACAAAGCGACACTTATATTATCATTAAAACTTAAATTATAACTTTTAACAAAAAGTAAAAACCTACTTCAAATTGCTAATAAATCGCAGCAACAAAATCGGTCGAGTTGAACTAATATATCGCTCAATAACGGATGCATGCGGACGATGTCACGAGGTATCCATTTGTTGTAGGTATACGAAAAACCTTCTCCAGAATGTAACAAATACTTTCTGAAAACCGCATCACAATCGGTTCAGTCAAACGCGAGATAATCGCAGACAAACATATATACATCATACGGGTCAGACTGAGAAACTCTTTTTTTTTTTAAGTCGTTTAAAACACGCATTGATCATGAGTTGTGATAGTTCTTTTTCACTATTTTTTAATTCATTGTGAGAAAGTGATCCCGATCAGGATACCAGAAATAGTTATTAAATTGTTGTATTGTCGTCGGTGTTTGATACGAGCGTGAATTTTCAAGTCAAACATCCGTCTACAAGTTGGTGAAAATTACATTAAAAAATTCCGTTACCTACATAGATACGAGTAGATAACTAATAAAAGCGTGTTAAATAGAGACAAACATCTACATCTATGAGGTTTAGTCTGCAAGAGAATGAGATAAAATACAGTATACAGTGTTTCCTATTATCTCGATCTCTTGTCTACTTTTCTGAAGGTTTCACTTTTACCGCGTGCACATTTTTTTGGATTGTTCGTGTGGTTGGTTTGATTTGACATTTGGTTAAGTTGTATTTTTCTTTATTGGCCCGTGGAAGACCACTGCTGGATAGTATAGGTCTCTTTTGTCATAGGGAGGATTGCCTTAATCGTAACGCTTGGTAAAGTTCTTGCAATTCACGAGTGCGGTCGACCTTTGGATGTGGTTGGACATGTACATGCACAGTGTGACAGTGTGCGTGCCTGGCGGAGCGGGCGTCCGTCAGCCAATACGCGGATTGACGATTGCAATATTAGACGCCTTTGGTGCTGCTACCCGGTGCCATTACCTACTGCCTACCGTGTAGTTGCGATGTAAGAATATCCACTATCCCATATCTTCCCGTGGATGTCGCAAGAGAGAGGGAAATAAATCAGGAGATGGGCAGCAGCGTCTTCTTAATAACGACTAAAAACAAGAAAGACTGCGGTTGAAATGTATGTCTGTCTGACCCTGCTAATATTTGGAATGGCTGAATTGATTGTGATGATACTTTACAAATAGATAGAGCACTGCCAGAAGGGATGTGACTATATTTTATCTAAATACATTTATATGAAACATGCAGGAAGTCGATGGGCACAGGTGGCTCAGGTCCGTACCTACTTTACGGTAAGAAATATTCTTAGGGGAAGTTTATCGTAACTAATGGACTCGTGAAGGACTGTAATGATGATGATGATGATGATGATATTAAAAATTAAAAAAAAACTTATTTTCAATAGGTAACATACCTTTATTGCCTCGTCAGTGTAGACATCAGTAGCGTAAACACCGAACAAGTCATGAGCTACTTGGAAGCCTGTAACGGTATTGAAATTCGGATTATGATTTCTGTTTGACAACGTTCACTTGTTATAATTTTTTAAGATTTAGATAAAATAGAAGTAATGGCAACTTTACTTTGCAAACATACATGGCTGCATATATATTTTGTTTTTTTTTTGATAAATTTATATCTTTTTATATCTTCTACACTTCGAGAAGATATAAATTCTGTATAATATATAAAAGTCCTTGAGTGTTTTTTTTGGTTATTTTGTTAGTTAATTTTTTATTATTTAATAACTCAATATTTAATACTTTGTTTCTAACACTAAGTTATGCTATTACAATATTAATATCACCGTGTAGTGGCGGTTAAGAATATCCACTACCCCATATCTTTCCGTGGGTGTCGTAAAAGGCGACAAAGGGAAACAGGCAGGAGATGGGCAGCAGCATCTCCCTGACAACAAACTTACAATAAAAAAAACTGCGGTTGCCAACCCGCTCGCCAAGCGTGGCAACTATGGCAAATACCCCCCTATGAATGGCAGAAACAAAAAAACGGCCCCCAGTCCCCGGCGGCCCCGCTATTCCTGGCTACGGTGGCGACCATGGTAACGGCGGGGCAGGGGGTGCTAAGAATCTCCGGTGGAGGTTCGGTTGCCACCTAAGACGACTCGACATGGCAACATACAACGCACGCACCCTGAGGACTGACGAGAAAATCGTGGAGCTGGAAGAAGAGATAGACAAGTTACGCTGGCATATTATAGGATTATCCGAAGTCCGAAGAGAGGGAGAGAACACGGTAATCCTCGAATCCGGCAACTTGCTCTATTACCGGGAGGGCGACCATCTGTCCCAAGGAGGTGTCGAATTTATCGTCCACAAGTCTCTCGTTAACAACGTTGTAAAGATTGAGAGTGTGTCGACGAGGGTTGCGTACCTTATACTCAGAATCACCAAACGGTATTCGCTGAAGGTCATACAGGTTTACGCACCAACCTCGGCACACCCCGATGAGGAGGTGGAGGAAATGTATGAGTATATCTCTAGAGCCATGCATTCCTCCAAAATACAATATACGGTGTTAATGGGAGACTTCAATGCAAACTAGGCACAAGAGAGAACGGTGAGCTGAAAGTAGGGAAATATGGAATAGGGCAACGAAACCCAAGGGGCCAGCAGCTGGCCGACTTCATGGAGAAAGAGGGACTCTTTATGTTGAACTCTTTCTTCCAGAAGCGGCCCCACAGGAAGAGGACCTGGTCGAGCCCCGACGGTTCCACAAAAATGAGATTGACTTCATTATGAAGACCAGACGACAACTGTTCAGTGATGTCTCCGTGATCGCGAGGGTGAAAACTGGTAGCGGTCACCGAATGGTTAGAGGCACACTGAAATTAAACGTTAAGTTGGAGAGGTCTCGTCTAATGAAGTCAACGCTCCGTCCCCCTCGTGCTCTGTTCCAAAGTCCCGAAACCTTTCAGCTCGAGTTACAAAACCGTTTTCAGTGCCTAGAAGACTGCAATGAAGTGGACGATATGAATGACAAGCTCGTGGAAACTGTCCATGCGGTCGGAGCTAAGTTCTGCAAGACCCGCCGCAAACGAACACAAAAACTCGCCGATCACACTCTTAATCTCATGGCTGTTAGACGGGAGATGAAGCTACATTCTTCAACAGATTTGAGAGCATACAGGCAACTGAACAGACATATCTCCAAATGCATGCGGCGGGACTTACGTAACTTCAATACCGCTTGTATTGAAGAAGCGATTGAGCGGAACCAAGGCTCCAAAGTCTTTGCCAGAGATCTGTCTGCCACAAAGAGCCAACTGTCAAAGCTGAAGACCGAGTGTGGCAGCATCGTTTCCGGGACACCTGAGATTTTGAGTGAGATTGAGAGGTTCTATGGGCAGCTGTACACGTCATCGTTGGAGCCACACGCGAGTGTGAGTAACGATCCAAGAGCGAGTCTTATCCGACATTATTCCGATCCCGGACGTCAGTCTGAGCGAGATTAGAATGGCTCTCCAGCACCTTAAAAACGGCAAGGCCCCAGGCGAGGATGGAATTACAGCGGAGCTTCTGAAAGCGAGTGGAAAACCGGTACTTGAAGTCCTTCAGAAGCTCTTTAATTCCGTCCTCCATGGTGGCGTTACATCGGAGGCGTGAAGCAGAAGTGCGGTGGTCTTGTTCTTCAAGAAAGGTGACAACGCTCTCTTGAAGAACTACAGACCGATTTCCCTTCGGAGCCGCGTCTACGTGCTGTTTTCGAGAGTCATTACGAATCGTCTCGCGCGCAGTCTTGACGACTCCCAGCCTCCCGAACAAGCCGGTTTCCGAAAGGGCTTTAGCACCATAGACCACATACATACCCTTTGGCAAATTGTACAGAAGTCCGAAGAGTACAATTTGCCACTATGTCTGGCGTATGTGGACTATGAGAAAGCCTTTGATTCCGTCGAAATTTGGGTGGTGCTGCAGTCCAGCAGTTGTATCGGTATCCTCGGAGTCGACATATCGAGTGACGTGCAGTTTCGTGGTCACTTGGAAGAGAAGGCCAAATTGGCCTCTAAAAAGCTTGGCGTGCTCAGCAGAGCGGGACAGTATTTCATGCCGGCACACCGCCTGCAACTTTACAAGGCGCAGGTTCGGCCTCACATGGAATACTGTTCCCATCTCTGGGCAGGGGCTCCCCAGTGCCAGCTCCTTCCACTTGACCGCATCCAGCGCAGAGCGGCTCGAATCGTCGACGACCGAGCCCTTTCCGATCGGCTCGATTCATTGGCACTGCGAAGAGATGTTGCATCTCTTTGCATTTTCTTTCGCATCTACCATGGGGAGTGCTCTGAGGAATTGTTCGGATTAATCCCAGCCGCCAAATTTCATGAACGCACATCGCGGCAGAACTCCCGATACCATCCACACCATCTGGATGATTGGCGGTCCACCACTGTGCGATTTAGAAGATGTTTTCTTCCTCGCACGACTTCCTTGTGGAATCGATTACCATCAACGATTTTTCCGGACCGATATGACTTAGGGACCTTCAAGAAAAGAGCCTACTCCTTTTTAAAAGGCCGGCAACGCATCTGCAATTCCCCTGGTGTTGCGGTTGTTCATGGGCGGCGGTAGTCACTTACCATCAGGTGAGCCGCATGCTCGTTTGCCCCCTCTCCTATAAAAAAAAAAAAAAAGTCCCTTCAGCGGTGCCAAGTTGACTGTCGGTATATCGAAGTGATGAAGTGTTTGTACAGTAGGGCTACGTTGGCTATCCGAGTACAGAACCAGAGTACGAAGCCTATCCAATTGCAGAGAGGTGTAAGACAGGGTGACGTTATATCCCCGAATCTCTTCACCGCTGCATTGGAAGACGTTTTCAAGCTTCGGGACTGGAAAGGTTACGGCATTAACATCAATGGCGAGTACATCACTCACCTTCGATTTGCCGACGATAAAGTCCATAATGGCAGAATCGCTGGAGGACCTAAGCACCATGCTCAATGACCTCAATAGTGTCTCCCAACGAATAGGTCTTAGGATGAACATGGACAAAACAAAGATCATGTTTAATGTCCATGTCACACCTATGCCGGTAGATGTTGGGAGCACTAAGCTCGAAGTTGTTGACGAGTATGTTTACCTGGGACAAATAGTCCGACTAGGTAAGTCCAACTTCGACCGAGAGGTCAATCGACGGATTCAACTCGGCTGGGCAGCGTTCTGGAAACTACGACACATCTTCTCGTCAGACATACCTCAAAACCTTAAAACGAAATTGTACAACTAGTGCGTATTGCCAGTGATGACTTACGGATCTGAGACGTGATCCTTCACTTCTGGCCGTATGAGGAAGCTCAAGGTCGCTTAGTGAACTATGGAGAGGGCTATGCTCGGGGTTTCTCTGCGTGATAAACTTAGAAATGAGAATATCCGCAGTAGAACTAGAGTAACCGACATAGCCCAACGGATTAGTAAGCTGAAGTGGCAGTGGGCCGGCCATATAGCTCGAAGAACCGACAACCGATGGGGAAGAAAGACCCCCCACGAGATGAAGTGGCGACCTGGTGAGACATGCAGGAAGTCGATGGATGCAGGTGGCTCAGGACCGTGCTTTGTGGCATTCCTTGGGGGAGGCCTATGTTCAGCAGTGGACTTATGAAAAGCTGTAATGATGATGATGATGATGATTACAATATTAGTGTTTTTTCTTTCTGTCCAAAATAATTCATTATCTTATCGTAATATAACAAAATAAAGGCGATTATACACAAATAAGTGAACAGTACTGACCTCGACGAAAATCGTATCCCCACGAGCCGAATTCAAATGACGTGTGATCGTACAAGTCGATTCTGCCCGTCCAAAAACCGAGGTGAGTATCAAACCTACAAGTATAAAGAAAACTTTAAGTAAATTCAAACAAGTTTTAAAACGGTTTGCCGCGTTTTGCACTGGCTGGCACACGGTTTTATAAAAAAGAAAGTATCGTAAAAGGACATACCCTCGATTCAAAGGCAAATATTCCTTCTTGTAGCTGCCGAGGTGCCACTTGCCCACCAAGTGTGTGCTATAGCCCAGCTCCTTCAAGTACTGTGGCAGCAGTTTTTCCGTCAGCGGAAGCCCTCTGGGTTCGCTGCCGTATATAACTCTATGTTGCATGCCTGGGAAGAAAACGTGAAGGTTTCAAAACGTTTATGATCATTCGCCACAAGAAAATGAATCTGATAATAATGTTTAAGTTTTGTTTAATGTTTTGCCTTTAATACCACAGTACACATGAAAACAGAATATACTATGAACTAGTTTTTGGAAAAGCGTGCAACTTACTCATTTAATCTTTACAAGCGGACCCGTTATACAATCAACACGATCATCATAAACAATTTAAATACAGACTTCAAGAATCGCAAAATGACTTCAATATAAATACTTATAACTAAAATTCAAAAAATTCAAAAACCCCGAAACAAAACAACGGATGACCTTGAAACAGCTGAACCGATTTTCATAAAACAAGAACCACCGCTAGAAAACCTGCTTTAAATCGGTTCACCCGCTTAAGATCTACGGTGCCACAGACAGACAGACACACACAGCAGTTAAACTTATAACACCCCTCTTTTTGCGTCGGGAATCAAAAATGAAAATATCATCAATGTAGTCGAAGTCAATTAAATAATCATTCCTAAGGATAACTCAAAAACTTAACAGATCTTGATCAGATCAGATCAGCTGATCAGATTGTCAGCTTTCAAATAAAAAAAGAATCATCAAATCGGTTCACCCAGAAAAAAGTTCTGAGGTAACATATAAAAAAATACAGTGAAATTGAGAACCTCCTCCTTTTTTTTGAAGTCGGTTGAAAATAAATATGATTGTTATACAAACCCTATCAAGTACAATGTGGGTGATTTGATACTACTCAGAAACTAAAAATATGTAAACAAATTGAATCCCCTGTATCTAGAAAGGTTATCGAAGATTGTGAACCAAACCTAAAAATAGAATAAAAGAATAAAGAAACGTTAATAATAGAATTAGGCCATATTAAAATAATCAATTTAATCATATAAATTAAGTGTATTTTATGTGAGTGTACTATTATTAAACTGATTTCTGTATAAACCTTAATCTTGCATATTAATCTTACTAGAATGGAATAATGTAGGCAAAATAAAAAAGTAAGTTAATAACTTTTTTCATCGAACGGCCATGTAGTGTGTGGTGTAGTGTATAGCACCTTATATATTACTATTTATACCGTGTAGTGGCGGTGTAAGAATATTCACTACCCCATATCATCCTGTGGGTGTCGTAAGAGGCACCAGAGGGAAACAAACCAGGAGATGGACAGCAGCGTCTTCCTAATTACGACTAAATTAAAAAAACTGCGGTTGCCAACTATAAATTATATATAATAACAAATTTTCCCCCTATGAGGCAATCAGTAGACTTTAATAGGCTGTAACGATAACGGTATACGTGTATGTACATATTATTAAGTATGTTACGAATTACGATGGCAATAGAGGCAGTAAGTAACAAATGTTACTCCAAATAATATTGTTGTTGTGTAATGATTTCGTCCATCTCTCGAACTTACGACCTTATAAGCGAGATAACCGACCGACAAATATTTTTGTCTAACTTCCAAAAAAGGCGGGGTTCCATTATTTTTTTTTGATTTTTATAAAAGAGAGAGCAAACGAGCATACGGTCCGATGGTAAGTGACTACCGTCGCTTATGAACATTTTGTTCGTATGTTACGTGTAAGTTTAAATGACTACATCTATACAAATAAATGTGTCTGTTTGTAATGTTGAAATAACAGCTTTTTACTATATGCATATTAAAGTATATTTTACGGTACTTATAACAAAAACACGACTTTTAAATTTTTTTTCAGTCTGTCTGTTTCTTTGTTTGTTCCGGCTAATCTCCGAAACGGTTGGACCGATTTTGACCGGATTTTCACTGGCAGATAGCCGATGTTGTAAAAAGTAACTTAGGCTACATTTATTTTAGAAAAAGAATTATTGAGGCCACACACGGTCAGTTAAACTGATCAGTTTAACTGACGTACATCCAAAAACTGACCGTGAATGTGAAATCTTAAGTTGAAATTTTTAACTGAAGGCAACACACGGATTTTATTCGGGCATGCTGTCAGTTAAAGTTTAAAGTGCTCCGTTGAACTGACGTACATCCAAAAACTGATCGTGAATGTGAAATCTTAAGTTAATATTTTTAACTGACGCCAATCCACGTATTTTTCCGGGCGCACCGTAATCCGTTGGCTTCAGTTCGTTTCCATTATTGGTAAGTACATACTTTCTTAGTAGCTTTTATATATATTTTATAATTTTTTAAAACATGTTTTAAGATTTTATATTATTTTATATATTTTTTTATTAAAAAAAAAAACGTTACCCCCACACTAGGATTTTCTCCTGTATCGTGGAGGCAGTTTACAAACACAAATTGCACAAGGACAAACATCCAGACCCGGAACAATCATTTGTAGGCCATACAAATACTTGTACCGTGCGGGATTCGAACCCGCGCCGCAATTCATTGCTATGCCACTGCGCCACGGAGCCGTCATATACAATGTGTTAATTTTACACTTGATCAAACGAAATGTGCGGATACTAGATAAAAAATTATCGGTAAAAAATCGAAAAAAATTTTTTTTATGTAAACTGTTTAAAAAATAAAAGCATTTGAATTTTTTTTTGTTAAAATTTCCATCCTTCGGTTTTAAATTATTTTCTCTTTAAGTAAACGGTGTATTTTTTTCAAAGTAGTTTTATTTGAAAGTTAGAAAGATTAACTAGCAACAAAAATTAAAAAAACCTACGATATCAAGCAGGAAATTTGTCAAAAAAATAATAATATAATTTTTTTTGTTAAAAAAATACTTTTCTTTTTAATTTTTGGTCTGTAACTTCAAAACTAATACGTTGAGATAACCTTTTTAGCGTGTTCTATTAAACTACGTAGCTTACTGTACAAGTTCTCCAAAATAACATGCGTTCTATCTCTTTTAATTTTTAAAATAATCATCAAAGAATGCCATCGGTATGTTGATTTGCGCTTATACGCCGCACCTACCTCTAATTTGAACACCCCTGGTCGAACAATAGCAGGTAAAGATAAAAAGAGATAGATCAATGAAAGGCGAAACAAGTGAGTGAGAGAGTGAATTGTCGTTTGAATGAAATTTGGGTCTCGTTCTCGTAAGGCATGCAGGCAGCTTTAGCTATTTTAAACAGTTCATCTTGTAACGTTACCTAATTTGCGCGTTGAATACGCTCACCATTTTTTTCGTCGCTATGCCTTCTGCGATAGACTCATTGTCTGCTCGTGAAGTAGCTGACATTCATTACATTTACGGGTTTTGTGATGGCAACGCTCGCGCCGCCTTTCGAGAGTATCATCAGCGATTCCCGACAAGACCTGCCGTTGACTACAGGGTTTTCTTAGCAGTACATCGAGAATTAAGTGAAAATGGACTGCATCGCCCACATCGTGAACGTGCTTCTACTGTACCGGTGGATGTGGATGAACAAGTGTTGCGTTTGGTGTACCAAGACCCCACAATTAGTACTCGACGAATAGCACTCCAATTGGGGATTAATCACGTCCAAGTGTGGAAAATTTTGAAAAAGGAATGTTTGTACCCTTTTCATTTTCGAAGAGTGCAGAATTTCCACGAGCCAGATTACGTAGGAAGAAGTGTTTTCTGTTCGTGGCTATTGCGGCAAAGACGATTAGTCCCGAACTTCTGTGACCGTATTTTGTGGACCGATGAGGCAAATTTTAACAGAACTGGAATCACAAATTTTCGAAATCTTCATTTGTGGATGCCGGAGGAAAAAAATCCCTTAGCAGTTCGGCCAGCGTCCTTTCAAATCGAATTTTCGATTAATGTTTGGGCTGGAATGATAAGTGATTACTTAATCGGACCATTTATTCTTCCGTCAAGGTTGACAGGCCCAGCTTACCTAACATTTCTACAAGAAGAGTTATCTGACCTGATGAGTGATGTGGATCTACAAACAAAGAGGAGGATGTGGTTTCAGCATGACGGCGCTCCAGCTCACTTCAGCACCATCGTGCGTGATTATTTAAACGAACTATACGGAGACAGATGGATTGGACGAGGCGGAAAATGACCCCCTAGATTTTTTTTTGTGGGGCTACATGAAACAGATTGTGTACAGTACTCCAATTAGTACAGTGATTATCTTAACAACGAAAAGAGATAGAACGCATGTTATTTTAGAGAACATGTACAGTAAGCTACGTAGTTTAATAAAACATGCTAAAAAGGTTATCTCAACGTACTAGTTTTGAAGTTACAGACCAAAAATTAAAAAGAAAAGTATTTTTTTAACAAAAAAAATTATCTTATTATTTTTTTGACAAATTTCCTGTTTGATATTGTAGGTTTTTTAATTTTTATTTCTAGTTAATCTTTCTAACTTTCAAATAAAACTACTTTGAAAAAAATACACCGTTTACCTAAAGAAAAAATAATTTAAAACCGAAGGATGGGAATTTTAACAAAAACAAAATTCAAATGCTTTTATTTTTTAAATAGTTTACATAAAAAAATTTTTTTTCGATTTTTTACCGATAATTTTTTATCTAGTATCCGCACATTTCGTTTGATCAAGTGTAAAATTAACACATTGTATATTTAGAGAAGATGGTTTGACAGAGGATGGAGACCAAGGTGATGGTAATGATGTCACCTTCCTCGGAGGACTCAGAAGGTGGGTAAAGGATCTCAGTGATGCTACTACGTAGAATCATGGTGTTTCGGCCTTTTTTTCAAATGATATCGAACTTTACAATCGATCAACAACAAATAAGGTCAATTCTTTACAATCAATAATATGTCATTCACAAACAAAATGTATGGGAATGGAGTTGAATCTGGTAAATCATTTATATGGTCTTGGGAAGAGGATAAAAAAATAAAACGAAATACGAACCAAATGAAGTTAGAATGGTAATCTCCCACTTGTTTTAGCAGTACAAATACAAAGTATCGCACAGTCGACTAAAAGGCATCAGTCTGTAATTCTAAGAGTCCCACTGTTGTTATTATACGTTGGGGTATTCTACTAGTGCAGACAAGGAAGATTGTGTTGCTGATAGGCTGCCCTGTGTTACATTGGGATGGGTAGTGATGCTTTTGGTCTGCATACTTTGGTGTTGTCATGTAATTGGGTCCTGATAGTAAGCAGGGTTTGTTACCGAGTATTTGAATACTTTTGAGAATAATTTCTTACATCAGAATTGGGATAAAGTCATATTTTATACTATTTTTTATATATTTACACATAATAAAAATCTCATTTAACTTAAAATGGAATAACGACCAAGTCTTAAGACACAACAATGTAAATTATAATAATATGATGTAGTTATTTCTTAATGGTAACGTCAACTAAGAAACATATTTCCAAGGTAACTGAAAGTTTATTTGTTTAAGATTGAGGTCATACTAAATAAGATATCTGCTTTGAGCTTTTAACTCTGATCGGAAAGTTAACTTTTAGATAACTTAGTTAGACGTTAATAAGTTGAGTGATAATACACCATATATTAATTTTGCATTGTAGTAACATTGAAAAGCTTAAATTTTTTTATTTTTTTCTACGTTGTAGAGCCATGCTGCAGCAAGTCTAAAACTATTTTTACGGCTTTTATCGCGTTTAAAATACTTATTATTTTAACTTCCGGCTATGAAAATCAATGATTTTCCAAAAACCGGGAAATTTTCGAAAATCGAGGATTCAACAGATCGTGTGCGTGTGCGTGTGCGTGAGCTTGTGCGTGTGCTCGAGCGTGTGCGTATGCGTGAGCGTGTGCGTGTGCGTATGCGTGAGCGTGTGCGTGTGCGTGAGTGTGTGCGTGTGCACGCATATTCCTTTAGGATTTATCGTTATGAATTTGGGGATTATATATTACTTCGACTTACAAAGGCCTTCCCAATAGATTGCCTCATTGGGGGGATATTTGCCATAGTTGCCACGCTTGGCAAGTTGTTAAACATAGGCCTCGCAGATTGGTTGCCACAAAGCCATCTGCATCCATCGACTACCAGTGAGTTTAATTAGGTCATCACTCCATTCAGTGGGGGGTCGTTCCAGCCTCGTACTGACAAACGCAGTTGTCAGTACGAGGCTGATATTCGGGAATGTAACTTTACTTTTTATTTATTTAATAGAAATTCTCACAAGAACATGGGATAGAAATTCAATGTAATGCAACGAATACTAGAACCAGCACATTACTTGCCGCAAGAGCCGCGAAATTGTAAACCTAAAATCTAACATAATCATTTTTAAACAGTTCATTAGTTAAAAAGTGTTTTGTCACTTTCTAGCAACAAGTATCTCGCAAATGTCAGAATGAGACAAAACACTTTTTAACTAATGAACTGTTTAAAAATGATTATGAATACACCCGTAAATCTTTGTCTTGTCTGGGTTAATAGTAATGTATGCTAGTGGCAAAGGCACGTAAGAATGTATATGTATTAGGTATACCGTTAGTTTTAACGAGTTAAAGTAGAATGTCGGTTACATGTCAGGTAGACTTGTGTTTGTTAAAGACAGGATTTATCACATGCACTCTAAATGTTAATACCGGGACATGTCATATTAAACAGATCGTTAGTATAGTTAGAGCTTATTTCTTTAGATATAGTCCTATGAGAAGTTTTTTTTTTAGGTTAACGGATAACAGAACACAAACTGACTTATAAATATTTAACAGCGTTCCAGTATAAATCTATCGTCCTCTTGTGAATTAATTTTATACATATAAATAAAATTGCACTGTCTGTCTCTAGTATCGAAATAACTGCCTTCTGTTTAGCTTAGTTATTTGCATTTTTTTTAATTATTGTCTGCTAAAAAACGTAGTTTTTTTTGCCATTGTCGTAGTGGTTTTTTTATAATTGAACTAACTTTGGACAAGACAACTATTAAAAAACCACAGATTTTTTGTTTTAGTTATACGCACACGAAGTCGCAGGTAAAAGCTAGTGGTACTGCAAATGATTCTGATATTGATTAGTTAGTTAGTTAGTTAGTAAATTACAAAAACGAGCGTGCCTTACAGTAGTCACATATGATTATTAGTAATGTATACCTGGTAGAGCCATGCTGCAGCTATATTAGTAGTATAGTTGTAGCACGAATGGGTCGGCTTGACCGGGGAAGAACCACGTTCTCACAATAGCGTAAAATAGCAGCTTAATGCTGCTGTGTTTCGTATGGTGGAGTGTGGAGAACCGGAGACCCTTTTTACTGGAAAAGAGGCATTTCATCTTAGTCCTCACGGGTGACAACGCATCTGCGTTTTGATTCGCAAACGAGGATAGATGTAGTTATGATGTCTATGGGCCACAGCAACCACTTACCATCAGGTGGACTGTGTGCTCGTTTGTCACACTATCCTATAAAAAAAAGCAACATTAACATTAAAAATTATTTTAAAGTTTAAAGAGCTAAATTATATCTCGAAAAAAGTCATTTTTTTTAATCAAAATTAAAAATATCAATTGAGCTGCGACAGAAAGAGCAATGGCAGAAAAATAGTTGACAAATATTATAGCGTCTAGAAATAAGTTATATATAAAATGTTTTATTATTTTTCTATGATTTTTCAAATGAAAATTTATTTTAATTAAAGCCACAGAAAATAACAAACATTTTTAGGAATATCAAATGACTTAAATCATTTAACTATATTCAAATGTTGCTATTTAGGATATTCATACTATTATCGTATATACTTTGTAAGACTACTACCAACAAAACACACAAAATATTTTTATAATTAGTAAGTTATTATTAGTAATAACTGCACTATCAGTAATAATAAAAATAAAAGTGATATGGCTAAGGATAAGTCTCTTACAAAGAATTTCCTACAATAATACATTATCTCAATCATAGTACTATGTAACAATTCCATTTAATGTTATGCCAACACTAGCTAAAATAAAATGTCACTGTTTTTTTTTACTGGTTTTACGGCTCTGGGTTCTAGCTTTTCTGAGAATGTCACTATGATACAAAATCGCTGGAGCCATGCCAGAAATATACATTTATATCATGCAAATATGTAATAGAGATACAATAATCTAAAAACTCTCTATTATGTATTTTGTATTAAACTAACATCAAACAACCACAGGAAGCATGACTTTTTCCAAGTGACATAGGAGACAACCTAAAAAGGTTCAAATGTAAATATCTTTTTTTTTGACGCCTTCTCAAGACAAAATTCTTTGACAGAGTTATTAAGAGACTGACGCTTAACATTTTAAAATATTTTTGATATATAGACGCTACCATTTCTTCTCAACTAATTTTATGTATGAAAATCTGCCATTGTTCTTTACCTCAAAATTTAAAAAACCTAAGTACTGAAATATTTATTCGAAACTAGCTGGCGAACTTCGTACCGCCTAACAGTCGATTCTTTAATTTTTTTTAATACTTATTCTGCTATTCGGCATACCGGGTTAGCTAGTAAGATAAAAAAGAAAAAAGAAAGTTGATAAGTCAACAATTACATTATGTCAAAAAATAAAAATTATTAAACACTATTGACAAGTATTGACATTAATATTTATACGATACTAATATCACTCAATTGTTTTGCCTTCCCGCAACCCTAGTGGAGGGGTTCTTTACCTCAAAATTTAAAAAAGCTAAGTACTGAAATATTTATTCGAAACTAGCTGACCCGGCGAACTTCGTACCGCCTAACAGTCGATTCTTTAATTTTTTTTAATACTTATTCTGTTATTCGGCATACCGGGTTAGCTAGTAAGATAAAAAAGAATAAAGAAAGTTGATAAGTCAACAATTACATTATGTCAAAAAATAAAAATTATTAAACACTTGACAAGTATTGACATTAATATTTATACGATACTAATATCACTCAATTGTTTTGCCTTCCCGCAACCCCTCCACTAACACTTAAACTTTATGGTATGGTATTAAAGTTAAAGATGATTGGAAGTACAAAAAGGCTGTCGACACATGTTCTAAGGTAAATACATGTTCAGGTAAATTTTGGAGTTAAGACTTAAAACAGAGAGAGTCTGTTCTCTCTTATTTAAAAAAAAGAGTTCCGCTGGGTTTCTTGCTGGTTCTTCCCAGGACAGAGGGTTTTTTTTTTCGAACCAGTGGAAAAGTAAAAAATGACTTTATATAAGAATTACACATGTAATGTATATTGAATAAAAATTATTCTATTCTATTCTATTCTCTCTCTCTCTCTCTCTCTCTTTCTCTCACTCTTAAGAGGTAGCTTGATAACAGTCTTTGTAAAAAGGAATATAAGAAAATTAACAATCATTTTTGATCAAATATGAGAATCGATAAATCATACGTGGCAGAGACACGCTTCAACTATTATGGTTGTAGCACGAATGATAAATGCGCCACAACGTGCACTTACCATCAGGTGGAATGTGTGGTGTTTACCACACATATTCTATAAAAATATGATGCGTACATGATACATGTCACATTTTCGCTTACCACTCGACGTATAACCCAACAGACGTGAAGGCGTGACAGCCAAATTAATTACCTACATTACATTGTTAACATCTGCATGCCTCACTGATGATTTACAAAATAGGCGCTTAGGTATGAAGACGAAGTTAAAATGTCTCATTACTAATTAATGTTACAAACTCAATGCTACGAATGTACACTGTTTTTATGAGAGTGATCTCCCATCTCAGCAGAGCAAACAGTTTCTAGCTTTAATGTAGATCGATTTTGTAATTGTTTATTTATTTATTTAAACTTTTATGCACACAAGAAATATCGTACGTATGGATATATATAGAAGGTATTCGGTACATATACCATACAAAAGTAAATATATTAATATAGACGTAGGTACACAAATACATAACACTATTTAAATACATTAAATATATAAATATATACATTATATTATATACATATATATGCACATATATCTGTGTCATGATAAATAAGGAAAATATGTGGCGACAGAATCATTCTTTAGGAAAAAGTGTTAATTCACACTTGCATGCTTTACTAAAATGTTCACGAACTTTGTTTTTGAAAAGAAACTCGTTGGAATTGGAATCTTTTTAATGTCAAGAGGTATTTCGTTCCAGAGTCTTATAGCTGTAAGAGCAAAAGAGTTGGACATATAACCAGTACGGTGTAAAGGCGTTAGGTAACTTTAGATTATGCGAAGAACGCAGAAAACAATTATGAGCATCTCCTAGGAACTGAAATTAAGGTCAGCGTTATTATTCGAAAAGGACGGTAATATTTATCCAATATTTTTTAGGCATTATGATAGACATCTCAGACTTTTGACGTCACCTCTCGTATATTTTTAATAATAGCTTGCTAGTAACGGACTAATTGTATCATAACGAGAGAAGGCCTGTGCCCAACTGTGGTATTGGTAGGGTGTATTTTTAATGATTTTGAAAGGTGCTGAATTTAACCAATAAGGAAGAAATATTGTCTTTTATCAATTTTTTCTCTAATAAGTTTTCTTGGATTTTTTTAAAAATATACTTCTTCAAATAGTTGTAAATATTTTAATGTTAGCCATGTCTTCTTAATTTTTAGAAATCTTTCTAATGTGACGGATAACTGAACCTAATTAGTGATTAATTACGACTAGAGCGCAGTAATTAATGTGTGACAGAAATAAATCTTTTAACAAATAAATTGTAGGAAATTGCTAACGTTGAAACTCAACGGTATCTTTGTAAATTATCACGTCTAAGCGTAATAAAACCGTTTTAACAAAATAATTGCCACTAAGCACTGGAAAGCAATTTTATAGGTTTTTCTTACAAGTATTTGAGCCAAGCTACTAGTTAATTGGTTTCCTTCGATCGGAGAAGGACTACGTTCTTACAAAATACACCTGGGCAAGTCCTTGGGCAAGGTTTTAACGGACAATATTGTGTTGCTGAGCCCTAAATCTTATAAAACTACTCAGGATGTGTGAGTCCTATGCGGAGTCCCATGGGCTTAAATAACATAAAACAAATAAAATAAAGTCATGATTTTCAGGTCGGGTATAAAACTTACGAAATCTTACCACCAGCCGCTATACGAGCAAATGGTCGTACCCTTACAAGAGGTAGGACTCTTTCTCTGTCTAGGACTCCGTCTGGGTGGTACGATCTTCTTACTTACTTCTGCTGCAAGAAATCAATGCGTGCACTGCTGTGTTCGGTATGAAGTGTATAGAGAGACAGTATAATCACAGGCTGTGAGGCATTCCGTCTCAGTCCTCAGAGGTGACAACGAATCTGGAGCGTTCTTTGTTTGAAGTTGGCTGCAGGTGTCCATGGACTGCAGCAGCTACTTACCATGAGATGGACTGTCAGTTCGTATGGCACTTTAGCTTATATAAACGATAGTGATATATGTAATTAGGCCTAGTGCGTATCTCAACGATCACATCATAATCATGAATATTTTGTTTAATTTTTAGACTTGAAAATGTCTTTGTGATCTACTTTTGTGACATTTTGCTTTAAGTAACGCGGCCAGGCTCAACGGAAACGAGCCTTCGGCGCAGGACAGGGACAATTAAAGTGCCCTAGTGTATGCGCAGGCACAGGTGCACTTTCTCTTCCTTCACTCTCACAGTCCGAAGGCGCAGGACCAACACCTTTACGTGCTTTCCGAGGCACGGGGGCGAAACACCATTAACTTTCCTGATTCCGTGCTGCTACTGAAAATTTCTCGGCACAAAACACCCAATAACTGATTTTGGCCCAACCTAGAATTCGAACCCAATACCTCATGATCAACAAGCACCTGAGGCAGTATCTGCGGTCTGACGACAGTACTCAAGACAACTTACCAGTATGTATGGGATATTTTCCTGTCATAAGCGCGGCCCGCGAGGGTGTGCAGATCGGTGGTACATAGTAGTTCTGGAGCACCAGGCCCGACCACGCCAACGCGTCGATGTTCGGCGTCGGGATCTGATTAGAACCGTGGAATCCCACATCGTTCCATCCCTGGAAAATGCCACTTTTAGTGAGGATGACCTGAGACTATGCAGGGGGAGTGTGAATATAAGCACTGACGATGTGACATGATGTGATATGATAGGTACTCAGGGTAGCTACCGCTCTGTTGAACTCGGGTCTCGCTATAAATTGCCTAGTAAAGGAGTTATTTGTCCTAGTTGCCACACTTAGCATGCCGGTTGTCAACCCCAGTTTTTCATTTTCTAGTTGTTATTAGAAAGAGGGTGCTGCTCATCTCCAGATATATTTCCCTCGATCGATTCTTTCGACACCCGCGGGACGTTATGAGGTAGTGGATATTCTTACATCACTACACGGTATTAAATATAATATTTCAAAATTTAAGCCAGGATTGATAGAAGGGTACTCTTTTGCGTTACCTTTATTTTTTTATTTATAGAATAAGGGTGACAAACGAGCAATAATATTCGATATATATAATATAACAAACCATTTAGTCAATGCACGCCAATAAAAAGCTAATCGGCTCATTTTTCTCCGCGACGGTTTTTACAAATTTAGGGTGCACTCATTTTATTCTGTGACAAAACAGAATCTGGCAAAAAAACTCGGGATACTTAAAAAAAATGTTATAATTATGTAAGAGCATCAATCAGACTTTTGTTTACATGTTAGGAGCAATAGTAATGATAATTTTCAAATAATAAACTATTAATAATAGTAAATTTTGTGGAAGCTTCAAAACATGTTATCACTTATCACATAATAAAGTGAGTCACATATATTTTTGCTTTCTGAAAAGGGATGAATAGAATAGAATAGAATAGAATATTTTTTATTCAATATACATTACATGTGTAATTCTTATTGAAAGTCATTTTTTACTTTACCACTGGTTCGAAAAAAACCCTCTGTCCTGGGAAGAACCAGCAAGAAACCCAGCGGGACTTTTTTTTTAAATAAATTTTACAATATAAATGATTACGAACTATTTACAAAATTTATTTTAGAAACTGCTTGGAAGCGATCACCTCATTCCCAGGGGTTATTATCAACCATGTATTCATTTATACTATAATAACCCTTTTTATACAGTTTCAGCTTAATAAAACATTTAAACTTGGCAATAGAGAGAACCTGTACACTTTCCGGGACCTTGTTGTAATAGCGTATACATTGCCCCAAGAACGAATTACTGACTCTGTGGAGTCGAGAAACTGGTATCACTAGCTTGTGTTTGTTCCTAGTGTTTACAGAATGTATATCACTTCTTTTACTAAAACTATCTTTGTTTTTGTGAACATACATTAAATTTTCGTAAATATACTGAGAGGCCAAAGTTAATATATTAATTTCTTTAAATTTATCTCTAAGAGACTCTCTCGGTTTTAGATTGTAAATAGCTCTAATGGCCCTCTTCTGTAAAACAAAAATAGTTTCTGAATCAGCCGCATTTCCCCATAGCAAAATCCCATAAGACATTATGCTATGAAAATAACTAAAATAAACTAATCTAGCTGTCTCGACACTAGTGAGACCTCTAATCTTTTTTACAGCATAGGCTGCAGAACTTAGTCTGCTTGCTAATTTGGATATATGGGGGCCCCACTGGAGCTTTGCGTCAAGAGTGATGCCAAGAAAAACAGTGGATACAACAGGGCTCAATTCCTCCCCATTTAAAAACACATTGGTATTCAGATTTTGAACATTCGTTGTTGTAAATTTAACACAATTAGTTTTATTTCCGTTCAAATGCAGATTATTAACGTTAAACCAATGCACTAATTTTGATATAGCATTATTCACTTCGTCACATTTAAATGATTGACGTTTAAGTTTAAAAATCAAGGAAGTATCATCAGCAAATAATACTATATCATGACTATCCCCTACAAGGTGAGGTAAGTCATTAATATACACCAGAAACAGGAATGGGCCGAAAATCGAGCCCTGAGGTACACCCATTAGTACAGGTGACCCAGAAGAACTTTTACCATTGATAATAACCTTCTGTTTTCTATTACTTAAATATGAAATAATAAGTTTAAGCGCTGTGTTCTTGACACCATAGTACTGTAGCTTCTTGATTAATGTCTCATGGTGAACACAGTCGAAGGCCTTGGAAA
Organism: Parnassius mnemosyne; assembly: GCA_963668995.1. Classification (NCBI taxonomy): domain Eukaryota; kingdom Metazoa; phylum Arthropoda; class Insecta; order Lepidoptera; family Papilionidae; genus Parnassius; species Parnassius mnemosyne. Next base: position 69,309,296 of record CAVLGL010000001.1, read on the forward strand.
GGTCACAAAATATACCCAAAGCATCCTCTGAATTCTCCCATGCACAAAAAATATGTTTAATAAGCTCAACTCCAGCGTCAGTTGTCGAGCGACCCCTTGTAAAACCGAATTGATTATTATGTAGCAATTTATTAATATTAAAGAAACTTAACATCTGATCTAAAATAATTTTTTCAAAAATTTTACTTAATGTTGGTAGTACAGAAATTGGTCTAAAATTGGCGGGGTCTAATGTACTACCAGATTTAAATATAGGTATGACTTTACTATGTTTCATTAAATCAGGAAACACACCAGATTCGACGCTTATATTAAATATAGTGGCTAGATAAGGTGCTAATGTATCTATTATAGATAAAATAACTTTAACGGAAATCCCCCATAAGTCTGCCGTTTTCTTAACATCAATAGTTTTAAAATATTTAACGATATCTTTTGGCAGTACCCTATTGAATTTAAAAGTATTTGAACGAGCCTTTACATTTTGTTTCAGCAATGATTCGGCGACAGTAGGAGAAGAATTTAATGATTTTGTTGTCAAAAAAGGAACATCAGTAAAATGTTTCTCAAAAGCCATAGCAACTTCTTGATCAGATCGCGTTAAATTATTGTTAATATTCAATTGAAAATCCGAGTTGCGCGGTTTGACCTTGCCCGTTTCACTATTTATTATTCTCCAGGTCATTTTAATTTTGTCGGATGCAGTTTTAATTTTGTTGCTTAAATGTAAAGCCTTAGCAGTGGAGCACACTTTTTTAAATATTTTAGAATATGTTTTTACATAATCTCTAAATATAACACTACTATTATATGATCTTTCATCATAAAGCTCGTATAACCTTTGCCTACTTTTATAAATTCCTACTGTCGCCCATTCATTAAATGATTTGCGACTGTTAAAAGAGAAAGTTTTAGAAGTAAATATTCTACTAAATTCACAAAGTATAATTTCAAATAATGTAGCATACAAATAATTAGCACTATTTTTAAACGAAAGTGATGGAAGTCTTTTTATTATATTACTTCTAAGCCTCTCCAAGCGATGTTCATTTATTGGAACAAACACAACTTTCTTCTTTTTCTGTTTTTTGTGTATGTAAGGTAGTGATACTAACTGTCCACAGTGATCTGAACTTAAATTTTGAATAATTGATTTATGCAAGGGCTTAACATCTGTAAAAATGTTATCTATACAGGTCGCACGAGGCCCAGCAATACGTGTTGGTTCTAAGAATAAATTTACAAGATTATACGATTTAAACAATGAGCTAAACTTAATACTAATGGAAGAAGTTTCAAGGAGATTGATATTAAAGTCTCCACACATTACAACAGACTTGTTCTGTTTACTAAGTTTGAGTAAAACTTCTTCCACAATCCTTTCAAAGTGGTCATAAGTAGCACATGGGGGTCTGTAAACACTTACAACAATGAGGTGCTCGAGCTCGACACAAGCCATTTCTACAGTTCGTTCAACAGAGAGGCTCACAATATCCTTACGTTCTTTATATAATAATGATTTATCTGCTAATATTAAGGAGCCACCACGTAAACTTTTTTCTCTATTGAAGGAACTGACCACCTGGTGATTTCTGAAATTAAACATGAAATTATAATCTTTTAGCCAATGTTCAGAAATACAAAGGATGTGTATATTGTTACTATTTAAAAACAATTCAACTTCCAATTCTTTGCCCAACATGCCTTGTATATTTTGATGCACCAGGTGTAAACAATTTTTATTACTTATTTGTGGGCTGTATTTAAAATTAATTATACTCTTATTATTGCTAGAGATTGCCTCTATTGTCACATTCACTAATTTAAATTAGTTGGAACTGATTCCAAATTAAATGTCAAATGATTATGCTCAATAAAAGCAGTCTTGGTAGCCAAAAACTTGGCTGAGTTCAAAAGTAAATAATAAGATAGCACATTTGCTATCAGTCTTAAATTATATTTGGATAGGTAATACCTATCTTTTGTCCAAAACTTTTTTATTAAATTATTTATGTCAATTACATGAAATTTATGATTATTATCATTAGAATTATATGTCAAATTTAAATTATTATTACATATTAAATTATGCATTTGTATATTTAAATTATGTCTTAAATTATTTTCTTGTGGCAATCCCTGTATATAAGGCAGTGTGAACAAGACAATTTTGTGTACATTTAAGTTATTAAGTTGTTCAATATATCTTAATAACTGTTTGTTGTTGACACTGCCTCTTCTACCAACAAAAATTATTATTGTACTATTTGGGCAAAATTTAGTAACAATAATTTTATTTAGGATGTCACTAAAAGATGCTCCAGGCATGCAGCAATTTGTAACTTTTTGTCCCTTTAAAGAGTTATTTAAAGTTGAAGATGGAAGTGTGTTATAGGAAGCGCGCGCTATTTCATTTCGCTGGTGGTTTTTTAACATTTAACATTTATTGATATTTGAAATGGGTCTAAAAAAGCCTGAAATAAATGACTATTATTATTATTATTATTAATAAAGTGTGCTGTTATATAAACAAAGTTATATGCGTAAACCATAATAATAAAAATGTATTTACTGTTGATAATTAAGTGTCTGAAAAAAGTGCAGATCATTGATGAAAGTAATGTAATAATGAATGACATTTTGAATAGATATTTCAGTACTTAGCTTTTTTAAATTTTGAGGTAAATTTCTGTCGCTGCTCAATTGATATTATTAATTTTAATTAAAAAATACAAATAACTTTTTTCGGGATATAATTTAGCTCTTTATACTTTAAAATTATGTTAATGTTGCTTTTTTAAAGGATAGGGTGACAAACGAGCACACAGTCCACCTGATGGTAAGTGGTTGCTGTGGCCCATAGACATCTACGTTTATCCTCAATTAATAATCAAAATGCAGATGTGTTGTCACCCCTGATGTCTGAGATAGAATGCCTCTTTTCCAGTAAAAAGGATCTCCGGTTCCATGCTCAAACCATAATATAGCTGCCGCGTCGCTCTACTGCGTATGAGCCCACATTTCGCTAATTAGCTATTAAAATGGCCACACAACATGTTTAAATACATTTTGTTGTCTTTATTACCTAAAATGCAACAGACCAGAAAGAGTAATTTAAAATATACTTAATTATTATAGTAATTAAACACCAACGTTGCGGGGAGTGTACTACATTATTCCACACTGATATTAGGTAGGTAAAAAAAAAACTAACTTACATTTAAAATTTACCACCCGACTTAAAGCACAATAATTTAAAATTCAAAATGTTGTACATCGACTTCAATATAAATTATTAAGAATAACTCAAAAACTATTGTGAAGCACCAGCTTTCAAATAAAAAAGAATCATCGAAATCGGTTCACCCAGTAAAAAGTTATGAGGTAACACACATAAAATAAACATACAGTCGAATTGAGTACCGTCTCCTCTTTGAAGCCGGTAGAAAAATATGAAAATAAAATACTTAGAGTATGTGTAAGTAAGCTGGAAAAAAAATCTATCATACATAATAAGCTGTTAAGGTATTAGCTTATTTAATATTTCCTCCTGTCTGGCACCCCTACCAAAGAAAATATACACTACGCGAACTACCAAAATAAGTAAATATTTTGCACAGCCTTAAGAAACTATGTCACGAAATTACGTGATTCTGTGACAGAAATACATTATTTACTCTGTGACAGAATAAATATTAGTGGGTACCTACTACGTAACTTTCTCTCTGTATGGTTTCATTACTCATGTGATAAAGTTATGAGCCAAAAAGTAAACACACGTCCCTACCTTTTTGTGTATACAACTCTATTTCTTTAATCATTTCTTTTATAAATTCGATACCTCAATATTTTGATAAGTAATTTTTATTTTTAATGCTAGTTTTTGTGAGCAGTAAGTGTATTTGATAGATTGTGTTCACCGTCAAATTAGTTCCATCTAGAAAAGTTAAAGTTATAAGTACTTTCTAACTTCTCATGGGTCTATTCTATTCTCTATTACTTATGTTTAATATTACAATGTATAACTTACCAAATCGTCAGCGATGATGAGAATAATGTTAGGCTTGGTGACTTCGCCCCAGCACAAAGACGCCAGCGCAAATGTTAAAAGTAAGCGCGTCATTCTTACACTGCGTCCAGAGAACGAATGCTGACTGACTGATCAAAATGGGTTGGGTTATCAAGAGGCAAGAGGAAAGCTCGATGTCGCACGGTGCCGCCAAGTTTACTAGGCTACCCATGTTTATATTATTTCTGGGGACATTTTGATTTTGAGATTTTTATTTGATATAATAACTTGGTTCAAACTTTCAATTAGATCTTTAGTTTACAAAAATGATGGTAAGTAGAAAATAGTTTGTAAAAACCTCAGAGCAAGTAAAAACGGTTGCTGACAAATGTTGGTATACACTTTATCATAGTAATTGAGCGTGTAGTGGCGGCGTAAGAATATTCACTGCCCCATGTCATCCCGTCCCGTGGGAGTCATAAGAGGTGAAACAAACCAAAAGATAGGCAGCAGCGTCTTCGTAACAACTAGAAAATAAAATAAAACTTCGGTTGCCAACCCGCCTGCCAAGCATAGCAAATATGGCAAATATGGCAAGGGCCTAGCAGTACATTTTCGATAGACTATTAAGGTAATGCAATAATGTCAGCGAGAAATTTATTAAATAGTATCCAGAAACGTCAATTAAAGCATGAAAAGCAAATAAATTTACGTATAAGGACAAAATTTCAATGTGAGATAAGCTTAAAATAATATATCATTGGGCTGTTGACTGTTGCAAAACTCGACTAAGCACAAGGCGAGGATATTGTATTCATTAGTTGGTTTTTGGTTTTATTAGATGGTGAAATAATAATTCTGAACTTACGCCTGGAACAAAGTTCACTCTTGAACATGAACCTCTTCCAAGTCACTATTTCGGACTTTTTTTAAATCTTTTACTTTGATGGTACACTTTTGTGGTAGAGCCACCCTATAGCTATGTTATGGTTATAGCACGATGATGGCCCGGGTAAGGAGAATACCAGCGTAAGATGGCAGCTAAATGCTGTTGTGTTTCGTATGTAGAGAATCGTTGACCTTTTTTACGGGAAACGAGGTATAGTCCTCAGGGGTGACAACGCATCTACGTGTTGATTCTTAGTCGAGAATCCTGTAGATGTCTATGTATATAATTATGTAAAAGTATGATCGTTTGTCACCTTTATTAAAAAAAAAAAACTCACAGATTGTCTTGCATGTCTCGACGTTGCTGTTTGTCACCATTACTTTATATATACATACATACAAGTAATTACATACATTGCCAGTAATTACTCTGAGTACCATTATGATAAATTTTTTTGAGAGATCGTTATTTCACCGCCATCAGATACCGAAAATTCATTGTGACATTTTTCGTAATCGATTATTACGATTCAAAATGAGAATGAATAGTGATAATCTAACGCCATCCTCACGTCACCACTAGATTTGGATACATTTGTCTTTACATAGTAGAGCCATGGTGCAGCTATATTACTAGTATAGTTGTAGCACGAATGGGTCGGCTCGACCGGGGAAGGACCACGCTCTCACAGAATACCAGCGTAAAATGGCAGCTTGACACTGCTGTGTTTTATATGATGAGTGTAGAGAACGGGAGACCCTTTTACTGGAAACGAGGCATTCCATCTTAGTCCTCACGGGTGACAACGCATCTGCATGTTGATTCGTAATCGAGGATAGATGCAGATGTCTATGGGCCACAGCAACCACTTACCCTCAGGTGGACTGTGTGCTCGTTTCTCACCCTTATCCTATAAAAAAAACGTGAAAGCTTAATATACCAAAATGAAGACTAGGGCCAGATAAAAAACTCTAGGATTTTCTTTGGAATACGGAGGAGTTTTATATAAATAAATTGTACATGGATGAACATCCAGAGCCGTAAAATTTAGATACCAATTGTTATAGAAATACTTATTTCCTGTGGGATGTGAACCCGCAGGTTCACAACGCTGCAGCCAAACGCTAATCTACATTCAGATCAAAAGGTATATTTTTTGAATGTATGTAACTCAATTTTCTCAAATATTCACGTCGTTATATCTTATTTTAGCGGGGAGAGGGGAGATGAGCTTTGGTTACATATTTTTAGAATACTTGTGAAAATGGGGGAGGGGGTGAAGCGGTACTTATTATTGCAGCTCCGGGCTACAGCAACCCCTGCGCACTGCACTTGAGGTTTGAACAATTACACACCACGATATGTTACAATGTATGGTCATCCTAAATTAGGTGAATAACTGAGTATTTTCCATGTGGTCAAAGAGTTAATATTTATCTTTTTGCTTCGATAATTTACGATAAACAATCTTAGCAACTACCGGTAACAAAATATTTACTTTAGCCAGGCATTTGTCTGGTAACCAAATTATTAGACATTTTTTCCATTCAATCATAACAGCATAATAAATGTCCATTGCTGAGCATAGGACTCCCCCGTAGATTGTCCCAAATGGCAACTATTACCGCTATTTGCCATAGTTGCCACATTTGGCGGGCGGGTTTTTTTTTCATTATCAGACCAGATCTTAAGTGATTTATTGTGGCAAAGAGTTTCAAGGATCAATCAGGCTAGGCTTGTAGAGATTCTACGAAATATCTCGGGTCCAAATTGTGTATTTTGTGTGCTCTTTGAGCTCTCCCGTGCAAGCTTGTCGGCAAGTTCATTGCCAACAATACCCGCATGACCTGGAACCCACCTCAAAACTACCCTGTTGTTACATCCCAGGGCGTTTAGACGGTTGATGCAGTCTTCACTTTTTCAATTCACTCAGTTTGATCTCAGCGCTACCAGTGCTGCTTGACTATCAGAGGTTATATAGATAATATGGTTGACGTAGTGTTTTTGCAGGTTGATTTTCGCATACCGAAGTATGGCGAAAATTTCTGCCTGGAAAATAGAGGTGAATTTCCCCAAATTAATTTAACAACTTGAATTTGTGGCGTTCTCCATAAATTCCAAAGCCTACGTTGATGTCCATATTTTACCTATCGCTGTACCATATAAGGCTATCAACCTTACAGATAACCTGTTTATTGCGCCAGTCTTCTCTAGAGGGTGGTTCTACTAGAACTTAATATGTACTTTTTATTAAAAGTGTAAAGTGGACGCATGATATCTGAGATGATGTCTTAAATCGGTGTTTCCTTCATAGAGTCGAGCAGGGATCTCAATCTGTAAGAAAACGAGTTCAGACCGCCCAGGGCGGTAATCCTATACAAACTAGCTCTCGTCTCCTTGTCTAAATAAAGATCAAGTTGGCGTTAGGCATAAAAGTGCATTAAGAGCCGTTCAAGGCGATGATCGCATCGCTGCGGTTGCCATTAAACAGGCAGTCCTTTGTTATACTATTAAGCCTGTCCGCAGTCGTCTTTTAGTTGGCCGTATTACACCAAACTATGCCGCTGTACAGCCATAAGATTATACTGGGACGCGAGCCCTAGTTGTTTCTCCACTGAAGTTAAGTATTGATTAAGAAAAAAAAGACGCTAGTTGTCACGGCTAACACCGGGTTCCGTTATAAATTTATTAAAATTATCAAATAGTGATCTAAATACAGTAAATCAGTGCGTTCCATATAAAATTAGATACCATAGAGCGGAATGGTATCTCAGTAAAAACCAGTGTATATTGTGTAAAATCAATCGGTATTTATAAGACAAATAACACCGTAATAAAAGTACGAAGTGTTCAAGTGCGAGTGAATTAATACTTAAGTGTCCTTAACCTAGTATTCTACAACTCATGTCGTAAGTGAAAAATTAACCCGTAAAAGCTTGAATTTACTATTTTTACGCAACTGGTGAACGTTTGCTGTTTAAGTTTTTGTAAACACAAGTCAGCTGATTTTATCTCTTTAAAGTGAATGAGATGGCGTTGTAAACCGCCATCTACCGGGAAAGTAGTGGACTAAAACAAATTCAACAGTTGATTGACCATCGGTGATGACAAGATAATAATCATGCCTTTGTTGGACAAGTATAATAATAGTGCAGGTACAACACAATAGATGGTGATAACTAAAAAATAAAAATTATTTTAATTGGTTTTACAAAAGAAAGAAAAGACTACAAAATGTCGAAAAATTGTTTTAAATGCAGGTAAGAAATAACAAAAAGAGACTTTATTGAATGTCCCAACTGTAAAAACTCTTTCACTTAGACTGCACAAGTATAGGAGAAACATTTTTCTTCTTACTACATGTCGCAAAAAATGCCTATGCGATTTTTGTAAATACCAAAAACTGCCGAAATTAAATCAACTAAATATAAATATACTTGTAGGTATATTTCTAACTCTTTCGATGCACTAGACGTGGATGATGAGTACGCAGATTTGTCACCTTTCGTTTTTTCATTTATGTCTACTAATACACACTCACGTTCAATAAATTTACATAAAGAGAAACCAACAGTCTACCAGAAGACGACTAAGGAGACTGCTTGATTATACAGGAGTTAAAAGAAGAAGTTTTAAGACTACGAACAGAACGAATCATAGCAAACAAAGTGGTGGAGAATTTAAACAAAACGATTAGCAAACTTAACAAAACATTTTTAGAACAAGAAAAAAGTTATAAAACTTTACAAAACTGTTAGTCTCGATGACGTATAGTTGAGAAAAACAGCTAATAATTCATATAACTCAACACCTTTAAGTAAACCCAAAAAACAAAAAAGGAAAAGCTTAAAGCCTGATACACGCCATAGTTCCGAATATGTTGAACAAATAAAGCGTGTGAAGAAAATAAAACTGACCCAGAGAAGTCTTCCTTTCGCCCCTAAATACTACAAAATAATGTATCAGAACATTCAATGTCTTTCTAACAAAATTAACGACTTAAACTTATTATTAATTAAAGTTAATATAGATCTATTAATCGTGAGTGAACATTGGTTATTACCTATTAACTATGATTTTTACACATAATGGCGCGTCTCCACCTCTGAAAACTTTTTTCAACATTTGTCAACACGTGTTGCCGACAAATGTTTTTGTAATCACCTAGTTTTAGCAATAAAACGAAACAATGTCGGGAATCGTGTTTCCATTTTCGGCGGCAACATCAAAGGAATACGCTTGTTGCCGACATTTGTTCCCTCGGTGGAGACGCTTCTTGCAACATTTCGAAACAAATGTTGTCAACTTTTGTTGATTTGTCAACAGTCGGAAACATAAATGTTGTCAACATTTTTGGTGGAGCGCCTTTAGAGGACTACGAACTACGTGCGAAGTATTTACGACAAAAATATATACACGGTGGGGTTGGTATCTTTGTTAGAGAAAATATGAAAACTAAAGAACCTTGAGACATTCATTCATTCACAGTAGAATTTATCGTGGAATTGTGTGCGTTGGAGATTACTGAAGCCAACTTATTGATTGTGGCCATTTATCGCTGTGAGAGGGAAATAGAAACATTTTTCGTTCAAATGAAAGCTTTACTACACCACTTATCCAAACATTCTCATAACAACAAAATATCATAGCGGGTGATATAAATATTGACATTACAATGGACACAAAAATATCTCGTAGACTTATGAATCTTTTAAAATCATTCGTGTAACGCTGTCTTATAGAAACCCCTACACATGAGAGCCAAAACAGTAAATCATGCATTGACGAATTTATAATTGCTAAAAATTCATACATGACGGCTTTTATACAAAATTATGACTTATCAGACCATCACACGTTAATTGGACATAAACAGAAAAAATATTACTTATAAAATAAACAAACGATTTTTTAATGAGAATAATAAGAAAGCCACAAAAGGCATTAAAATATGCTGTTGCACGTGCTGCTTCTGCGTTTCGTCTGGTGAGTGCAGGTGACCGGAAGCCCGATTCGCCCCCCCCCCCCCCCCCCATCAACATGGTAGCGGAATTACATCATAGACAACCCCAGGAGGGTACCTGAACCCCTGGAGAATCCCTCGCTGAGCATCCACGACCATGCTACTCCACTTCTGAGCGTGGGTGTTCAGGCTGCCCCGCGTATTCTGAAGGGGGGGGGGGGGTCAATATACCGCTCAAAACACTAACTGCTCGGGGCAAACTGAGCAACAAGACCAAGGCGATCCCTGCCACGCTATCCGTGAATTTCTGCAACATCAGGGGACTTCGACTCGAACCTAAACGCCGTCCACTACCATCTCGCGACGGCAAAGCCGGCCTTGGTCTTTCTGACCGAGACGCAGGTGTCCTCTCCGGCTGATACTTCGTATCTCTCCTACCTGGGGTAAAAATTGAAACACTCCTTTGTGCCTCGGGCTGGAGTTTGCGTATACGTCAGAGAGGACATCTGTTCTCGACGCCCCGGCAGTCTTGAAGATTCGGACCTGTCCATCCTTTGGCTACGCGTAGACAGCGACGACCATCCGCGCGTCTACGGGTGCCTCTATAGGTCCCATAGCGGTAATGCCGAAACAGACCGACTCATCGACCACGTCCAAATGGCTACAGATTCCTTGCTACAACAGGTCCCATCCGCAGAGATCGTGATCCTTGGCGATTTTAACGCCCACCACGCCAAATGGCTCGGTTCACCGATCATGCGGGGAGATCTGTTTATGACTTTGCCTTGGCATATGGTCTGACACAACTGGTTACTTCGCCTACGCGGATTCCAGATGTGGAGGATTATACAACTTCCCTGTTGGACCTTCTGCTGACCTCTCATCCGGACAGATATCAGGTTTCCGTCGATTCCCCTCTTGGCTCTTTGGACCATTGTCTGATCCGGAGTGTGGTGCCACTCACGCTACTCTTGCGGTTGCGTTCTGCAGGTTGCCGCCGTGTTTGGCATTACAGGTCGGCGTTCTTTGCATCCTACCCATGGGGGCGGGTTTGCTTCTCGCCGGATGATCCCAGCGCTGGTGCTGACTCTATCACTGATGTGGTGCTACAGGGAATGGAGCTATTTATTCCATCATCTGTGGTACCCTTCGGTGGCAGATCCTCGCTCGCTCCTCTAAGAATGCATTACGCAGTAAGCAGAAGTGCTATCGGGCCTGAGCTGAGGCTTTGGCAGCTCGGGATGTAAACACCAGCATGCTTAAAAAGAAGTATAACTTCGCCTCTTGATGACCACCGTCCAACTCAACTCTTGATGACGGGGGGAACACACCGCCAACAATAGATGTGCGGTTCTCACAGCGCTCGGTTCGTAAAGCACTTCTCTCCCAGGACATCCACAAGTCGAATGGGCCTGACGGAATCCCCCCAATTGTGCTGAAGACGTGTGCTCCGGAGTTGGCACCGGTTCTACCGCGTCTTTTCCGGTACTCCTACTCCCTAGGCGCAGTCGCGAAATCATGGAAGACAGCTTTTGTCCACCAGATCCCTAAAAAAGGCGACTGCTCAGGCCCATCCAACTACAGGCCTATCGCCATCATTCCCTTGTTCTCCAAAATAATGGAATCCGTTATAAACTGCCACATTATGCGGTACCTTGAGGATCACCAGCTGATTGGTGACCGTAAATACGGTTTTCGTCGGGATCGATCAGTTGGTGATCTTCTGGTCTACTTGACTCATAGATGGACGGAGGCAGTAGAGTCCAAGGGGGAGACATTGGGCGTTAGTTTGGACATTGCGAAGGCCTTCGATCGGGTTTCGCATAAAGCGCTTCTTTCGAAGCTCCCTTCCTATGGGCTTCCCGAGAAATTGTGCAATTTTCTCTCATTTTCACCATCTTCCTTGCAGATCGGAGTATTAAGGTCGTTGTAGACGGTGCATGCTCCGACTACAATCCTATTAACGCTGGTGTTCCACAAGGCTGTGAGCTATCACCAACGCTGTTTCTTCTGCATATCAATGATATGTTGCTAACTGGAAATATTCATTGCTATGCGGATGACAGCACTGGTGATGCTCTATACACCGGTCGTGCCAATATTTCTCGGGAAAACGTCGCCGAGTACCGGAACAAACTTGTGTCTGAAGTCGAATCTTTGCTGGACAAAGTCTCGGATTAGGGGCGACTAAATCTAGTCCAGTTTAATCCTCAGAAGACACAAGTTTGCGCGTTTACCGCTAAAAAGAACCCCTTTGTCGTATCTCCTCAGTTTCAAGGCACTCCCCTTGTTGCCTCAGCCAGTATCGGAATCCTCGGCGTCGTCACATCGAGTGACGTGCAGTTTTGTGGTCACTTGGGAGAGAAGGCCAAATTGGGCTCTAAAAAGCTTGACGTGCTCAGCAGAACGGGACAGTATCTCATGCCGGCACAACGCATGCAACTTTACAAGGCGCAGGTTCGGCCTCACATGGAATACTGTTCCCATCTCCGTGCCAGCTCCTTCCACTTGACCGCATCCAGCGCATAGCGGCTCGAATCGTCGACGACCGAGTCCTTTCCGATCGGCTCGTTTCATTGGCGCTGGGAAGAGATGTTGCATCTCTTTGCATTTTCTTTCGCATTTACCACGGGGAGTGCTCTGAGGAATTGTTCGGATTAATCCCAGCCGCCAAATTTTACGAACGCACATCGCGGCAGAACTCCCGATACCATCCACACCATCTGGATGATTGACGTTCTACCACTGTGCGATTTAGAAGATGTTTTCTTCCTCGCACGACTTCCTTGTGGAATCGATTACCATCAGCGATTTTTCCGGACCGATACCACTTAGGGACCTTCAAGAAAAGAGCGTACTCCTTTTTAAAAGGCCGGCAACGCATCTGCAATTCCCTCCCTGGTGTTGCAGCTGTTCATGGGCGGCGGTAGTCACTTACCATCAGGTAAGCCGCATGCTCGTTTGCCCCCTCTCCTATAAAAAAAATAAAAAATAAAATAAAAACCAATTGTATGAGGATGGCGTTTTTCCGGAAAATCTAAAATTAGCCGTGATAAATCCTGTTTTTTAAAAAAAGCGATAAAACTAATGTGTATAATTATCGTCCCATCGCATTACTGTCTGTAATGTCAACATTTTTTGAGATAATAATTTGTAGTACAATATATTATAATTTTTTTGAAAAATTTTAATATAATAAAGCTGTATCTGACAATTCTACCGAGGTGCACGCGGTATCCGTGCTCCAAAAAAGTTGCCTTAGAATCATCACATTCGCAGCTCCAAGAGATTTATTAACTGTAACGTTTTATAATTTAGTATGATGCCGCTTTGTTAGGAAATATCCTTATTATTTTCAACGAATTGGGGATAGACCAAATCGATAAGGCGCACGTCACCGTGGTTATAACCTCGTTGCTCCTACCGCACATCTCACAATATTTAAAAATGGTCCCTACTATATGGCTTTAAGTATTTACAACCATTTACCTAATACTATAAAAGCCCTCCAGTGTCGAAATTGGTAGATTGTTACGCCCGTTACGTTTAAAGTTAAGTATTTGACTTAACTTCAATGAAGAGTGATACTTCTTTACTATTAAACTTCGGTGTAACTAATTTGTCCAACCGTCTCTTTTTGGTAAAGGGTATTATAAAAGTTTTATCAGCATTAACTGATAAACTGTTTTCCCTACACCAGTTATTTATGGTGTTTAGGGCTTTTTGTATGTTTGAAGTTAAGGTACTTTGGCAAAAACCCCTCCCAATGACCACAAGGTCATCAGCGTAACCCAGTGTGTCAATGCGAAGGTCTTCCATCTTATACAATAGTTGATCAACAGCGAGAGCTCAAAAAAGGGGTAACAATACGAGGGCGACACTGAAAGTTTTAAGAACTGGTCACTTGTAAACGATATAATAAAAAATACATAATACATAAACACTCACGCCTGTCACCCAGAGGGGTAGGCAGAGATTATGGACTTCCATTTGGCACGATCCTGACACACCTCTCTCGCTTCCTCCACATCCATATACCTACGCATACACGCTCGTCGGTTAAAGGTACTCTTGATTTGGCCCATTTTTAATATTTCGGCAATTTGGTTGATAAACTTTCGCCTAGGGCGACCCTTCCCGACTATGCCGTTCACCTCTGCAACATAAATTTGCTTTGTCACTCTTTCCTCATTCATTCTTTCTACATGGCCAAACCACCGACGCATTCCTTTCCTAATCCTGGTCACAACATCATCTTGCAAACCACACTCTTCTCTTATTAAACAATTTCTCACTCTGTCATTCAGATTCATCCCTAACATACTCCTTAATGACCGCATTTCTACAGCATTTATTCTACTCTCGTGCTTCTTCTGCCACACCCAACTTTCACTACCATACATTAAAGTAGGGACTAACACAGCATTATGAATTGCCATACGTGCCTCAGTTGACACATTCTGACTCCTCATAATAGCGTGTAGAGCCCCATTCACTCTATTTCCTGCGTTCACTCGTCGTTCTATATCCTTATCATATCTACCATCCTTGCTAAATAAACATCCCAAATATACAAACTCATCTACTTGATCAATCAATTCCCCTTCTATTCTTATTACACATAAAGTTTTACTTTCTTCTCTTTCAAAAGCATCACTTTCGTCTTACTTGCGTCCACTTTCATACCCCTTTCTTTCAATGACCAATTCATCAAAGTAACCATCATTTGCAACTCGGCCGCCGAGGATGCAAATATGACTTGATCATCGGCGTACAAAAGGCATTTGACGGTTGACTCACCCATTCTCAACCCACATTCTTTAACTTTCAAAGTTTGCAATCAACTGTCCATAAATAAGTTAAACAGCCACGGGGAAGCCACACATCCCTGTCTGAAACCTTTATGAATGTCAATATTATTGTGTATGTATTTTATCAATTTGTCGTTTGTTTATGATTTGGCGGCAAATTGCAAAATGTCTTTGTCACGTCAGCATTAATTTAATGCGAGAAAATTTTCGTACAATAATTTTTTATGACTTTCGAAATCATTAAAGACAACAAAAAGGTTATGATAGACTTCGATTGGCCTTTCACGATGAAGGCCCATCTAGCGCCACTGTTTACAATTGGTTTACCGATTGACAACTGAGTTTAAACGTGGTCGCACTAATCTCAACAATAATCTGCGTGAGGGACGGCATTCTACGGCGACGACTGAAGATAACATCAGTGTTGTGCGGCGTATAATAGAGACTGACAAAAGAGTGACTTATCAGCAGATTCGGACAAGATTATGCATCGGTATGAGTCAAGTTGCACTTGACTGAAAATCGTCCATGAACATTTGGCGGTCAGGAAGTTTTGTGCCCGGTTGATACCTCATAATTTGACAGAGGCTCAAAAACTCCGTCGTGTTGATTGGTGTCATGAAATGGTTCAAAGATTTAATGGAGGTGAGTCAATTGCTATGTTCGACATACTTACGGGTGACGAAAGCTGGATTTATTTTTATGATCCTGAAACTAAAAGACAGTCTGCTGTCTGGGTGTTTCGTTCCGAGGAGTTGCCAACTAAAGTGAAGAGAGGTTGAAGAGTGAGAAAAAGATGGTGGCCTCGTTCTTCGGAAGGACAGGTCATTACGCAACAACTGTTTTATAGGATCGAAAAACAGTTCCTGCAAAGTGGTACACTAACAATTGTTTGGGACTTGTCTCAAAAGTTCGAGAGAAACGACCTCGCAGTACGATCCTCCTTCAACACGACAAAGCCTCTTCGCACACCGCGAAACAAACAATCGACTACTTGGCGACATCATACGTGGAATTAATGGGTCACCGGCCCTATAGCCCCGACCTCACACCTTGCGATTTTTATTTATTTCCGAAAATAAAAGAAAAACTTTGAGGAAAACGTTTTATGGACGCCGAGGAAGCAGTGGCTGGGTTTCAAAGTGTCGTCGAAGAGACCCCTAAGGACGAGTGGGCAAAGTGAAACTAATAACTTGCTACTTTGTTCAGTTATTGATTTTCTAAGAACTTTCCGTGTTACCCTCGTATCTCTACAAAAATTCCTCTCATAGCACGACGTCTTATGAACCCTGACTACTGTCACTTCTTATAATACGTAAAGCAGGTTGCTCATTTGGTCATTTAAATTGTTACTGTACACATCTGCGTCTGGTTCTGATACGCCAGATTGCATAGCTATGTTGTGTAGGACACAACAAGCTATATTTATAATTATTTTGGCGTATTTTTTGGGTTTGTAATGCAGAGTAAGATCCCTGTTTACGCATCGCCACCTATTTTTCATTCATTAACAAAGCCAACAAAATTGGTAAATCCAATTGGGCATGCCTTAAGCGCATTAAAAAAATTACGTATAACATAATTATACTGAATTTTTTAAAGTAGTTTAAATACATTTTGGCAGCACTATCGGCTTCAACACCCTCGAAAACCATGAAAATGACACTTATGATGAAAAAATTGGTACCTACTTCAGCCGCCATCTTGGGCTTACATTTCGACAGCACTATCAGCTTCAATACCTTCGAAACCTATGAAAATGATACCCATGATGAAAAAATTGATAGCTATTGCAGCCGCCATCTTGGATTTACATTTCGACAACCCTATCGGCTTCAACTCTCCGGAAAACCATGAAAATGATACCCATAATGAAAAAATTGATACATATTGCAGCCGCGATCTTGGAATTACATTTCGACAGCACTATCGGCTTCAGCACCCGCGAAAACCATGAGAATGACACCCATGATGAAAAAATTGATATCTATTGCAGCCGCCATCTTGGATTTACATTTCGACCGCACTATCGGGTTCAACACCCTCGAAAACCATGCAAATGACACCCATGATGGAAAAATTTATACCTATTGCAGCCGACACCTTGGATTTACATTTCGACAGCACTATCGGCTTCAGCACCTTCGAAAACCATGAAAATGACACCCATGATGGAAAAATTTATACCTATTGCAGCCGCCACCTTGGATTTACATTTCGACAGCACTATCGGTTTTAACAACCTCGAAAACCATCAAAATGACACCCATGATGAAAAAATTGGTACCTAATTCAGCCGCCATCTTGGATTTACATTTCGACGGCATTATCGGGTTCAACACCCTCGAAAACCATGCAAATGACACCCATGATGGAAAAATTTATACCTATTGCAGCCGATACCTTGGATTTACATTTCGACAGCACTATCGGCTTCAGCACCTTCGAAAACCATTAAAATGACACCCATGATGGAAAAAGTTATACCTATTGCAGCCGCCACCTTGGATTTACATTTCGACAGCACTATCGGTTTTAACACCCTCGAAAACCATCAAAATGACACCCATGATGAAAAAATTGGTACCTACTTCAGCCGCCATCTTGGATATACATTTCGACAGCACTATCGGTTTTAACACCCTCGAAAACCATGAAAATGACACCCATTATGAAAAAATTGCTACCTAATTCAGCCGCCATCTTGGATTTACATTTCGACAACCCTATCGGCTTCAACACCCTCGAACACCATGAAAATAACACCCATGATGGAAAAATTTATACCTATTGCAGCCGCCACATTGGATTTATATTTCGACAGCACTATCGGCTTCAACACCTTCGAAACTATGAAAATGACATCCAAGATGGAAAAATTGATATCTATTGCAGCCGCTATCTTGGATTTACATTTCGACAGCACTATCGGCTGCAGCACCCGCGAAAACCATGAGAATGACACCCATGATGAAAAAATTGATATCTATTGCAGCCGCCATCTTGGATTTACATTTCGGCAGCACTATCGGCTTCAGCACCCGCGAAAACCATGAGAATGACACCCATGATGAAAAGATTGATATCTATTGCAGCCGCCATCTTGGATTTACATTTCGACGGCACTATCGGGTTCAACACCCTCGAAAACCATGAAAATGACACCCATGATGGAAAAATTTATACCTATTGCAGCCGACACCTTGGATTTACATTTCGACAACCCTATCGGCTTCAACTCTCCGGAAAACCATGAAAATGACACCCATGATGAAAAAATTGGTACCTAATTCAGCCGCCATCTTGGATTTACATTTCGACGGCACTATCGGCTTCAACACCCTCGAAAAACATGAAAATGACACCCATAATGAAAAAATTTATAGCTATTGCAGCAGCCATCTTGGATTTACATTTCGGCAGCACTGTCGGCTTCAACACCCTCGAAATCTATAAAAATGACACCCATGATGAAAAAATTGGTACCTAATTCAGCCGCCATCCTGGATTTACATTTCGACAGCACTATCGGCTTCATGGTAATCGATCTTTTTTGTAAATGTTAATCTTTAGTAAGTATTTTTCTAATAAAAATGCATATTTTATATTTGTACGTTTGGGCTAGGTTAAATAACTTTGTTTCTTTATATATTTGAATGGTTGGTGTTAAATAGTTATATTGGAATAATATTTTTATGATTTTATTTTGTGTTACTTGTAGTTTTTGCAGGGTTGATTTGGTGGCTGAGCCACACACCTCAATCCAATAATCTAAATGAGGCTTGAGCAAAGAGTTATATCTATACATATCTATCTATATATATAATAATCTATCTATATATATATATAATAAATCTGTAGAAAAGCCGTGTCTGTAATTGTAACATATTTCTGAAAAAACAAGGCCATATTACTAAATAAAGTGTGCTGAAGCTAAATTAGTGGTTTTTAGAATTTTTGTCTGTCTGTCAGTCTGTCTGTGTATTACCGATTCATTCAAAAACTACTGGACCAATTTGCATAAAATTTTATATGTAGGTAGTTAGTACCCCGGGGCAACATATAGGCTACTTTTTATCCGATTACGAACCTTAAAAAAGAAGGTTAAGTATTTTTCTTCTTTAAGATGTTAATTTTCTATTATATATGATTATTTTAGTTAATAGGCGGGATGACGGGTGTTTTTAAAAGAAATAATATATTTGATAATTTAGTTTAAATCTTTGCATAACAATTTGAAACTCCGCTGACGATATACGTTTTAATTATCAAAACAGCGCCATCTATCATCAAATGAAAAAAGCCTACATTTTGCCTTTAGTAACTAATAAATTATATAAATAACTTACATTTATATGTTTAAATAATTACATTAATAAAATTATTTTAAAATCCTAAGTCTTAATTTAATCGTTATTTCATTTTAAAAGTGCAATAATTAAAATTTTAATAATAATAGATAAAAGTGACATCTATTATCTAAAAACATCATGACATCATCTATCAAACGTATGAACATTTATATTACTTTGAACTAAAAAACATATCAATTTTTATACGTTTAATACTATATCTGTATGTAAACTGATTAAAACTGGTCCGTCCTGCAATTATTGCAAAATTCTCATGAAATCATTATTTCGTGAAATGGTGTAATTTCATGATATTTATCACTGTTTGTTGACCCTGTCATAATATAGCTTAGCCAAACAAAGAATAGAGATCGTTTAACGGTATCACTAACTTAACACAATATTGCTATTTCATGACAATATCTTCATATCGTCAAATAGTTTTTCACCGCTAGCGGCGCTGATAGCGTGTTTTTTAACGGAAACAGATTTTTTAACAGAACCAACATCACTTATTGCCTTTTTTATATAATAAATAAATGTTCCCGGTTTTGGGGTGGCTCTTGAGCCTTTTTTCTTCTATATAGTATAATTTTGACTTTCGTAGTATTAATGTAATTTAGCGCCCTCTACTTTCTCTAAATAAACTTATGATAAGTAACTGATAAAATTAAATTTTAGAATGCTACCGAATTCTTATGCAGCATCAAAAATTGTCACACTTAAAAATATCCAGACCGGTGGTCATTATTTACCACAATAACCACGTTTGGCAAAATGGCTAACAACACTGTTGTACACAAAACTGAGATTAGGAGAGAAGCTCTTTAGTTCAATATATTGTTTGTCTGTCGGCATAGGTTTCATTTTACCTACTTCATATTATGTTATCACGTTATCTGATGTAAATAATTGGAAATTAAGTGCACTGTGTGATTTTATCTCTATTTGATGGAATAGTTCGTGGTATCATTGGGTCTCTAATTACTCGGTAGATATGTTCAACAATGGTACAAAGGCTTTGTTTCAGTTTTTATGAATTTTATTTAAACAAATACGAGAGCCGTGTAGCTCGCCGTGAGATTTCATCACGGCAAGGGAGCAAAACGTGTACGAGTCCTTTGAGGACAAATGAATCTTTTATGGGAATTTTTACACACTGACTTACTACATAGGTACCCAGTGAAGTGGTGAAGAAAAACTTCGTGGGCAAACCTAAATATCGGAGTAGTAGTTGAAGGATTGCGGTATACTCTTTTCTGCTCACAAACACTATAGGTAATGGGGAGCCGTGTGCACAGTAGTGAGACGTATGTAAGCTGCTACTTTAGTTTTTATATTATCAGACAAATAAGATTTTTGTGACAGTAGTGGTTTCATAGCTCACACTAGATATGGAAATGAACAGGCTGTTGCGAATAAAATACTTTAAATATCGTAGATTGCAGATTTTACTTAAACAAAGATATATTTTATTTTACTTGTCAAAGGCAAAGGTAAATTTCATAGTACATAAGCATCATTATATATTTTTACATATATGTTAAATGCAATTTGAAGTGTCGATTTACCACGTTCTCGGCGGTGAAAGAAAACCTGAATATCTGAGAAGTTCCCCAGCTGAGGTGATCCAGCGTTGGCACTTTTTTTGGCCAAAACCTCTGTGGCCTGTGCCCAGTAGTGACATGTATGTAGGTCGCTACTTTTTTTAGTTTTAATGGGGCAGTTATGCTGTTTTTATATCATTTATATTTTCGGAGATGTTACGTTTTTGTTTTCACACTACCGTAAATATTAACGGTAGCAAAGATTCGAAAGAATAGAACTCATCACCGTTATCATTACAACCTATCAAAAGTCCATTGAACTGAACATAGGTCTCCCCCATAACTTGTCAAATAGGCTGGATATTTGCTATAGTTACCACGCTTGGCAGGCAGGTTGGCATCCGTAGCATTTATAATTTTGAACTGTTGTCAGGAACATGATGTTCCCCATCTCCTGTTTGTTTTCCTCTATCGCCTCTTAGGACACACACGGAACGATATGAGGTGGCGGATTCTCTTTCGCCGCCACAACAAGGCGAATATTTTTCTGCTTTCGAACATGAGTGTAGTTCTACCCACGTTCACTGCGAATAGAACTTTATTTGCAATAAAAGTAATCATAAGGATTTTAGCGTGTTTAATTTTAATTTTTATAATTGATGACGTTTCGGGCAATATACAGAACCCATGGAGAGGGGGGCGGGGGTTTATTTGTTGTCTATCAGATCTGATATAATGGTTGGGACGATACTCAACATGTTGACACACTTTCAGACTTCTCCGAGCGTCTGTGCTTCACATCAGCAATACGTTGTTTTACGCAAATTTTTATGGAACTTTCTTCCAAAGATGTGTTTTGTACAACCCGCTTAAATAGAAGTTAAAATGTAACGTAATTTATTACAATTTGTTTTATGATATGTGCAGTATTCATCATTATCAGAACTGCATTTATGAAATGTTGAAGTCTATTCGAACGTAGAAAAAAAATCAGAATCTATTTTATGGTGCCAATCAATATTAAATGGAAACAATGATATGAATCATTGTTTCCATTTAATCACCCTTTTTACTGGAAATGAGGCATTCCATCTTAGTCCTCACAGGTGACAACGCATCTACATTTTGATTTGTAATAGAGGATAAATGTAGATGTCTATGGGCCGCAGCAACCACTTACCATCAGGTGGACTGTGTGCTCGTTTGTCACCCTGATCCTATAAAAAAAAATCAAATATCGCATAAAAGACCATGAATTCATCATTATTTTGATAAAAATAAATTATGAATGAATGTAAAGAGTAAATAATAATAGTAAATTTGGATTCCAAGACTATTTATCTTTGTTATGTATAAATACATCGGAAGACAGGTCCAATATAAAAAAATTGTAGATATTTCTAGATATAATATGATATTAATGCAATTCTGAAAAACTTATTTCTGCACGTGTCCCTCAATCATCAAAGTCCAATAGTCTTTGGGAATTCAAAAAATTCTTTGAAAAACTGACATAGATACACAGACACCGACTTGACTCTAAAAGTGATCGAACTTTACTAAATTTGGCGTGGAATACATTAAATGATGTTTCTAAAAAAGAAGACCACGCGAGCGAAGCCGCGGGTAAAAAGCTAGTATGGTATATTTGAAATGTCTCGGGAGGCATCGAACTATTGTTTTTAAAGCTCCTGTTAATGAGTAGATTTTACTATGGATCTCTTCAATATGCTGTTTCCAGGTAAGCTGACTGTTAAGAACAAGGCCTAAATATTTCTCGTTATGAACTTTAGTTAGTATTTCACCATCAATGGTAAGAGGCTTGTGACTTTTAATTTTTTTATTTTTTGCTGAGAAAATTATGTATTTTGTTTTTGAGGCATTGATTGTTAGTAAGTTTGACTGTAACCAGGTGTGTAATATGTTTAGGTCATGCTGAGCTTCACTTAGTACTGATTCTAATGCGTGGCCAAAGAAGAAGAGGCTATCAGCATATAAAGTGATATCTCCCTTTAGTCCAATTTCATATATGTTGTTTACATAAATAAGGAACTACAAGGGTCCCAATATTGATCCCTGTGGAATGCCACAAGTAACCGGTTGGGGGTTACTTTGCTGATTATTAATTTTAACAACTTGAAATCTATTAGAAAGATACGATTTCAAAATATCATTTGCCTTTCCTGTGATACCTGTGTCACATGATTGACTGTGTCAAAAGCCTTTTTGAGGTCAATAGTTGCTGATACAGTGTTAGACTTTGGGCGGAAGCCATATTGCTTTTTATAGAGGTAATCAATAGAAGTCAGGTAGTCATATAGTTGTTTATTTAGTATTTTTCAAGTACTTTCGACATTACCGGAAGTACCGATATAGGCCGATAATTGTTTGGATCTTGTTTGCTTCTGGCTTTAAATATAGGACTAACCTTTGCAATTTTTAAGGTGTTTGGAAAATAGCCGTCATTTAAACATGTATTAAAACAAATTGCGAGGTTTTCTGCTATATTGTCTTTAACGCACTTTAAGGATTGTGTGTTCATGCCATCTAAACCGGAACTAGCGTTAGAATCTAGGCCTTTTATTATTTTCAGTACCTCGTCTGCGGTCGTTGGGTTTAGTTTTGATAATTCGGTATTGTTGTTTTTAAGTTTTTTGTATGGCAGTGTTAAATTTTTGTGGTATTTTTGCGATATTTGTGAGTATTTTAATATATCGTATATATATATTATATATATATATATATATACGATATATTAAAATACTCACAAATTTCTTTAGTGTTTGAGATTTGACCATTGGGGGTATTGATTTTTAAAGACCTTAGGTCTGTCAAATCCGATTTATTATTTGACAGTCTATTAATTAGTTGCCACATTTTTAAAGGACATTTCTTAAAATCTGTAAAAACCTTATGATAAAATTGTTTTTTAGCTAATTGGATATTTACAAAAGTGTGGTTTCTTTGGTTTATGAATTCTGTTCTCAAATTTTCATCTTCAGGTGTTTGTTTTAAGCTGTACCATAGTAGGTTCCTTTTATTTATTGAAGCAATGAGGTCCCTGTTTATCCATTCTTTGCAATGTAGATTGGTCACTTTTGTTTTTCTTACTTTGTTTATTGCAATAGTTTGTAGTAGTTCCCATTCTAGCTCCTCATATATTTGAAATAAGTGATATTGAAAAATTTCTTCAATATCTTTCTGCAAGTTGCTATAGTTAATCGCTTCATATTGATTTTTTGTTATGCGTTCGGCTTTAGGTCTGTTTAACTCGAGATATATTTGCTTGTGCTCAGCTATGGAGGATTCAATAATAGACATTTGGAAAGTATTATTTTGTAAGTTAGTACATACATGATCTATAATGGTTTTTGACGATGTGGTTTCACGAGTGCAATATTCGATGCTGATTTTATTCATTATTCTTATGTTATTCTCTCGCAGTAGTTCCTTGTATTCTTTTATTTATGGGGTAATGCGACTGATATTGAAGCTATATTTGTTTTGAAGAACAGAGAGCCGTTCGGGCGATTTACAACCTAAATTGTAAAGACTCCCTCAAACTAAAATTTAAAGAAATAAACATATTAACTTTGGCATCGCAATATAATTATGAAAATGTAATGTATGTACATAAAAAACTTAAATAGCTTTAATAAGAATAAGGATGTGCATACTTTAAACACTAGGAACAAACATAAGCTTGTAATACCAGTTACTGGACTCCACAGAATCAGTAATTCATTTATGGGGTAATGTATACGCTTTTACAACAAAATCCCAGAACATATTCAAAGTTTGTCAATAAATAATCTTAAAAGTTTTATTAAAGAAAAACTGTATAAAAAGGGTTATTATAATATCAAGGAATTCATGAATGAAAATAACCCCTGGGAATAAGGTGATCGCCAACATGCTGGTTCTATGAAAAATTATTTAAAAATTGTATAAACGAAATTATGTTTGGAAACAAGAAGTCCCGCTGGGTTTCTTGCTGGTTCTTGCCAGGACAGAGGTATTTTTCGAACCAGTGGTAAATAAAAAAATTACTTTCAATAAGAATTATGTAACAATCGATATTGAATAAAAAATTATTCTATTCTATTTACGTGTTTGTCGTTAGTAAGTAGGTTTAGATTAAAGTCGCCGAAGACAATAACTCGCTTTCTTCTTGCAAGGTGTTGGTTATAATTTTCAAGAAACTTGTCAGTACTTGCTGCTGGCCGTTTGTATATGACACCTATGTCTAGGGAAAAAGTGTCAAGATATACCCATAAAAAGTGGTTCCCGTCTTCACATTGCTTCTCCAATAAGTCATGTTTCAAATCCTTATGAATGAACAAAGACACACCACCACCTCTAGAATCTCTCCTGTAGTTATAGTAGTGAACATAGTTTGGTAATTTATATCTCTGTGCTTCGTCTTCGTTTTTTATCCAGGTTTCCGTAATAATTAAAACATGAATCTTTATTTCGAGTGATTCAATAACACAACGTATTTCATTTAGTTTACCTGGCTTCACTAAACTGCGAATATTGGCGTATAAAAATTTTAGTGCTTTGTTTGTAATAGTTATATCTGCATAATTATTATGAAATTTATGAGTTAACAAAAAATAAGAATAAATTTATTTATTCTTATTTTTTGTTATTGTATTTTCTCTGGTGTCCCGTTTTTTGTCTCCTGTTTTATTATTTTGGGTGTTCCTTTTATATATTTTATAATTAAGTCATTTTCCCCTTTTTGATTGCGATGACGTAACTCTTCTCGAAGGTTCACCATTTCTTATTTTTGGTTAGATGTTTGATCGGAGAAGATTTTTACATTGCTAACTTTGCAGTTAGATTTATTTTTTAATATGGTTTTTGTTATATCTGGTGTTGAAAAGCAAACTTTTAGTGGGCGCGTTTTCTTCCCATCATACTTGCCTAGGCGCATTATTCTTTCTGGTTGGGGGGTAAGTGGATATATGCCTGATAGTACTTTCATCACTTCACATCTATCGGTTTCTCTCTTTTCTTCCATATTTTCTGAATGTGGTCCGAAAATGCCTGCGATTATTATGTTCTTGGTACGCTCTAAGCGCTCTTGAACTTAGGTCATTATATCTGCGTAATTATTCGCTATCGGTGTAGGACGTTCTAATTGTAAAGGGGCATGTACAGTACTCTGGAGAGCCTGTACATCTTTTTCAATACATTTAATTTTTTCTTTGTTATTAGTGACAGTATTTGTAAGTTTTTGTATTTCACACTTGAAGTTATTATGTTCTACAAGCAGCAAGTCCGTTTTAGTTTTCATATCAATAAGTTGTTCATTGATAGATTTGATATCTGTTTTTATGGAATTGATGTTTTTTGTCTGGGTTTTACCAAATTCCTTTAACGATCCCATAATTTCCTTTTTAAATTCATAAAATTGGAACGAGAAATCATCCTTAGGTACTTTTCTTTTGCGTCGTGACACATTTTTATATTCGTGATCAGTTGTTGCAATGATTGACAGGTCAGGCTGAGAACTACTATTCACTATTTGTCACTAGACTTGGTAGTAGGTGAACGTTGGACACTCATGTTGTTGTATATATAACTATGTTTCGCGCTCAGCTTATTGCTCCGCTCGGTTAATATGTGAGTGACCCTCACTATGGATTAGTGCTTTCCGAAAACCAGTAGTAAGTTAAGGGTAAATTAAACATAAGAATGACCTTCAATAAATGTTATTTATACTCTATATTGAATAATAAATTGTCTATTTTTTATTTATATTGTTTGCGTAAATATAATAAATCCCAGCCAGTTTACGACTTATGTTCTTACCAGGAGCACACTTTATTTGAAACAGTGAACAAAAACATTAACAATAAAACTATTTACTATACTTTGGGCACAATTACAGTTTAGAATTTTGTAGCACTACTATTTTGAACTTTATTTGTCGTAAGTAAAGAGTAAACACGTCCGCTCACTACGCGAGTCAGTCGACAACCCTATCGGCTTCAACACTCTCGAAAACCATGAAAATGACACCCATGATGGAAAAATTTATACCTATTGCAGCCGCCACCTTGGATTTACATTTCAACAGCACTATCGGCTTCAGCACCCTCGAAAACCAAGAAAATGACACCCATGATGAAAAAATTGATACGTATTGCAGCCGCCATCTTGGATTTACATTTCGACAGCACTATCGGTTTTAATACATTAATAATTTTTTAAAAGAAAAAAAAATACCCTCGAAAACCATGAAAATGACACCCATGATGAAAATATTGGTACCTAATTCAGCCACCAACTTGGATTTACATTTCGACGGCACTATCGGCTTCAACACCCTCGAAAACCATGAAAATGACACCCATAATGAAAAAATGTATATCTATTGCAGCCGCCATCTTAGATTTACATTTCGACAACCTTATCGGCTCCAACTCTCTTGAAAACTATGAAAATGACACTTATGATAAAAAAATTGATACCTATCGCAGCTGCCATCTTGGATTTACATTTCGACAGCACTATCGGCTTCAACACCCTCGAAAACCATGAAAATGACATCCAAGATGAAAAAATTGATATCTATTGCAGCCGCCATCTTGGATTTACATTTCGACAACCCTATCGGCTTCAACTCTCTCGAAAACCATGAAAATGACACACATGATGAAAAAATTTATACCTATTGCAGCCGCCACCTTGGATTTACATTTCGACAGCACTATCGGCTTCAACACCCGCGAAAACCATGAGAATGACACCCATGACAAAAAAATTTATACTACTTACTTTTAGTACGTTTTACTATTATTTATTCTGTGCTTTTAAAATATTGTAATAAAAAAATGTCTTATTATTATTATAATCAAATATTTAAGAAATTTGGTTATTCGAATATTTTGTATTTGTACAGCGATCTTTTTGAGTCGCTGCAAACAACCGAAACAATGTCCACTCACGACGGCAACTGACATAGATAATACACTATGTTTATGCCCAAATTTGGTCATGTTTACCGCCAATCAATTGCGTTCAAGCTGGTGCCTCACCCGATGGTATGTAGGTGAGATAAGCGCCGAGGTGGGGCGACCGAGCTCGACGCGTGGGCAGTCGCTCGCTCGACGCGTGGGCAAAACGTCGGTGCCCCGCCAGACACGATGCAGAGAGCCCGTGCGGCTCTCTTAGCGAAATTCAAGACCCGTCGTGGATCTAGATAGCTAGATGAAGTACGTGCTTCTTCGTCACGTAGATATGGGAATTGTGCGATATTTAACTCGGGCGAGAGTGCGGAATAGTGTACGCGCGTCTAGTAGATATACGGTCTTCGAGCCGCGCATTCCTAGTTGAGAGCTTCTCCCGGTTAATTGTCAAGATATCATTATAATTGTGTCGGTGCGTTTAGTGCCCCTTTTGCCTAGTTAGATTAATTTGCGTGTCAACGAGGCGTATTTTGACTCTGGCGCGACGTGTTATTCTGGTGCCGAATTTATAATTTGTGATAAGGGAATCCGGGACATTCAATGTCGATTTTTGTGCTACTGTCCTTGCCGTGTCGGATATCACGTGTTCGATTCTGTGATGAGTGTGGAATTAGGCGAATTGACGATAGTTAAATGTACGATGAAACTAAGAGACTGAGTAGTGACAGTGAAGAAAGAAGTGGTCCGGCGCTGAAGCCTGCTGGAGCGATGCAGCATTTTGGGGCAGCCTGGAACTCGGCCGCTGCTGGTCGCCTAAGCTTGCTCAGGTCGCAGACATTTACACCTCACTGTACACTACTCGCCATCCACTATTACATACACTCACGGCCTGCCCAAGCCTTGGTGCGAAGTTAGCTTCGGATAATGGTAAGTACTACGTGTTTCTAGCTTTCTCCCATATTGTTTATTGTAATTAGGAAATTCCACGCGGCCATATTGAGGCCCGACCTACGTCTGTTCGTTGAAACTCCGCTGATGGGCCCCGGAGGATTGCACCTTTGTGGGAGCAGCCGTAGGCCGTAACACACTATATACCAGGAACTGGCGACTGATACCGAACTGAGTGAGTGAGTAAACTACTCTGTGGCTGTAGCTCCCTATTTACAGAAATAATTTACATACAAGGCTACCAAATCAACGAAAATTTCGCCATTTTGGAGCCGAAAAAAATTAATTATAGCTAAACAAAATAAAATTACACTGCCATTTACATTCAGTGGCTTCCCACATGATACATGAAGAGATTAAAAAATAGATTGAGTTAAACAATTGATATTTTCAAAAGTTATCGTGTTTAGAAGCTTTGGGGACATGATAAATCCACACCATAAGTCACTTTAAAAATAGCAATTAATCGATTTAAAAAAATATTAATAAGTTCAACAATCATTTATCTTTCTAACAATGTGCTTTTTATATCATTTATATGTATAATATGATTGCTAGATACGATTTCATTCGATAAAACGTTTGAATCTTAATTTTTAGGCGATAGTAGAATATACCTTGCTCCGCTTAAGGCATGCAAAATAAAATATTGTAGGTATGTAAGTACTTTTATGACGTCTCTCTCAGCCCTTGAAGTGGGGAACCTCATGAAGGAATTGATTATTATTTATTGGCTGTTAAGTGGTTCCGTAACTTGAGAGATACATTTTCTAACACTTGTTTGGCCAAAATTCTTACTCATACCGACTAAACGTTGATTTTAGCCTGTTGCGTAAAATAATAACGAATAAAGAACCTAAAACAAATGAAAAAAATCTGAGGTTAGGTACATATTAACTACAGCGGATAAATTAATTCTGAGCATTATTTTATACCTTAAGCTCTAAGCTTATAGTTTTATTCGATCTCAAGTTTGTTTTAGAGCGAAGTTCAAGGCAAAGGAATTTAAATGCATTTTTGCTTAATCTGTACCTATCTTTTGAAATTTCAATTCAGAAATATCCATCTTCAGTTCGCCGAAGTAAAACCCGTTGAATTATACCACTGCAATGATTTAGATATATTTAATTTAAACAGCTATTAAAATAAAATTATTATTAATCGGTTAAATGATTAACGTTAATTATTTACTCGTATATAATATACTAATTAGTAATACTATAATATACACTTTACGTACCTTAATTCTCGTCTTTGCTTTCTTGCCTCGACTGCCAAACGCCACGTAAAATAATAAAAAGCCGTGGATCTCATTCTATTTATTCATAATAAAAATTATATAATCTTATATCAACAAAAAACCCAAAGAAACTTAAAACTAAGACTTCTCGATATAGCGTTCTCGCTGTAAAAAGATCGGTGAGAACACTTTCGTAGTTCTCTACAATGGGTAGACGATAACGTACGTCAAAAATAGATTCGTGCTACCGAAACCCACACATTTTGCGTCTTACGATTACTTAAACTATACGATAGCTATGCATAAATAAATAAAAATAAAATAAAATATCTTTATTTCAGGCAACACAGGACCCATACAAGAATGTTAGTAACAGTGAAATGAAATATAACTTAAATTATAGTGTTAGTAATTAAATTAATTTACATAAATAATGATGACAAAATGTAAAATGTAAATGGAGATGTTTGAGACCAGCCGCCACGAGGGTACCGGTAACTTATACCGTGGCATGTAGCCGTATCCAGCGCTCAAGCAGCGGCGAGTCCCACCTATCTGCCATTGTGTTGAGAATGCTATTGGAGCACACACACACAGCATTAGATATTAGTGCTTCTAAATTTTAGTTCCAAATACGCTCACGGAGCGCTGTTCATATTCCCATACTACTTTACTTAAACTAAACTGTCTCGTAAACTATACTATAAAGCCAAATGTTCGTGGTCGGGGTACAGTTATTCACCTAACTTAGGATGACCATACATTATAATATATCGTGCTGTGTAATTGTTCAAACCTCAAGTGCAGTGCGCAGATGGGTTGCTGTAGCCTGGAGTTGCAATAATAAGTACCGCGCCAACCCTTCCCCCATTTTCACAAGTTTTCTAAAAATATTTAACCACAGCTCCTCTCCCCCCACCCCGCTAAAATAAGGTACAACGGCGTGAATATTTAAAAAAATTACATTCAAGAAATATACATTTCAGTTGTACGTGTACTGAATATCGCGAATACCTAGATAGCTTGTATAACTCTTTTATTAGTTGTATATTTCGCGCGGCCACACGTCGCGCGTCTCAGCATGTCGTCCAGAGACTGCCTCAAAAAGTATAGTAATATATAAGGAAAGACTGCCTGTTCCTCCTATCGCTGCCTTCTTCTGGTCCGCTCTTCGAACAAATGAAAACAACGCGAACTATTTTTAAAATTAGGTTATGGTTTTGCCATAATTCCGCTTATCAAATAATAATAGATAATAATATTTCGGCATCTGGTTTAAGTAGAAACTTTAGTCAATTTTGGAAAGATACGGGAAACTTACTTAAAACCGGTTCGAATATTACGGAGTGTGTGGATGGCCTGACGGACACACTGGCGATTGCTGACACACTGTACTTCTCATAATCAATATCATGTAGCAGATGGGAAGGACATTCATGTATCTAAAGAGATGTTATGCGCCAGATTAATTTAGGAAAGGTGACAGGATATGACAATGTAAGCGTGGAACATCTTCGGTTTGGAGGACCGTGGGTAATTGCGTTTCTATCAGTATTTTTCAATGCCTGTCTAAAGCATGCTTACTTTTTTTATATAGAAAAGGGGGCAAACGAGCATGCGACTCACCTGTTGGTAAGTGACTACCGCCGCCCATGAACAACCGCAACACTAGGAGAATTGCAGATGCGTTGCCGGCCTTTTAGAAAAGTGTAAGCTCCTTTTCTTGAAAGTTCCTATGTCGTATCGGTCCGGAAAAATCGCTGATGGTAAAGAATTCCACAGAGAAGTTGTACGAGGAAGAAAACTCCTAGTAAAACGCACAGTCGTGGACCACCAAGCATCCAGATGGTGAGGATAGTATCGTGAATTTTGACGCGATGTGCATTCGTGAAATTTGGCGGCTGGAATTAAGGCTTTAACTAGCCTGAATGACCTTGACGAAACGGCGATCGCAGAGATTTTAGCCGATGTCAACACCGTCTAGCAACTACGTTCTGTATTACTTATAAAAGTGCAAAGATTAATAGACTGCAGAGAAGACAATTATATAAGTAACATACTGCCTGTTATGCTTGCGCATCACTGAGAATTATGTCGCGGTTACGCATCTTCAATTACATTGCACGGTGTGGTGCTGTAGCTTTGTCCGGTAGGCATCACGAGCTATCAAGTGTTCAAGTTTCAAGTACGTAAGAATTTTTATTATATATGTTAAATCGTATTTATTTGTGCCGTATTAAAAATATGTCGTCAAAGCGTTCGCTGTAAATTTTCCCGGGTTTGATCCCCGACAGCACGAATGAAATTTGTAATTGCAATTTTCGTCAACACGCATTGGGGAAGCGCGGCGGGCATTTCTTTGCCCTAAAACCCTCTCAGAAATAAAAAAAGAGTCCTGTGCCCAGTAGAGGGACTTGTATAGCCTATTACTTTACTTTGTAGCAATATTTATATTCGTTTCAGATATAGAAGGGTACCTTATGCTGACAAAAATATCATGTGGAGGTGACGAAAACGTAAAACATCTTTATACCTAGATAAAACGTTCGAAAGATTGTCAGTCATGTCATACGCCACATTTTCTATAGAGCGTAGAACATTGCAGATAGGGCAAAATAAAAAATAATCCAATATATTATGGGAACTATTTATTAATAATATATACATTTATAGGTATTTATAATAAAAGTAATGTACAAGGTGCAAGGTTCACTAGTAATGTTTTTTTGTAAACACAATCGTAAAATTCCTGTTTTTAATTTTTACCAATGGTTAATTGATGAAACGTAGTCAAGATCACTTCATATAAAATATATTTAATTAAAATTGACACGTGACCTATTTGGCCTTCTACTTACAACTCGGCGGAAATTTGAAAAGAAGATTTTGTCTTTTCACACAAGTATTGTTTACAACTGGTGTGGTTTCGAAAAGCGTGATTAAGTGTCAGCGGTATATAATCAATTAAATACTGAACTTTATTGAAATTTATTTTTTTAATTATTTTTGTTATATCTTCTTAAAAACTGACGCCATCTCACTCTTTTATTATTTGTTTTTTTTTTGTACGCATAAGGATAAATTAGACTAAGTTATATTAACTTGGATAAGTTTATATTATTTTTAATTTTATCACAAAATTTCCGCAATAAATTATTATCTTTTCTACAGTGATTCTCTCCTCTTAGTTTCGGCGTGACTGTAAGATGTTATAGTGAGTCACCGTCAGTTACTAAGCGGCCATAAATCATTATATGTATGTATAGACATACATATATACATTTTTGATTTTAAT
This sequence comes from Parnassius mnemosyne, assembly GCA_963668995.1. Classification (NCBI taxonomy): domain Eukaryota; kingdom Metazoa; phylum Arthropoda; class Insecta; order Lepidoptera; family Papilionidae; genus Parnassius; species Parnassius mnemosyne. The sequence goes on from CAVLGL010000001.1 coordinate 69,342,270, forward strand.
ATTTATGTTTTTTGAATTTTGATTAATATTTTGAAAGCTGGTAAAATTATTTTTTTCCATACCAATTGTTGGACCTGAGTATAATGCCAGTTATGCTCTTTGGCTGAAGTTATTTTTTATTTTATGCTCAATTGCAGACAAAACAATATTGATTGCGCATTTCTAAAACAAAATTTTATCTCTTCTCCTTCTAATAATAGCTCCTGCACCTTACACGGCGGAATAGTTATTATTATCTATAAGACCATTTGGGAAAACAGTTTTTTTTAACAGTTATGAGTGTAACATTTTATCAGCTGCTTCGTTTATAGTGCCTTGAGCAACACTTTGCCGGTTTCTGTACAGAAAATGATGCTGGCTTTGCAAATACGGATGGCCGCTACCATTGAATATAATTCCCGCTATGTTACACTTATTTACATAGAAACTTTAATTATCATTTGTATAAAATTCTAAATAGCACTTTTTACACAAGAAAGTAAACTTTTAGATCAGTCCATTTTGTTTTTCACTAATTAAGTGAAAAGTAAAACAAACCAATAGGAATTAAAATTTCTTGCAACTTTTTATAGAAAAGCATGACCTTATCATAATTAAAAGTCAATCAATTAGCCATGTGATAAAACTTTTAAGTGTGCCAGTCAAACATTAATGATGATATTCGGGTCATTATACTGGAAATAGTCTTTTAAATATTTTGTAGTACAATTGATAATCTTCAGTATGATTGACCGTGTATATGACTTTTATAAGTCTATGTTATTTTTGATGAAAATTATTATTGCAGATAAAAGGCCTTTCACATTTATTTTAGTCTCGAATTAAGTTAATCAAAATGAAAATAATAACATTGGCTCTTTATAACTGATCTTTAAATGTAAAACACTGACTTGAAATTATATAATTATTGGCATTTTTTTAATTCATTGAACTTTTTTAAGATTTTGTTGAAACTCTACTGGTAAAAAAAACAAATATATATATTATAGTTCTTGATGAAAATAATGTATGCGCGTTACATCGCATCCCATCAAGGATTTCTAATGTAATTCTTGGTGTAAAGTTAAGACGTGATAATAACTGTGAACAATAGAATAACAAAATAATGAAAACATTTACATTTACATACAAAACATGTACAAAAATACTTGCTTTATAACCTTATAAATATTATTTGACCGTAATAAAATAAAACAAGGTAGTCTTGGGCATGAAAGTAAAAATAAATATTTTCGATTATTTTTGCAATATCTAACAGCCGGATCAGCGGGCGATTCTGATCCATCTAAAGATGCTAAATTTCAGCAAGCACTGTCAAATTCAATAGGAGTGACAGAAAAACGGTTCTTGATATAGAAAGGTAAACACATTATTTAACCTATAAAGTAAAATCACTTTATTACAAATCCATATCCAATAGCCCAATAGCTTTATTAACATGAGACATAATTGTACGAGTGCTTACAATACTTAACATTATTTTACTGAAATCTTAGAAAGTTTTTTTTTAAATAGAATAAGGGTGACAAACGAGCACACAATCCACCTGATGGTAAGTGGTTGCTACGGCCCATACTCATCTACATCTATCCTCGATTACGTATCAAAATGTAGATGCGTTGTCACCCGTGAGGACTAAGATGTAATGCCTCGTTTCCAGTAAAAAGATCCTCCGGTTCTCTACACTCACCATAGGAAACACAGCAGGGTTAAACTGCTATTTTACATGTTATTCCGTGAGAGCGTGGCCCTTCCCCGGTTGAGCCGACCCATTCGTGCTACAACTATATCTAATAAATATAGCTGTAGCATGTCTCTACCACGTAAAAAAAAAATTGACGTTGAAAATTTAAGTATGTTTAGAAGCAACTTTGCAATTATTTTCTATTGAGTTAATTTTTGTGGAATCGTGTTTTGCAAACCGCCACCTGAAATATGTACAATTTTTTTTCGATAATGACGTAAAATTATAAAACCATCCCCATGCATTTCAATGTGGCTCTATTCAGCCTCTTAATATGAACATACCTCGGATTTCAGAGATAATGGAAGATATAATATTATATTATTACTGTTCCGTGTGAGGCAACCTTTATACTTATATAAATATTCTCATCATATTTTTATGGTTGGTTAGAAAAATTATATCTAAATGCAAACTTTCACAGGGTAATTTTTTTTTACTATTTTTACCCAGCAAGTAGTAAAGCAACTACAATCCCATCGGTAAGTGGTTATGTAGTCTAAGATGGTGAATTGCACTGACTTAACAAAAACCTATTCACTCTTGCCTAATAGTACTAGGTAAGTATTATTTGCGACCTATTTGTGTGTGTGTGTGTGTGTATATGCGCGTGCGTGCTTGCGCGCGTGTGCGTGTGTGTGTGTGTGTGTGTGTGTGTGTGTGTGTGGGTGTATGTGTGAAGAAAAGCGTATGAGAATACGTGAAGAGGAATAAAGGTTGAGTACTAATTCGCTTACCTGTACGAGGTTGCCACTCGAGGACCTTTCTTCCTATTTTTTATATGTTTTCCAAGTTATATAGCTAGCCCATTGCTATTTCACTGTAATATTCCGTTGAGCTATGTCATTTACTCTGGTTCAAATGCAAATACCTTCATTTTTAACTTTATCATGTAGAGAAACCCCTCTCCAATTTAAAATTTTTACATTTTTTAGATGATAGTTTGTCTAACAAAAAAAAAAAACCATAAACCCAAGAATGTCTTTATATAGTTATTTATACTTAGGTAAGCACCATTCTTTTAGTTATTTAAATTGTTTGATTTAATTTGATAACAGTGTACCTAAATGTAAGTATCTGTATATTTATTTCTCTCCCCAATAATATTTTATAAAGTCGTACTTATAAAAACAGCGTTTTATTGTAATGCATAGTTATAAAATTCATTATCAACTGATTAATAAAAATATGCAACAATAAAATTACATAGGTATTAAAAACTATCGCAATATAAGTAACGAGAGCATGTTCGTCGTTCCACATCTAAATTATATAAAAATGCATTTTTCAATTTCACTAATCAACGTCGCCGCAAAAATTTCTTCTTCTTTGGGCACTTTAAAAATTCATTTATTTACAAAATAATATTTACAGTTACCAGTGTACAGATATTAACTAAATTAAGTATTTCTAGTCATAAAAATATTTATAATTGAGTATAAACTTTTAAAAAACTAATATATATTTGAACGAAGTCGCTCCAACACCGACGTGCGGTCCACCCTCGACGATGTCCGAAAACGGACTGTGACAGAGCTTACATGGCGACGGAGCATGCGCGCTCGCGTAAATATATTCAATTTCAGGGAAAAATGATATATTCTCTTATAAAACGGATAATAAAAATAAAACTCTCAATTAAAAATATTAATATTTTTAAGACCTTTTTTTTAGTGTAAGAATTATTTAAAAGGCTTGTGCCGTTTTGGAGAAATTTTGCAAAATATGACAAAGATAGGTACTCTTTGGGGATTTTTTTTCTAATAAGGGGTTGACAAAAATACAATTTTGTTAAATTAAAAACATTTACCAAATCTTCTTCTGTTACCCTGTATTTTTTCTTTGTGGATTAAATGAACAGTTATTGAGATTTTTTTACTTAAATTTCCTAGATTTAGGCATTTCAACCACTGTTAATCCGAACAATTTCTCAGAGCACTCCCCGTGGTAGATTCGATAGAAAATGCAAAAGGATGCAACATCCCTACGCAGCGCCAGTGTATCGATCCGATCAGAAAGAACTCGGTCGTCGACGATTCGTAGCGCTCTGCGCTGGATGCCGTCAAGTGGGAGGAGCTGGCACTGTGGTGCCCCGACCTAGAGATGAGAACAGTATTCCACGTCAGGCTGAACTTGCGCTTTGTAAAGTTGCAAGCGATGTGCCGGCATGAAATACTGTCTCGCTCTGCTGAGCACGCCAAGCTTTTTATAGGCCAAATTGACCTTCCCTTCCAAGTGAACAAGAAAATGTACACTATTCGATATGTCGATGCCGAGGATTCCGATGTTAGCTGAGGCAGTAAGGGCAAGGAAATTGGTGATCCAATTGCACGATTTCTCGGAAAGCCCATAGGAAGGGAGCTTCGAAAGAAGCGCTTTGTGCCAGACCCGATCGAAGGCCATCGCTATGTCCAAAGTAACGGCCAATGCCCCCCCCCCCCTGGACACAACTGCCTCCGCCCATCTATGAGTCAGGTAGACCAGAAGATCACCAGCTGATCGACCCCGACGAAAACCGTATTGGCGGTCACTAATCAGCTGGTTATCCTCAAGGTACCTCATGAGCTGGCAACTGCCAGCTCATGAGGTACCTAGTTTATAATAGACTCCATTCTTTTGGAGAACAAGGAGGTGATGGCGATAGGCCTGTAGTTGGACGGGTCTGAGCGGTCGCCTTTTTTAGGGATTGGGTGGACCAAAGCTGTCTTCCATGAATTCGGGACTACGCCTTGGGAGTAGAAGTACTGGAAAAGACCCGTTAAAATCGGTGCCAACTCCGGAGCACACGTCTTCAGAACAACGGGAGGGACTCCATCGGGCCCACTCGACTTGCTGACGACCAGGGAGAAGAGTGCTTTGCAAACCGAGCGTTGTGTAAACCGCAATCTGTAGTCATTTGGACGTGCTCGATGAGTCAGTCTGTTTCGGCATTACCACTATGGGACCTATAGAGGCACCTGTAGAGGCGGGGATGGTCGTCGCTGTCTACGCGCAGCCATAGGATGGACAGGTCCGTACCTTCAAGACTGCCGACGTGTCGAAAACAGATGTCCTCTCTGACGTATACGCAAACTCCAGCCTGGGGCGCAAAGGAGTGTTCTAATTTGTACCCCTAGTAGGAGAGATATGAAGTATCAGCCGGAGAGGACACCTGAGTCTCGGTTAAAAAGAGTAAAGCCTGCTTCGCCGTTTTTAGATGACAGTGGACAGCGTTAAGTTTGGAATGAAGTACCTTGACGTTGCAAAATTCACGGATAGCGTGACAGGGGTCGCCTTGGTCTTATCGCTCCGCTTGCCCCGAGTATTAGTAGCGAGTGAAATCAGTGCCGTCATGGGGTAGTCTTTCATTTAATTCTGCTACCATGTTGATGGGGGGTGTGGGGAGAATTGGGCCATCCGGCCATCTACACTCACCAAGCGAAACGCAGAGGTAAACCTCTACTTCATGCTGGTATTCTGTAAGGTCGTGGTACCACCCTGGTTCGAGCCGGCCCATCCGTGCCACAGCAAAATCTGCCGCGTGGCTCTAACACTGTTACTAGCCGTTAGACCGATATCCATAGCTACAACTTGTGCTAAACCGTTTGACACCATATTAATAGGCGTTATTTCCAAATATGTACATATTAGCGATGCTCAATTTGGATTTAAAAAAGATAGTTCTACGGATGCGGCGATTTTTACTTTAAAGCAAACGGTTAGTTATTATAATAAGCGGAAAAAATATTAATGCATGTTTCTTGGACCTAAGTAGGGCTTTCGACAGAATCAGTTATGATATACTTTGAGGGTAGTTACGTGATGCGGGAGTGCCATCATTATGTATTAACATATATTTTGTTATATTGATCTCATGGTATAGTAGGCAAATTAATGTAGTAATGTGGCGTGATACATACTCCGAGGAATTTCTCCTACAATGCGGCGTGAGGCAGGGAGGGCTAAAATCACCTCTGGTTTTTAATCTGTATGTTGATCAGCTGATCAAGGAGCTTAGAAGCACTAGACTGGGTTGCCACATTGGTTCTGAATGCTTTAATAACTTGAGCTATGCTGTGTTTCAGACTGGGATTGGGTCCTGATGTTGATTGGCATAGATGCCCTCAGAGTTAGCAACCCTACCTCTTTCGACATGGAGGACCGCACACTTATCAATCACAACTGACTTTAGCAATTTCACAAGATATAAGCGACTGGAGGCGAATAACTTGAGATCATCCATATAGAAAAGGTGGGTCACTTTTGCACCTCCTCTTCGAAGGTCAAATCCTCTCCCGGAACCCTCCAGTAAGCTATTGAGAGGGTTTAGAGAGAGGCAGAACGAGTGATTCTCGCGCTCAAAATGGATGTTAGTGTCTTGTATATGGTAGGTAGACACGTGATGGCGCGGTATTTGCTCGGGTCTGTGGTATCCCGGTCTTTAGGAACCAAATGAGTGATCCCAGTAGTGAAGAGGCTTGGAAGCGACTTCTGGTCGAGAGCCTCTTGAAACTGTCGGACGAGCACAGCGTGACACACCACGAACCCCTTCAGCCGTTATAGATGCAGTCCGTCGAGCCCCGGACTTTTCCAGTTCATGGCTCTTCGGACTTAGCTACGTCGTCCGGCCTTATAATGATGGTGTCCATGTGTGTAATATTCGCACACTGACTCGCCACAACTTCCGTCCAAGGGCCCTCGCTGTAGTCTACGGGCTCTGACCACAGGCTTCGCCAGAATGCGACAGTGTCGGCCTGATCGGTGCTTGGCCCGTTCCACGTACCATTGGTCGCTTCAATGATTTATAGAGCCTCTTCTGATCACTCTGGAAGACACGGTTCTGGTTGAACCGTGTCGAACTCTCGATATATCGCCGAATACGCTTTCCCCAAGCAGCGATTTTCTGCTTCAGGTCGTCTATGCGCTCCGTCAGTTTTTGCATAATATCCGGCTGGGACAAACTTATCTTTGTCCCAGCAAACGCCATCCTGAAGCTTATCAGTCTGCCGATTAGGGCTCTTGCCTTTACGATACGGTCCTCAATTCTTTTACTCCAGGCTGGGATGACGCTACTTTTTGTAGTAGCACGTCCAGCCGTGGGGAGCTTGGCGTCAATAATACGGCATACTGCCAGTACGGCTCCAAAAAGAATTGAGTCCGTATCGCAAAGGTCCCGGCTGGTTTCGAAATAGGTCACCAGCATTGGGTTTAGAGCCCTCACGACAGTCCGATTCCGCTTGCTTAGGGGTATACGGGGAAGTCGCGGTCTATTTTCGAGACGCGTAATGCGCGTTTCCCTAATCGCCTCTTCCAATATGCTCCTTATTTGCTCTTGTTCTTGTATTTAGCTTTCAGGTGAATCAAAATCTAGTAGTGACATGACGATGGCGTTAGATGATCACTATTCATTCTCATTTTGAATCGTAATAATCGATTACGAAAAATGTCACAATGAATTTTCGGTACCTGATGGGCTTTGAAATAACGATCCCTCAAAAAAACTTATCATAATGGTACTCAGAGTAATTACTAGCAATGTATGTAATTACTTGTATGTATGTATGTATAAAGTAATGGTGACAAACAGCAACGTCAAAAGATGCAAGACAATCTGTGAGTTTCTATTTTAATAAAGGTGACAAACGATCACATACTTACATATACATATAGACATCTACAAGATTCTCGATTAAGAATCAAAACGTAGATGCGTTGTCACCCCTGAGGACTATACCTCGTTTCCAGTAAAAAGGGTCACCGATTCTTTACATACGAAACACAATAGCATTTAGCAGCCATTTCACGCTGGTATTCTCCTTACCCGGTCTAGCCATCATCGTGCTATAACCATAATATAGCTCTAGCGTGGCTCTACCACGAAAGTGTACCATCAAACTAAAAGATTTAACAGTGGTAGAGCCACGCAGCAGCTTTTGCTGTTGCACGTATGGGCCGGCTCCAGCTGGGTTTGTACCACGACCTCACAAAATACCGGCGTGAGGTAGAAGCTCTGCTTCTGCGTTTAGTCTGGTGAGTGCAGGTGACCAGAGGCCCAATTCCCCCCCCCCCCCCCCCATCAACATGGTACCGGAATTAAATCATAGACTACCCCAGGAGGGTACCAGCACCCCTGGAGAATCCCTCGCTGAGCATCCACGACCATGCCACTCCACTCCTGAGCGTGTGTGCTCAGGCTGCCCCGCGTATTCTGGGGGGGGGGGCAAAATTCCGCTTAACACAATAACTGCTCGAGGTAAACTGAGCAACAAGACAAAGGCGACGCCTGCCACGCTATCTGTGAATTTCTGCAACATCAGGGGACTTCACTCGAACCTAAACGCCGTCCACTACCATGTCGAGACGGCGTAGCCGGCCTTGCTCTTTCTAACCGAGACGCAGGTGTCCTCTCGGGCTGATACTTTGTATCTCTCCTACCTGGGGTATAAATTGGAACACTCCTTTGTGCCTCGGGCTGGAGTTTACGTATACGTCAGAGAGGACATCTGTTCTCGACGCCCCGGCAGTCTTGAAGGTTCGGTCCTGTCCATCCTTTGGCTACGCGTAGATAGCGACGACCATCCGCGCGTCTACGGGTGCTTCTATAGGTCCCACAGCGGTAATGCCGAAACAGACCGACTCATCGACCACGTCCAAATGCCTACAGATTCCTTGCTACAACAGGTCCCATCCGCAGAGATCGTGATTCTTAACTTCTTTTGTCTTGGCATATGGTCTGACACAACTGGTTACTTCGCATACGCGGATTCCAGATGTAGAGGATCATACACCTTCCCTATTGGACCTTCTGCTGACCTCTCATCCGGACGGATATCAGGTTTCCGTCGATGCCCCTCTCGGCTCTTCGGACCATTGTCTGATCCGGAGTGTGGTGCCACTCACGCTACACTCGAGGTTGCGTTCTGCAGGTTGCCACCGTGCTTGGCATTACAGGTCGGCGGATTGGGACGGAATGCGGTCTTTCTTTGCATCCTACCCATGGGGGCGGGTTTGCTTCTCGCCGGATGATCTCAGCGCTGTTGCTGACTCTGTCACTGATGTGGTGCTACAGGGAATGGAACTATTTAATCCATCATTTGTGGTACCCAACGGAGGCAGATCTCAGCCTTGGTTTGGTCGCTCCTGTAAGAATGCATTACGCAGTAAGCAGGAGTGCTATCAGGCCTGGGCTGAGACTTCGGCGGCTCGGGATGTAAACACCAGCATGCTTAAAAAGGAGTAGAACTTCGCCTCCAGGTCCTTCAAAAGAATTATTGCCAAGGCAAAGTCCAGAGCACATAGGCAGAATTGGCGAGAAACTAGTTCGCCTTCTTTCGGGAATGCGTGCATTCTGGTCTCTCGCCAAGGCTGTCCAAAGGAATTTCTGTAACCCACCACTACCATCTCTGTACAGGGAGGACGATTCGCTGGCCCACGCCGCAAAAGAGAGAGCTGACTTTTAGTCTCCCTTTTTGCGTCCAACTAGACTCTTGATGATGGGGAGAACACACCGCTGACCATCCCGCGGTGTGAGTGCTCCATGCTGGATGTACGGTTCTCGCAGCATACGGTCCGCAAAGCACTCCTCTCCCTGGATATCCACAGGTCGAGTGGGCCTGACGGAATCCTCCCAATTGTGCTGAGGACGTGTGCTCCGGAGTTGGCACCGGTTCTAACGCGTCTTTTCCGGTACTCCTACTCCCTAGGCGTAGTCCCGAAATCATGGAAGACAGCTTTTGTCCACCCGATCCCTAAAAAAGGTAACCGCTCAGACCCATCCAACTACAGGCCTATCACCATCACCTCCTTGTTTTCGTAAATAATGGAGTCCATTATTAACTGCCAGCTCATGCGGTACCTTGAGGAGCACCAGCTGATTAGTGACTGCCAGTACGGTTTCATTCGGGGTTACGCAGCTGGTGATCTTCTTGTTTACCTAACACATAGATGGGCGCAGGTGATCGAGTCCAAGGGGGAGGCATTGGCCGTTACTTTAGACATAGCGAAGGCCTCCGATCGGGTCTGGCACAAAGCGCTTCTTTCGAAGCTGCCTTCCTATGGGCTTCCCGAGAAATTGTTCAATTGGATCACCAGTTTTCTTACAGATCGGAGCATCAAGGCCGTTGTAGACGGTTCATGCTCCGACTACAAACCTATTAACGCTGGTGTTCCACAAGGCTGCGTGCTATCACCAACGCTGTTTCTTCTTCATATCAATGATATGTTGCAAGCCGGTAGCATTCATTGCTATGCGGATGACAGCACTGGTGATGCTCTATACACCGGCCGTGCCAATATTTCTCGGGGAAACGTTGCCGAGTGCCGGAACAAACTTGAGTCTGAAGTCGAGTCTTTGCTGAACAAAGTCTCGGATTGGGGCGACTAAATCTAGTCCAGTTTAATCCTCAGAAGACACAAGTTTGCGCGTTTAGCGCTAAAAACAACCCCTTTGTCGTATCTCCTCAGTTTCAAGGCACTTCCCTTGTAGCCTCAGCCTGTATCGGAATCCTCGGCGTCGACATATCGAGTGACGGGCAGTTTCGTGGTCACTTGGAAGAGAAGGCCAACTTGGGCTCTAAAAAGCTTGGCGTGCTCAACAGAGCGGGACAGTATTTCATGCCGGCACAACGCATGCAACTTTACAAGGCGCAGGTTCAGTCTCACATGGAATACTGTTCCCATCTCTGGGCTGGGGCACCCCTGTGCCAGCTCCTTCCACTTGACCGCATCCAGCTCAGAGCGGCTTGTATCGTTGACGACCGAGTCCTTTCCGATCGGCTCGATTCATTGGCGCTGCGAAGAGATGTTGCATCTCTTTGCATTTTCTTTCGCATTTACCACGGGGAGTGCTCTGAGGAATTGTTCGGATTAATCCCAGCCGCCAAATTTCACGAACGCACATCGCGGCAGAACTCCCGATACGATCCACACCATCTGGATGATTGGCGGTCCACCACTGTGCGATTTAGAAGATGTGACTTAGGGACCTGCAAGGAAAGAGCCTATTCCTTTTTAAAAGGCCGGCAACACATCTGCAACTCCCCTGGTTCCCCTGCTGTTGCGGTTGTTCATGGGCAGCGGTAGTCACTTACCATCAGGTGAGCCGCATGCTCCTATAAAAAAACGATTTTAAAAAGTCAGAAATAGTGACTTGGAAGAGGTTTATATTCAAGAGTGAACTTTGTTCCAGGTACAGAATTATTATTTCACCATCTAATAAATCCAAAAACCAAGTAATAAAGAGAATATCTTCACATTTTGCTTAGTCGAGTTTTACAACAGTCAACAGTCCAATGATAAATTATTTTAAGCTTATCTCACATTAAAATTTTGCCATTATACGTAAATTTAATTGCTTTTCATGCTTTAATTGACATTCCTGGATACTATTTAATAAATTTCTCGCTGACATTATTGCGTTGCCGTTATTGTTACCTTAATAGCCCTATTAGGCCCTAGCCATATTTGCCATATTTAATGTGCTTGACAGGCGGGTTGGCAACCGAAGTTTTATTTTATTTTCTAGTTGTTAGGTAGACGCTGCTGGCTATCTCTTGGTTTGTTTCCCTCTTATGGCGCGTCTCCACCAAAGTTTTGTTGTCAACACAATGTTTGCCAACAAATGTTTCTGTCAACAAGCTTCTCCACCGAGGGAACAAATGTCGGCAACAAGCGTATTACTTTGATGTTGCCACCGAAAATGGAAACATGTTTTGTTGTGTTGACAACAAAACTTTGGTGGAGACGTGGCTTTACGGGACACACCAACGGGACGGGATGATGTGGGCTAGTGAATATTCTTATACCGCCACTACACGTTCAAAGTGTATACCTACATTTGTCAGCAACCGTTTTCACTTGCTCTGAGGTTTTTACAAACTATTTTCTACTTACAACACTTTTTTAAATTCCAATAATGTATAAACGGCATCATAGATACTAAAGAAAAATTGAAGGGTTGAACCAAATTATTATATAAAATCAAAACGTCAAAATCAAAATATCCCCGGAAATTATATAATATAAATATGTGTAGCCTAGTCAACTTGGCGCCGTGCGACATCGAGCTCTTGCCTCTTGATGACCCAACCCATTTTGATCAGTCAGCATTCGTTCTCTGGACGCAGTGTAAGAATGACGCGCTTACTTTTAACTCTTTCGCTGGCGTCTTTGTGCTGCGGCGAAGTCACCAAGCCTAACATTATTCTCATCATCGCTGACGATTTGGTAAGTTATACATTGTAATATTAAATAGAAATAATATATAGACTTATGAAAAGTTAGAAAGTACTTATAACTTTAACTTTTCTAGATGGAACTAATTTTATGATGAACAGAATCTATCAAATACACTTACTGCTTACAAAACCTAGTATTAAAAATAAAAATTACTTTTCAATATATTTAGGTACTGGACGTATAAAAGAAATGATTACAGAAATAGAGTTTGTATACACAAAAAAGTAGGGACGCTTGTTTACTCTTTGACTCATAATTTTACCACATGAGTAATGAAACCATACAGAGAGAAAGTTACGTAGTAGGCACTATTATTTATTCTGTCACAGAATAAATATTGTATTTCTGTCACAGAATTACGTAATTTTGTCACATAGTTTCTAAAGGCTGTGCAAAATTTTTACTTTATTTGGTAGGGGTGTCAGACAGGTTATGTATGTATAATAATATTTTTTCCAACTTACTTTAAATATTTTAGTTTTCAAAATATTTAGGTACTGGACGTATAAAAGAAATAATTACAGAAATAGAGTTTGTATACACAAAAAAGTAGGGACGCTTGTTTACTCTTTGACTCATAATTTTACCACATGAGTAATGAAACCATACAGAGAGAAAGTTACGTAGTAGGCACTATTATTTATTCTGTCACAGAATAAATATTGTATTTCTGTCACAGAATTACGTAATTTTGTCACATAGTTTCTAAAGGCTGTGCAAAATTTTTACTTTATTTGGTAGGGGTGTCAGACAGGTTATGTATGTATAATAATATTTTTTCCAACTTACTTTAAATATTTTATTTTCATATTTTTGTGCCTTTTAGTCGGATGGTAAATTTTAAATGTAAGTTAATTTTTTTTTAAATAATTTAATAGAAGTCACATACACGCCATGTACAATCTTGCACACTTTTTTTTTCGGTTTCTTTACTCGTGTGATTTTACTACGTAAAATAGCAAATATGGTGTCTAACATATTTGGTTCTTTTATAATAAAATGTTGGCTCTATCACCTAATCGCGACTATAATGCATGCATGAATACCATCCTAACATCAGTGTGGAATAATGTAGTTCACTGCCCGGAACGTTTATTTATTTATTGGGTCTACCAGTGATTTTAGAATACATACGTTACATACATTTCTTAAAGTATAATTACTATATTACTTGCACAGAGTATGTAAAATCATTTACTAAACTAATAATTAGTCTTTCAATTAAAATTACAACTTAATTTAACGACTATCATAATCTAACTCAACTATATATATATATATATATATATATATATATATTATAAGAAATTAAAAGAAAATATACGTACTAATTAATATGAGAAAAAAAATCACACTCAGGATAGTCAAAGGTGTTAGGCGAATTAATGTTGATGTCAATTAACTGACTAAATTTATTATATATTTTACATAAACGAGGGATTGTGGAGTTGGCGCCGAAGACCGTCCTGGTGCGTGGAGGCATGACCGGAGTAATAGCAGTACGCGGATATCTGCGTGGTACTCGAAAATTAATTTTACTTAGTAAACTGGGGCAGTCTAACTTATCACTCAGTAATTTGTATAAAAACATTAAATCTAACAATTCTCTTTTTTGGTCAAGAGTCATGATGTAAAAGTATTTTAGCCTTTTTTTTATAAGATACCACCGTTTTGTTAATCTTCGCTGAGTATGATAGATGACACATGAATCTTTTCTGTACACGCTCCAGTCTTAAGTAGTGTGTAGAATAATGTGGACGCCATACAACGCTACAGTACTGTAAGTGACTGCGGACAAGGCTGTTGTAAAGACAGATTTTTGTTTTAGCTTCTTTAAAAGTTCGACCTTGTCGCATAATAAAACCTAACAATTTAGAAGCTTTGTTTATTACACTTTCTATGTAGTAAAGATAAGATAATTTATTATCAAGTATAACACCCAAGTCTTTCACGAGCTCAACTTCCTTAAGAATACTACAGTACAATGTATATGTATAATATATAATCATCATCATCATCATCATTACAGCCCTTCACAAGTCCACTGCTGAACATAGGCCTCCCCCAAAGAATGCCACAAAGCACGGTCCTGAGCCACCTGCATCCATCGACATCCTGCATGTCTTACCAGGTCGTCACTCCATCTCGTAGGGGTCGCCCTACACTTCGCCTACCGGTACGAGGCTGCCACTCGAGAACCTTTCTTCCCCATCGGTTGTCGGTTCTTCGAGCTATATGGCCGGCCCACTGCCACTTCAGCTTACTAATCCGTTGGGCTATGTCGGTTACTCTGGTTCTACTGCGGATATCCTCATTCCTAAATTTATCACGCAGAGAAACTCCGAGCATAGCCCTCTCCATAGCTCGCTGAGCGACCTTGAGCTTCCTCATACGGCCAGCAGTGAAGGACCACGTCTCAGTTCCGTAAGTCATCACTGGCAACACGCACTGGTTGTACAATTTCGTTTTCAGGTTTTGAGGTATGTCTGACGAGAAGATGTGTCGTAGCTTCCCGAACGCTGCCCAGCCGAGTTGAATCCGTCGATTGACTTCTCGGTCGAAGTTGGACTTACCTAGTCGGACTATTTATTTATTGGGTCTATATATATAATATAATATAAAAAACACTCACGCCTGTCACCCAGAGGGGTAGGCAGAGATTATGGACTTCCATTTGGCACGATCCTGACACACCTCTCTCGCTTCCTCCACATCCATATATGTCGTTGGGGTAATATTATTTTTTCTAGTAAATTTAATATGAAGACATTTACTGCAGTTGAGTTGCATGCCATTAGATTTGCACCAATTGATTAGTTTATCTAGATCGCTCTGTAATAAAATCGAATCAATTGGTGAACAAATTATTCTCGTTATTTTAAAATCATCGGTATATAAGTATGGTGTGGAGTTTACAAAACAAGAAACAATGTCGTTTACAAATATATTAAACAAAATTGGGCCACGATGCGAGCCCTGAGGTATACCTGACGTTACCAGATTGGTTGAAGAGCTAAACTCATTAACGACTAGATAAAAAGAACGGTCGTGTAAGTATGATGAAAGCCATTTTAGCACCGGGCCTGAAAACCCATAATACGATAATTTTTCAATAAGTATTCCGTGTGGAACTTTGTCAAATGCCTTTTTAAAATCCGTATATATGGTATCCACCTGCTTCTGCGAGTCAATAGCTTCTGATAATGAGGAAGTGAAACTAACTAAATTAGTGGTGGTAGACCTACCTGGCAAAAATCCATGTTGATGCTCAGAAACGAAAGGTTTGAAATGCATTTGAATTATTGGACAAACTAAAGATTCGAACACCTTTGCAAAAACCGAGAGAACTGATATGGGCCTATAGTTGCGTATATCTTTCTCATCATCACTCTTGAATATTGGAACTACTTTTGCTTTTTTCCATAAAGCTGGAAAAGTATCCGAACACAGCGAGGCTTTAAAGATAAGATATAAAGGCAAAGTTAGGCTAGTTGCGCTATTTTTTATAAATACCGGTGGTAAATTGTCCGGTCCTGCACCTTTGCTAATATCGAGACCCTCCAGCTTTTTGAAGATTTCCTTCTGATTTATTTAGGATTTTTCGTAAATGAGATGACGGATCTAAACGACAGGAACTATTTGAATCATCATATCATCATTTCATTTCATCATTACAGCCCTTCACAAGTCCACTGCTGAACATAGGTCTCCCCCAAAGAATCATCATATACCGAAGCAAAATAACTAGAGTACATATTGCATATTTCAACTCCGCTAGTAGAAGTTTTAACTCCGTTATTCATAGCAGCTGGATACGAGTTAGAATTATTGCGTTTACTCTTTAGGAACGTCCAAAATGCGTTGGTGTTTAATTACTATAATAATAAAGTATATTTTTAAATTACTTCTGGTCTGTTGCCTTTTATCTAATAAAGAAAACAAACTGTATTTAAACATGTTGTGTGGCCATTTCAATAGCTGATGCCGAAAGGTTGGTTCATACGTGGTAGAGCGACGCGGTAGCTATATTATGGTTGTATATGTGGTAGCATGGAAACGGAGTCAGACATCAGTGGTGACAACGCATCTGCATTTTGATTCTTAATTGATGATAAACGTAGATGTCTATGGGTCACAGCATCCACTTACCATCAGGTGAACTGTTTGCTCGTTTGTCACCTTTATTCTATGGCACAAAGTAAAAATATAAATCACCCTCCCCCCTCTGCATAGGCTCCGGCCATCTTCACTAAAAGTGGTATTTTCCAGGGATGGAACGACGTGGGATTCCACGGTTCTAATCAGATCCCGACGCCGAACATCGACGCGTTGGCGTGGTCGGGCCTGGTGCTGCAAAACTACTATGTGCCACCGATCTGCACACCCTCGCGGTCCGCGCTTATGACAGGAAAATATCCCATACATACTGGTAAGTATAATTTAAGTACTGTCGTCAGACCTCAGGTACAGCCTTGATCATTAACGTGCTTGTTGATCTTGAGGTACTGGGTTCGAAGGTGGGGCCAAAATCAGTTATTGAGTGTTTCGTTTCAAGATATTTTCAGTAGCAGCACGGAGTCAGGAAAGTTGGCGGTGTTTCACTCCTGTGCCTCGGAAAGCACGTAAAGCCGTTGGTCCTGCGCCTTCGGTCTGTGAGAGTGAAGGAAGAGAAAGTGCACCTGTGCCTGCGCATACACTAGGACATTTTAACCTTGTCCTGCGCCGATGGCTCGTTTCCGTTGAGCCTGGCCGCCGTGACTTAAAGCAAAATATCACAAAAGTAGATCACAAAGAAATTTGCAAGTCTAATAATTAAACACAAAAATTCATGGATGTGATGTGATCGTTGAGATACGCACTAGGCCTAATTACATAGATCACTATCGTTTATATAAGCTAAAGTACCATACGAACTGACAGTCCATCTCATGGTAAGTAGCTGCTGCAGTCCATGGACACCTGCAGCCAACTTCAAACAAAGAAGACTCCAGATTCGTTGTCACCTCTGAGGACTGAGACGGAATGCCTCACTGCCTGTGATTATACTGTCTCTCTATACACTTCATACCGAACACAGCAGTGCACGCATTGATTTCTTGCGGCAGAAGTAAGTAAGAAGATCGTACCACCCAGACGGAGTCCAAGACAGAGAAAGAGTCCTACCTCTTGTATGGGTACGACCATTTGCTCGTATAGTGGCTGGTGATAAGATTTCGTAAGTTTTATACCCGAGCTGAAAATCATGACTTTATTTTATTTGTTTTATGTTATCTAAGCCCATGGTACTCCGCATAGGACTCACACATCACTGAGTAGTTTTATAAGTTTTAGGGCTCAGCAACACCATATTGTCCGTTGAAACCTTGCCCAAGGACTTGCCCAGGTGTATTTTGTAAGAACGTAGTCCTTCTCCGATCGAACCAAATCAATTAACTAGTAGCTTGGCTCAAATACTTGTAATAAAAACCTATAAAATTGCTTTCCAGTGCTTAGTGGCAATTGTTTTGTTAAAACGGTTTTATTACGCTTAGACGTGATAATTTACAAAGATACCGTTGAGTATCACGTTAGCAATTTCGTACAATTTATTTGTTAAAAGATTTATTTCTGTCACACATTAATTACTGCGCTCCAGTCGTAATTAATCACAAATTAGGTTCAGTTATGCGTCACATTAGAAAGATTTCTAAAAGTTATGAAGATATGGCTAACATCGAAATATTTACAAGTTTTTGAGTAGTAAAACCATATACAATATACAAATTTTTTTTAATCAAAATTAAGTTTTTTAATGTTCAAGTTGTTTTAAAAAGATTTCTTTACGTTTGAATACTGAATCTGATAACGTACTTAACAGCAGCTTAATCAGGTATTTAAAAAGACTTCAAAAAAGGGGGAGGTTCTCAATTCGACTGTGTTTTTATGTGTGTTACCTCGGAACTTTTTTCTTGGTGAGTCAATTTTGATGATTCTTTTTTTTTTATTGGAAGCCGGTGCTTTTCTTGTAGTCTCATATAAATTTGATCAATATCTGATTAGTAGTTTTCGAGTTATTCTTAATAATGAGTATTTAATTGAGTTTTAATTCTCATTTTATTTATATTGAAGTCGGTTGTACAAAATTTTTAACTTTACCACATGTGTTAAGTTATGCGAACGTAGTGCCTATGACTTTACTCTGACAACACGTTGTGCTAACGTAGAGCCATTGCAAAGCACGTCGCCTGTGACCTACGTGGTGCCTACATCCCCCATGCCATTGATGGAGACTGATATTTAAAGCTAAAGGGAGCCCGAGGACGGACTCCTGTCAGGAGAGGCCGTGTCGGGAATGAGGGTTAAAAAAATAAAACGAAATACGAACAAATGAAGGTAGAATGGAAATCTCCTACTTGTTTTAGCAGTATAATCGCACTGGCGACTAAGAGGCATCAGTCTGTAATTCTAAGAGCCCCACTGTCGTTATTATGCCTATGCCCGTTGGTTCTACTATTAGACAAGGAAGGTCGTGTTGCTGAGAGGCTGCCCTGTGTTACATTGAGACGGGTAGTGATGCTGTTGGTTTGGTTACTTTGGTGTTATCATGTAATTGGGTCCTGATAGTAAGCAGGGTTTGTTACCGAGTAGTGTTCTTTTATTTAAATACTTTCGAGAATAATTTCTAACATCAGAAGTGGAATAGTATCTTACAGTAGATTATAAACAAAAAAGGCCCAAGAACGCTTACCTGAGGAACACCAGCATACTTAAGAACCAGTCGCGATCAAAATTTTGTCAAACATCAAAACCCAATGTCGTCTTTTTCTGTAGAGGTGATAAAGCATCAGTGGTCTGTTATTTTGAATTGGGTTGAAGTTATCTATGTTGCTGTAGCCACTTACATTCTGGGGGAGTTTTGTTTTAGTTTATCACTCTAAAAAATTCACGTACCTGTTTTCCCAACCTGCATGTCTGAGAAATAAGAAAAAAATATTTCGAAGACACGCGAAGTTCACCAACACGCAGGCAACGCGGCTTTGTTTTATACTATTTTTTATATGTTTACAAATGATAAAAATCTCATTTAACTTAAAATGGAAAAGCGACCAAGTCTTAAGACACAACAATATAAATTATAATAATATGATGTATCTAGTTATTTCTTAATGGTAACATCAACTAAGAAACCTTTATTAGTTTAAGATTGAGGCCATGCTAAATAAGATATCTGCTTTAAGCTTTAACTTTTTGATTGGAAAGTAAACTTTTAGATAACTTACTTTGACGTCAATACTTGAGTGATAACACACCATATTATATTAATTTTGCATTGTAGTAACCATGTTTTTAATATTCCGCGGTATCAATAACCAATGTCACCTACCAAGTTTATGAGTCGCAGTCTACTTAATCTATTTAAGCTTTTTTTTTAAATTTTTTAAACGTGGAAGAGCCACGCTACAGCTACATTAACCCGACCGACCCGACCCGACCCGACTCATTCGTTCTACAACTATGTATACTCATAGATTGGAGGTAATCTATGTGTATACTACATAGTTGTAGAACGAATGAGTCGGGTCGGCCGGGGAAGGACCACGCTCTCACAGAATAGCAGCGTAAAATAGCAACTTAATGCTGTGTTTCGTATAGCGAGTGTAGAGAACCGGAGAC
This sequence comes from Parnassius mnemosyne, assembly GCA_963668995.1. Taxonomy (NCBI): domain Eukaryota; kingdom Metazoa; phylum Arthropoda; class Insecta; order Lepidoptera; family Papilionidae; genus Parnassius; species Parnassius mnemosyne. Next base: position 69,361,882 of record CAVLGL010000001.1, read on the forward strand.
CCTTTTAACTGGAAAAGAGGTATTCCATCTTAGTCCTCACGGCTGAGACAACGCATCTGCATTTTGATTCGCAAACGAGGATAGATGTAGATGTCTATGGGCCACAGCAACCACTTACCATCAGGTGGACTGTACGCTCGCTTGTCACCTTTATCCTATAAAAAAACTTTTTCTTTTAAATAGCACTAAATATTAAGCAAAATTCTAAAACTATTTTTACTTAGTGTTGCCCAAAATCGGTCTTGGTCTTGCAATCTTGGTCTTGTTCTTACATTTTTGCAAGACCAAGACCAAGAACAAGACCGCCTCTTTTTAGCAAGACCAAGACCAAGACTGACCGTGCAAGATTTGCGCAAGAACAAGACAGCTTGCGAGACTCTTGCGTCTTGCAGTTAGGACTAAGTGTCGTTTCAGGGAGTATAGGAGTTCGGGTATACGCTTAGGGACTCTATGAGACGCAAAAAAATATAATGAAAAAAAATTGGAAAACTGGACTTATGCACATTACGAACAATACCATAAAAATATACATAGCGAATGAAAATATCCATCAAAAAAAAAAGAGTGCATCCCTAGTTTTGACCATCGGCACTTTGATAGTGCGTGGCGTCTTGTTTTTGGCGTCATCAAAGGTCGGATACTGACCTGTCAAAGAAATTGTGCAGCTATTCGAAAGTACAAGGTCAAGATACACGTGCCGGCGGCTACTATTGATATCGCATACAATCGTCGCCGCCTCGCCACACGCACTACATTTGACACTGTTCTGTTGCCGCCACAGAGTACATGTTTCAAAGAATAAAATAAGTTTTCGGGTGCTCAGAATGGACACGAATACATTATCCTGATCTCGCGAGAAATATTGTAATTAGATAATAGGTAGGTGTCATAATAATTTATTCCAGTAAGTAATTATTATATAATTTACTATATGGATTTATAATAATTACTTACTATTATTGTTATTATTATTACCTAAAAGGTAAACATGTTCAGTAAGTTCACTGCAAATCTAGACTTTTCCAAGTGTGTGTTTTTAAAACACAAAGTGCTCGAATATGTCGTCACACATTTGATAAATATGATTGACACCATAGCACTTTTAAAACACTTGAAATGTGTAAAAATGGATCTGGATCTTGTCTTCAAGGCTTAGTTATTAAGGAGTTGGAGGGGTACCTAGGTAAACCCAGAGCCGTCATCTCGGAAGACATTTTAGACTGTTGGAGGACGCATGAGACAAAATATCCGATTTTATCGAAGATGGCCCGTGATTTTCTTTTAATACCTGCAACTTCAGTACCTGCTGAGAGATTATTTTCTAAAGCATCATTAGTAATTAGAAAACATAGAAATAGGTTAAGTGATGAGTCAGCCAGATGGTTACTTTGTATTAATGCTTTGTCAAAAGAATAAATATAAAGTAACAGTAATGTCAAAGCTGTTGTGTACATACTGTGAAGTAATTTAATTTGCATCGTATTTTATTTTTTATTTAAATAAATGGTATATTGTATAACTCTTTTATTCCATTTCATATATGGAGAGGGTCCATCAATCTCTTTCTAGAGAGATAATGTTATTTAAAATACAGTGTAGTTATTTCCATGAATTTGTTTTTATATGTATGTTTAACCACGTTTTAGCACATGTAAGCTTATTAAATGTAAACGTTTATTAAGAAACTGACGCCCGTGGCCGTGGGACACGGTAGATAGCTCAGTTGGTTAGAGCATCGGCACGGATCGCTTAGGTCGTGGGTTCAAACCCCACCCGGTGTCAGTTGATTTTTCGAATTTCTCATTAAATGTCTAGACATTTATTAATATGGTTGGTCTTTACTATGGCTATGTTAATTCAAGCTCAATATGTACCTACTCTGTTAAGTTGTTCTAAGATCTAAAGTAACGTTTAATAAATAGTAATAGGCTAATAGGTCATTGCGAGACTTGCGAGACTCTTGCTGCAAGACCAAGACTGGGAGCGCAATACCAAGACCAAGACCAAGACCAGGTGTATTGGCGCAAGACCAAGACTTGCTAAGTCTCGTCTTGTTCTTGCATTTGGGCAACACTATTTTTACTGATTTTATCGCGTTTAATATGCTTATTATTTTAACTTCCGGCTATGAAAAGTTTAGAGAACCGGCACCCGAAACGTCGGGAATTAAAAAGTTAAATTAAACGCGATGGAATCCGTAAAAATTAGTTTCATTTAATACACGTATACTGTCATTGCAGCCTGTTAAAGTCCACTGATTGCCTCATTGGGGGATATTTGTTATTATATATAATTTATAGTTGCCACGGTTGGCAAGCGGGTTGGCAACCGCAGTTTTTTAATTTTATTCGTTATTAAGAAGACGCCGCTGCTCATCTCCTGGTTTGTTTCCCTCTGTCGCCTCTTACGACACCCACGGGATGATGGGGTAGTGAATATTCTTACACCGCCGCTACACGGTATAAATAGTAATACATAATATTCTATATACTATATCACACACTACATGCCCATTCCATGAAAAAAGTTGTTAACTTACTTTTATTTTGGTTACATTATTTCATTCTAGTAAGATTAATATGCAAGATTAAGATTTATACAGAAAACAGTATAATAATAACATAATATATAGTACAATCACATAAAAAGTTACATAATTAAATTGATTATTTTAATATGGCCTAGTTCTATTAAAGTTAGTTAATATATTAAAGTTAGTTAATGACTTAAGGTTTATACAGAAATCAGTATAATAATAACATAATATCTATATATTAATCAATCTACAATCACATAAAAAATTATATAATTAAATTGATTATTTTAATATGGCCTAGTTCTAATAAAGTAAGTTAATGAATTAAATAGTTCTATTAAAGTTAGTTAATATATTAAATTTAGTTAATAATTTAAGGTTTATACACATAAAAATTGATACAATTAAATTGATCATTTTAATATAGCCTAGTTCTATTAAAGTTAGTTAATGAATTAAATAGTTCTATTAAAGTTAGTTAATGATTTAAGGTTTATACAGAAATCAGTATAATAATAACATAAAATATAGTACTGTTTAGGCCCAAAAATGGTCATGTTAGTCGGCATACAATCGCCTTCGGCTTGGCGAATCACCCGAGGGTGTCGAGGTGAAGTAACTCCGACGGCGGGGGGAGCGGCCGCGTGCCGCTGGCAGTGGCTCGACGCGCGAGCAGAATAGTAACTTTGGGGCCGCGGTGCCGTCGCAAGGTTAACGTATTTTGTAGTGACCGTGGCAACGATTTCGCGCGACCAGTTTTTGTTTTGTGGTCTGGATTTTCAGTATTCGTGCACGTTACTTCGCTACTTAAATTGTTTACATGAAGACTGCCTCGGATTAGGTGGTATATTGATTGCTGTGAGTCGACTCGAGCTGCGTGCTTACCTCTGAATAGTGTCGATTTTGTTAGCAAATTTGTGCAACGACGAGAAATTGTGTAGTCTAGAACATTAGACGCTGGGTTGACTAATTGTTGAGAAGTTAATGTTTAATTGTACCGTTGCGTTAAGTGCCTTAAAAGGTCGCGTTCGGTTTTCGAAATATTTTGTTGTGGAGTGAACGGAAGTGAACTTTGACCCACCGTTACCAGTCGTGCCGCGTGTTACGTTTTTAATTATAATTAACGGGATTTAGTTTCGTTTTTAGGTTAGTTAAATGTACAATAAAGTTGATAGACTGACATAGTGAATTGAAGAAATAAATTGTCCATTGCTGCCACCGCTGGAGAATATCCCGCCGGGGGGCAATGCCGGAGTCAGGGTTGCTGCTGATTGAAAGGGCTGATTCGGGTTAAACATACATACAACTCTCACACACTACTTACATGCACACTCACGACAATTAACGCCTGAACGAGCCCTGTGATCCTTCTTTTAGAATAGAATAGAATAGAATAGAGCCCCACACTTAGTTGTCCGTCGAACCTAACAGCTGTATGGGCCCCTGTATGGTAGACCTTAGTCTGGGCAACTAGGTGCGTGTACAAGTACAATCACATAAAAATTTATATAATTAAATTGATTATTTTAATATGGCCTAGTTCTATTGAAGTTTGTTAATGAATTAAATAGTTCTATTAAAGTTAGTTAATATATTTAAGTTAGTTAATGATTTAAGGTTTAAACAGAAATCAGTATAATAATAACATAATACCTAGTCAGGTCATAAATTCTGTCACATGTTTAATATAAAATAATTGAAACAAGTTTATTCATTATGTAACTATTTATATACCAAAATGAACTTAACAAAACATAGATTCTTATGACACTAAAGTTTATTCAAAATGACCTCCGTGATTTTGAATACAGGCCTTCAATCTGCGCGGCCAGTCGTCTATCGCAGCACGAACGAGGTCCATGTCAATATCGGCGGCTGCCTTAATCAAGGATGTCTTGAGTGACTCCAAATTGCGATGAGGCTTTGAGCACGCCTTTTCCTCCAAGTGTTGCTTTATCTTGTAATCTAACAGATTCAAATCTGGACTGGAGGAGGGCCAGTCTTCGTGCCGGATGAAGTCGATTTCACGCGCCGCCAGCCAGTCTTGTGTGCTCTTCGCTCTATGAGCTGGCGCCGAATCTTGTTGGAATACCCAGTGCCTGTTATTGAACATGGTATGAGAAACAGGTTCCACAAGGTTCGTCAGGACTGTATTTTGATACACAACTGCATTCGTTTTTACACCTTTCTCACAAAAATGTACCTCTGTTAAGCCCCAATAAGAAACTCCCAACCATACCATGAGCGAGGATGAAAAATGACCTCGTTGGACACGCGAAATACGGTTGCTCGCTTCTTCACTACTGTGTGCGTACACCTTATCGTTTTGTTTGTTGTAGCTCTCTTCTACGGTATAAATTTTTTCATCCGAAAAAAGAATTTCCCGATATTTTTTTCCCGCGTACCGCTTCAACAAAGCGCATCATCTCTTCAGTCTCAGGTCCATTAGACGAGCATTCAAACGATGTCCTGTTTTTCTTCGATATGCACGAAGCCCTAAGTCTTCATTTAACACCCTTTTCACCGTGGTTCTGCTTAACCCCATCTGAAGGGCCAACAGTTTCTGCTTACGTTTGGGATTTCTTTGAATTCGCGCCTTCACAGCTTTTATCACTGCTGGAGTCCTAACATACCGAGGGCGACCACTTCTAGACCTGTCATCTACACTAGAGTCTTCATTGTATCGTTTGATGGTACGATAAACGAATCTTTTGGTTATATTCAAATTTTTCAGTATGTCAAAAATTTGAATTGGCGCGTAACCGCAATAAGAGTATACAGTTTTATTTTCATAAACAATTCGAAATTCGAATTCAATAAACTTTTTTGTGGCCAGCATTCTAAAAGAAAAGTTTTTACTGTGTGACAATACTTATGACCTGACTATGTATATAGTACAATCACATAAAAATTTATATAATTAAATTGATTATTTTAATATGGCCAAGTTCTATTAAAGTTAGTTGATGATTTAAGGTTTATACAGAAATCAGTATAATAATAACTAACATATAGTACAATCACATGAAAATTTATATAATTAAATTGATTATTATAATATGGCCTAGTTCTATTATTATGTACTAATGTTTCATTAATTCTATTTTTAGATTTGGTTCACAATCTTCGATGACCTTTCTAGATACAGAGGAGTCAATTTGTTTACATGTTTTTAGTTTCTGAGAATGGTATTATAATCACATTTATTATCAACCGACTTCAAAAAAGGAGGAGGTTCTCAATTCGACTGTATTTATATGTTGCCTCAGAACTTTTTTCTAGGTGAACCGATTTGATAATTCTTTTTATTTTTTTATTTGAAAGCTGGTGCTCCTTATGTGGTCCTATATAAATTTGATCAAGATCTGACGGGTAGTTTTTGAGTTATCCTTAGAAATGATTATTTAATTGACTTCGACTACATTGATGATATTTTCATTTTTGATCCCCGACGCAAAAAGAGGGGTGTTATAAGTTTCAATGCTATGTGTGTCTGTCTATCTTTTGTGTTTTACGGTGGTAGAGCCACGCAGCAGTTTTTGCTGTTGCACGTATGGGCCGGCTCGAGCCAGGTTGGTACCACGACCTCACAGAATACCGGCGTGAAGTAGAAGCTCCGCTTCTGCGTTTCGTCTGGTGAGTGCAGGTGGCCGGAGGACCAATCCCCCCCCCCCCCCATCAACATGGTAGCGGAATTACACGATAGACTACCCCAGGAGGGTACCAGTACCCCTGGAGAATCCCTCGCTGAGCATCCACGACCAAACTAGGAGTATGGTGCCACTCACGCTCCCTTCGCGGTTGCGTACTGCAGCTTGCCGCCGTGTTTGGCATTACAGGTCGGCGGATTGAGACGGAATGCGGTCTTTCTTTGCATCCTACCCATGGGGGCGGGTTTGCTTCTCGCCGGATGATCCCAGCGCTGTTGCTGACTCTGTCACTGATGTGGTGCTACAGGGGATGGAACTATTTATTCCATCATCTGTGGTACCCATCGGAGGCAGATCTCAGCCTTGGTTTTGTCGCTCCTGTAAGACTGCATTACGCAGTAAGCAGGAGTGTTATCAAGCCAGGGCTGCGGCTTCGGTGACTCGGGATCTAAGCACTAAAGAGTTATTGCCAAGGCAAGGTCTGAGCGCATCGGCAGAATTGGCGAGAAGCTAGTTCGCCTTCCTTCGGGAACCGGTGCATCCTGGTCTCTCGCCAAGGCTGTCCAAGGGAACTTCTGAGTGATTCTTCTGATGTGAGTGCTCCATGCCGGATGTGCGATTTACACAGCGCTCGGTTCGCAAAGCACTCTTCTCCCTGGACGTCAGCAAGTCGAGTGGGCCCGATGGAGTCCCTCCCATTGTGCTGAAGACGTGTGCTCCGGAGTTGGCACCGGTTTTAACGTGTCTTTTCCGGTACTCCTACTCCCAAGGCGTAGTCCCGAATTCATGGAAGACAGCTTTGGTCCACCCGATCCCTAAAAAAGGCGACCGCTTAGACCCGTCCAACTACAGACCTATCGCCATCACCTCCTTGTTCTCCAAAATAATGGAGTCCATTATAAACTGCCAGCTCATGAGGTACCTTGAGGATCACCAGCTGATCAGTGACCGTCAGTACGGTTTTCGTCGGGGTCGATCAGCAGGTGATCTTCTAGTTTACTTAACTCATAGACGGGTGGAGGCAGTAGAGTCCAGGGGGGAGGCATTGGCCGTTAGTTTGGACATAGCGAAGGCCTTCGATCGGGTCTGGCACAAGGCGCTTCTTTCGAAGCTTCCTTCCTATGGGCTTCCCGAGAAATTGTGCAAATGGATCACCAGTTTCCTTGCTGATCGGAGCATCAAGGTCGTAGTAGACGGTGCATGCTCTGATTTCAAGCCTATCAACGCTGGTGTTCCACAAGGCTGCGTGCTATCACCAACGCTGTTTCTCCTGCATATCAATGATATGTTGCTAACTGGTAGCATTCATTGCTATGCAGACGACAGCACTAGGGATGCCTTATATACCGGCCGTGCCAATATTTCTCGGGAAAACGTTGCCGATCACCGGGACAAACTTGTGTCTGAAGTCGAGTCTTTGCTTAACAAAGTCTCGGATTGGGGCCGACTAAATCTAGTCCAGTTCAATCCCCAGAAGACACAAATTTGCGCGTTTACCGCTCAAAAGAACCCCTTTGTCGTATCTCCTCAGTTTCAAGGCACTCCCCTTGCTGCCTCAGCCAGTATCGGAATCCTTGGCGTCGACATATCGAATAGCGTGCAGTTTCGTGGTCACTTGGAAGGGAAGGCCAAATTGGCCTCTAAAAAGCTTGGCGTGCTCAGCAGAGCGAGACAGTATTTCATGCCGGCACATCGCTTGCAACTTTACAAAGCGCAAATTCGGCCCCACATGGAATACTGTTCTCATCTCTGGGCCGGGGCACCCCAGTGCCAGCTCCTTCCACTTGACCGCATCCAGCGCAGAGCGATTCGAATCGTCGACGACCGAGTTCTGTCCGATCGGCCCGATACACTGGCACTGCGTAGAGATGTTGCATCTCTTTGCGTATTTTATCGCATCTATCACGGGGAGTGCTCTGAGGAATTTTTCGGACTAATTCCAGCCGCTCAATTTCACTATCGTACATCGCGACAAAACTCGCGTTACCATCCATACCATCTGGATGATTGGCGGTCCACCACTGTGCGATTTAGAAGAAGTTTTCTCCCTCGCACAACTTCTTTGTGGAATCAATTACCACCAGCGAATTTTCCGAACCGATACGACTTAGGAACCTTCAAGAAAAGAGCTTACACCTTTCTAAAAGGCCGGCAACGCATCTGCAATTCCCCTGGTGTTGCGGTTGTTCATGGGCGGCGGTAGTCACTTACCATCAGGTGAGCCGCGTGCTCGTTTGCCCCCTATTCTATAAAAAAAAAATGCCGGCACACCGCCTGCAACTTTACAAGGCGCAGGTTCGGCCTCACATGGAATACTGTTCCCATCTCTGGGCAGGGGCTCCCCAGTGCCAGCTCCTTCCACTTGAACGCATCCAACGCAGAGCGGCTCGAATCGTCGACGACCGAACCCTTTCCGATCGGCTCGATTGATTGGCACTGCGAAGAGATGTTGCATCCCTTTGCATTTTTTTTCGCATCTTCCATGGGGAGTGCTCTGAGGAATTGTTCGGATTAATCCCAGCCGCCAAATTTCACGAACGCACATCGCGGCAGAACTCCCGATACCATTCACACCATCTGGATGATTGGCGGTCCTCCACTGTGCGATTTAGAAGATGTTTTCTTCCTCGCACGACTTCCTTGTGGAATCGATCACCATCAGCGATTTTTCCGGACCGATACGACTTAGGGACCTTCAAGAAAAGAGCGTACTCCTTTTTAAAAGGCCGGCAACTCATCTGCAATTCCCTCCCTGGTGTTGCAGTTGTTCATGGGCGGCGGTAGTTACTTACCATCAGGTGAGCCGCATGCTAGTTTGCCCCCTCTCCTATAAAAAAATAAATCTGTGTGTCTGTCTGTGGCACCGTGGCTCCAAAACGGGTGAACCGATTTAAAGCAGGTTTTCTAGTTGTGGTCTTATGTTTTATGAAAATCGGTTCAGCTGTTTCAAGGTCATCAGCTGTTTTGTTTCGGGGGTTTTGAAATTTTCTATGTTTAGTTACCTATAAGTATTTATATTGAAGTCGATTGCGATTCTTGAAGTCTGTATTTAAGTTGTTTATGATGATCATATTGGTTGTATTACGGGTCCGCTTCTAAAGAGAAATTGCTGGGTAAGTTGTATGCTTTCCCAAAAACTAGTTCATAGTACATTCTGTTTTCATGTGTACTGTTGTATTAAAGGCACAACACCAAAATGATAACCATGTACTCCTATTATCAGATTCATTTTATTGCGTAGAATGACCATAAATGTTTTGAAACCTTCACATTTTCTGCCCAGGCATGCAACATTTTGTTATATTAGGCGACGAACCCAGAGGGCTTCCGCTGACGGAAAAACTTCTGCCACAGTACTTGAAGGAGCTGGGCTATAGCACGCACTTGGTGGGCAAGTGGCACCTCGGCAGCTACAAGAAGGAATATTTGCCTTTGAATCGGGGGTATGTCCTTTTACGATACTTTCTTTTTTATAAAACCGTGTGCCAGCCAGTGCAAAACACGGCAAACCGTTTTAAAACTTGTTTGAATTTACTTAAAGTTTTCTTTGTACTTGTAGGTTTGATACTCACCTCGGTTTTTGGACGAGCGCAATCGACTTTTACGATCACACGTCATTTTATTTCGACACGTGGGGATACGATTTTCGTCGAGGTCAGTACTGACTTATTTGTGTATAATCGCCTTTATTTTGTTATATTACGATGAGATAATTAATTAATTTAAACAGAAAGAAAAAAAAACACTAATATTGTAATAGCATAATTTAGCGTTACAAACAAAGTATTAAATATTGAGTTAAACTTGGTAAAAATTACCTCTCGTACATCCGCGTTATAAAATAAAATGTTGTGTCTTACCTAGTTTGAAGAGCACCTCCTGCCCTCCCTCAATTGCGTGCACTATCCCCGTCACCACTAATCCCAGCACTACAACTACGAATACTACTATACTAGGACAGACATACCACTGACGACAATAGGACTCGGGTTTCACCTCTACATGTAGAGTGTAAACTTTGCGGTGGCTAAACTCTAAGTGAGCGGCGAGCCAAAACAACTGCTATTTATACAGCCCGCTGACGCAACCGCTCCCTACTTAAGTAACGAGCGACTGCGTCATGCGATAAAACATGCGACCAGTCACCAACTAACGTACGTAGCCGTTTGGAAAATTAAAAACAAACCGCCGCGTAACGCCCGCCTACCCTCCAACCACACAACCAATCGCCGATCACCGTGAGGGTGACAAACGACCATATTGCAAGGCTGTCTGTAATTAGAGAGCAGGCTTAAAGATATTTAAGAGAGGTGAGTTAGAAACATTTGTTTGTTCATCCAGCAGTGCAACGTAACTATTATTACTTTTTTATATCTCTAACGGTTAATGATTTCTTATATTTACGCGAACACTACACATTTAATAAAACTAATTTTACAGATTTTATCGCGTATATTAACTTATTTTATATTCCCGACGTTTCGAGCACTTAACAGCACCCATGGTCACAGAGGGGACTGAGGTGTATGACGTCCCAATGTCATAGTTAACCACGGCTACCTCCAGATTAAAAATTATTAATTTTTGTTCCGATCTACGTAGTATGAACTTACAGTATTTTGAAGTCTTGCAGTCGTATGCTTGGGTTGGGATTTAATTTTATTAATTATGGGAACCCAAGCAGATGGTAGCACCCAGCCATCTTCTCTATTGAAATTAGGATGTTTTTTGATTTCAATAGCCTCGCGAATCATCCTTAGAAGGAATCGGTGTTCTTTAGCGAGGATTTGTGGTCTAAAAAAATCTAATGTAGTGACGGGGGCGATTCTGTACGTGTGCACAGACTGCAGACTTCCCGGAGCGCCGATTCTTCACATCAGCTATGTGTTCTTTAACGCGGGTTTTTATGGATCTTTTGGTTTGTACTATATAAGAGAGACCACATTCACAATCAAGCTTGTACGAGTACACTCCTGCATCTTGCAGAGGGACATTACACTTGAATGATGGTAAAAACTGACTAATCTTCTTCGGCGGCTTGAAGTATGTTTCAATGAAAGCACGCTTCAAAATGTAGCCAATCTTGTCAGTGACACCTCTGCCATATGGCAGTACAGCAGGCACTCGCTCGACTGTGGCCGGCTTCACTCGTTCACTGTGATGTAGGCGCGGGACCCGAAACTTATTGTCGTGCAAAACTTGCTTGACAGTTGTTTACTGTCACAGATCTCTCGTGCTCTCTGAAACAAAGATTTACCCACGGTAGCTAACTGTGAAGGATGGTGATGAGAATCACGGTTTAAATATCTATCTGTGTGGGTCTTTTTTTCTATACACAGTGTGGCTGAAGGTGGATATTCATTCAGGATTCCGAATTACTAACACATCTAGAAAAGCTAAAGAATTGTTTGCCCCTAACTCCATTGTGAACTGAATTTTAGAATTTATGGAGTTAAGATGGTCTAAAAATGCAGTTACTTTATCTCAAGGTAGAATTGTGAAAGTGTCGTTTACGTACCGCTTGTAGAATCTTGGGTTTACGGGGGAAGTAAGCAGGGCTTTCTGCTCAAAGTCTTCTATGAATATATCGGCGACAATGGGACATACAGGATAATATACGACCACTCGACCAATAATAAAAAGCGGCCAAGTGCGAGTCGGACTCGCCCAAGGTTTCCGTAGCAGCAAGTAACATTATTTACTCAGGCACCTTTTACAGATTTATGATTAGAAAATAATGGTTCACGGTTTATGCATAAGGTTTATGTTTATGAAATTAAATGTTTTATTTTATTTTTATATTTGAGTTGATTGAATGAAAGGTAAATTGCGGTTTACGATTTATGACGTATTAAAAAAAACTACTTACTAGATCTCGTTCAAACTAATTTTCGGTGGAAGTTTACATGGTAATGTACATCATATATTTCTTTTTTAGTTTTATCATTCTCTTATTTTAGAAGTTACAGGGGGGGACACATTTTACCACTTTGGAAGTGTCTCTCGCGCAAGCTATTCAGTTTAGAAAAAAAATGATATTAGAAACCTCAATATCATTTTTGAAGACCTATACATAGATATCCCACACGTATGGGTTTGATGAAAAAACATTTTTTGAGTTTCAGTTCTAAGTATGGGGAACCCCCAAAATTTGTTGTTTTTTTTTCTATTATTGTGTGAAAATCTTAATGCGATTCACAGAATGCATCTGCTTACCAAGTTTCAACAGCATAGTTCTTATAGTTTCTGAAAAAAGTGGCTGTGACATATGGATGGACAGACAGACAGACAGACATGACGAATCCATAACTGTTCCGTTTTTTGCCATTTGGCTACGGAACCCTAAAAATCGGCCCAAATAAATCGTAGGTATATTTTGTAATATTACACTTGCTATCTAAAATCGTAATCTTTGTATTTATGAATACATACTTTATTGATCTTGAAGATTTGATTAACGTATCGTGGTAAATTGTTTTTGATTTGGTTTTTCTTAAAGTAGGCCAGCAATTATTAAGGCCTACTAAATTTCACCATAGGCCTTATTATACTCCTTTTTTTGTGTAGTTTTTTTGTTTTATTATGAATTTAATTCACTTTAAAAATGTTATAAGTGAAAATAAATCATACGCTTTTATTATTAAACTAATGTCGTAGTCAGAAAAAGGCTTGGTTTCAGCTGTCCAAACAGTGCAAAGACAAAGTGTGTCGAAGAATTAAGGCTTTGACATTAGAAGCTATTAAATTATGTATAAGTTATTGGTCCTCCGCCTAAGCTCTCTCAGACCGTGTCGGATTGTGATTTGATGATTGTGAGGGAATAGAGAGTGCACCTGTGCTTGTGCATACATTCGGATACTATAATTCTGTACTGTGCTGATGGGCTAGTCTCCGTTGAGACTGGCCGCTGTGACAGAAACTTGGTTGGGAGGACACTTAACCCAACAATAGACCCAATTTTCAACTCAACCTAACACTCAACGCAACTCGAGACTCAACTGACACACTGATTATAATCACGAGGAGTGAGTTTGGTTGTCAGTTTGTTCATCATTATACTAATGACTTTAAGTACTGTTACGCGAGGCAATTTATATATATTTTTTTAGAATTTTAAATCTTATTTTTTTATAGCATAGCACACAGTCCACCTGATAGTAAGTGGTTGCTATGACCCATAGACATCTACGTCTATCCTCAATAAAGAATCAAAATGCAGATGCGTTGTCACCCGTAAGAACTAAGATGGAATGCCTCTTATCCAGTAAAAAATTGTCTCCGGTTCTCTACACTCACCATACGAAACACAGCAGTGTTAAGCTGCTATTTTACGCTGGTATTCTGTGAGAGCGTGGACCTTCCCAATCGAGCTACAACTACACTACTAATATAGCTGCAGCATGGCTCTACCACGTATAAAATTAATTAATTGCTGCATTCGTGTGTTTATTGATTACAAATATTAAATATATTACGTATAAATTTGACGTTGAACGTTGTCAAATAGAAATCATAATCTGAATTTAAATACCGTTACAGGCTTCCAAGTAGCTCATGACTTGTTCGGTGTTTACGCTACTGATGTCTACACTGACGAGGCAATAAAGGTATGTTACCTATTGAAAATAAGTTTTTGTTTTAATTTTTCATTAATCATCATCATTACAGTCCTTCACGAGTCCATTATTTATCATAAACTTCCCCTAAGAATATTTCTTACCGTAAAGTAGGTACGGACCTGAGCCACCTGTGCCCATCGACTTCCTGCATGTTTCATACAAAAGTTTTTAGATAAAATATAGCCTACATCCCTTGTGGCAGTGCTCTATCTATTTGTAAAGTATCGTCACAATCAATTCAGCCATTCCGAATATTAGCAGGACAGGCAGACAGACATTTCAACCATTCTTTTTTGTTTTTAGTCGTTATTAAGAAGACGCTGCTGCCCGTCTCCCTCTGTCGCCTCTTACGACACCCACGGGTAGATATAGGGTAGTGGATATTCTTACACCGCAACTGCACGGTAGTCAGTAGGTAACGTCAACGGGTAGCAGCACCAAAGGCGTCTAATATTGCAATCGTCAATCCGCGTATTGGCTGACGGATGCCCGCTCCGCCAGGCACACACACTGTCACACTGTGCATGTACATGTCCAACCACATCCAAAGGTCGACCGCACTCGTGAATTGCAAGAACTTTACCAAGCGTTACGATTAAGGCAATCCTCCATATGACAAAAAACCTATACTATCCAGCAGTGGTCTCCCACGGCCCAATAAAGAAAAATACAACGTAACCAAAACGCGGTAAAAGTGAAACCTTCAGAAAAGTAGACAAGAGACCGAGATAATAGGAAACGCTGTATACTGTATTTTATCTCATTCTCTTGCAGACTAAACCTCATAGATGTAGATGTTTGTCTCTTTTTAGCACGCTTTTATTATAGTAAAATTATTTTGTGCGTGCAGTTGGGGTCATAAATCATAGCTCGGCCTCAGCCCGGCTAGGGCGGTGAGCAAACACAAACAACAACAACAACAAATGAATCATCGAAGGTGACGGCGGCGGTGCGGTATACAAAGGGTTGTGCGACATTGTTATGTTATGAGTCATTTGTTTTCCATTATTACCTCCGCCTAATACCTGCAAATTAGTGCAATCAAAAAAACGAAGTTGCCACCAAAAACAGCACTTTTCAAATTGCAAACGTCAAAGTGTTACTGCATGAAGCAATTTCAAACGTTTCGCAAAAGCACTTAAATTCGCAATAAAAAATATTGAGTTGGACCAAACTGCACAGAGTGTGCAAAATTTCATTGAAATCAGTGCAGTAGTTTAGGTGTTCATCGCGGACAAACAACGTGACACGTAATTTTTATATATAAAGATTTATATTTATTTTAATATAACTTGTTACATTCCAAACATTTGTACTTATAGTCTTTTTAATACATATGTAGATACCTAATTAATAATTTATTTTAAATCATTACTGTTCTTATTTTAATGAATACGTTGTTTTGTCTATTTTTTGTTCATTTTTATCACTAACCCACATAATGACAAAACTAAATACACTATCGATAACGCTTATCGACAACAATAATGCTCATCACTATGCTCGCCCCTAAGACCTGTGAGTAGCAGAGAGAACGAAATACTCCGATGATTTATGACCCAAACTGCACGGAGAAAATAATTCTAGTATAGATATCTACTCGTATCTATGTAGGTAACGGAGTTTTTTAATGTAATTTTCACCAACTTGTAAACGGACGTTTGACTTGAAAATTCACACTCGTATCAAACACCGACGACAATACAACAATTTAATGACACTATTCTAGTATCCTGATCGGGATCACTGTTTCATAATGAATTAAAAAAGAGTGAAAAAGAATTGTCACAACTCATGATCAAAGCGTGTTTTAAACGACTTCAAAAAAAGGAGTTTCTCAGTGTGACCCGTATGTATCTATATATGTTTGTCCGCGATTATCTCGCGTTTGGCTGAACCGATTTTGATGCGGTTATCAGAAAAGTATTTGTTACATTCTGGAGAAGGTTTTGGTATACAACAAATGGATACCCCGTGACGTCGTCCGCATGGATCCGTTATTGAGCGATATATTAGTTCAACTCGACCGATTTTGTTGATGCGATTTATTAGCAATTTGAAGTAGTTTTTTGCTTTTTGTTAAAAGTTATAATTTAAGTTTTAATGATAATATAAGTGTCGCTTTGTCTTTTCATCGCGTTTCAAGTCACAACGGTTCTAAAGAAAGTTTCACTTCAAAAATCCTGTCGGCAGTTGATACGCGGCCACAACAGCAGCGGTAGGCTATTTTTGGTTGTGGCGCACTCGGCAGTGCACAGTGGCAACCCGTACGAGTTTCTGCGCGCGCCGGATGATCTCATCGCCAACTTCTCACATCTGCCCGACAGGCAACGGCAGAAGTACGCCGGTAAGTACGTCGCGTTTCCTATTTACAAGCTTGTATCGCATGAGAGCATTTCCGTGTAGTGGCGGTGTACCCCACTACCTCATATTACCGTCCCGTGAGTGCCTTAAGAGATGCCTTTAGAAATGCCTTGAGAAGCCTTAAGAGGCAACAGAGGGGAATAAATCAGGAGATGGGCAGCAGCGTCTTCCTAATAACGACTAAAAAACTGCGGTTGCCTATTCGCTAACCAGGCACTCGAACAACCAGGCGAAGTGTGGGGCGGCCGCCTACTAGATGAAATGATGACTTGGTAAGAGATGCAGGAAGTTGATGGCTGTAGGTAGCTCAGGACTTGTGTTTGTGGAATTCTTTGGTATGTCCTATGTTCAGCTGTGAACTTGTGAGCGCGCTTTTCCATTTTACGCTACATAACACTTACCATCATCATCCGATCTTATCACAAGGTGTTACTATTAGGTGTTACTATTATTTACTATCTACCTACCTTTTTTATAGAAAAGAGTGATAAACGAGCAAATAGTCCACCTGATGGTAAGTGGATGCTGTGGTCCATAGACATCTACACCCATCTCCGACTAGGAATCAAAATGCAGATACGTTGTCACCCCTGAGGACTGAGATGGAATGCCTGAATTCCTCCGGTTTTCTAACTGACCATACGAAACAGCAGCATTACGAGTAAGCTGCTATTTTACGCTGGGATTCTGTGAGAACGTGATCCTGCCACGGTCGAGCTGAACCATTCGTGCTACTACCATAATATAGCTGCAGCATAGCGCTACCACGTATATCCTCCTGTAATTACACACATAATTTTTTATATTTATTACAGGAGATGTCAACTCTTGGCTAGGCAATATTTATGACATAATTAACTTCATAATACATGTACTTAAAACTTGTGTTGTGTGAATGAGGTGTAAACTGTATTACTGTGCTTTTGAATATCATGGATCTTGGGTCAAAAATATCCAAGCCGGAGCTTTTAATGGATATCACACATTGAACCTATATATTCCAATGTCTGTGTATCGGTTAATATCTATGTGATTCTGTAACTGTAAGGAAGTAAGTATTCAGTACTATACGGTGATGCGCGATTTTTGATGAACTTGGTTTGTTTAGATTAATAGATACCTATAATGTAATTAAAGTTAATAGGTATTGGTTAATGTATCCTTGTTTTGATTATATGATAATAATATCTCGTATTCCTTCACGCGCTTATGGTTCGTTCGAATTTCGTATCTGTGTATCAACTCGTAACATAGATATTTTATGTTAAATTATTTTTTCGAGTACGATGTTAGATGCTTTATAAAATGACGTTGTATTGCAGCGGTGTCTTGTGCATACGAGTAGTCTGTTGCCCGATATACATTTGTATACTGGATATTGTACCGATATATAGATATTGTATCTATTTATGTTTTGTATCGCCCACTATTACTCCAAGCCTCTATTACATTGTATCAAATTACTCACTATCACAAATTAAAAATAAACAGTAATTGAAGACAATTTAACGTAAAATATACACCGTGGACTGTGGAGTGGCGGTGTAAGAATATCCACTACCCTATATCATCCCGTGGCCCGTGGGTGTCGTGAGAGGCGACAGCATTGAAGTACTTAATATGTTTTTACGTGCGTAGTACATAATATCTCAATGGGCGACAGAGGGAAATAAATCAGAAGATGGGCAGCAGCGTTTTCCTAATAACGACTAAAAATAAAAAACTGCGGTTGCCAACCCAGTTGCCAAGCGTGGCATCTATGGCAATATTATGACGCAATCTATGGAGAGAACTATGGTCAGTGGACTTTAATAGGCTGTATCGGTAACGATAAAGAATATTTCAGCAATGGTAACGAAGCTGGATGAATCTGTGGGAAAAGTGATAGAGGCGCTACAACAAAGAGGGATGCTGGAGAACTCGATTGTTTTATTCACGACGGATAACGGCGGGGCCGCTGCTGGCTTCGATAACAACGCGGGATCCAATTATCCTCTCAAGGGGGTGAGTTGACATCTTACAAAAGTAAATTCACAGTCTATAGGTATAATACGTCCCGATGATGACAAGGGGTTACGACTTAGGGACCTTCAAGAAAAGAGCCTACTCCTTTCTAAAAGGCCAGTAACAGATCTCCAACTCCACGGGTAGGTATTGCAGATGTTCATGGGCGACGGTGATCACTTACCATCATATGAGCCGCATGCTCATTTGCCCCCTCTTCTATTAAGAGCAGATTCGACCAAACTTAGTATAAGTCTTATCCTGATAATAAAATCACTATTTACTCTCGAGTTAGAGAACTTTCGTTTTACCAAATCTTAACCCAGGTATAACTGTCTATCCAAGAGTAAATTATTATACTGCCAAAATTCATAGAATAAACAAGTTATTCCAGAGTATTTTAATGGCGGCCGCTACATTTTAACAGCTGTTTTCGTATGCTTTGTTGAAAAAGTAGGATATTTTTTCGTTGTGCATTTATAATTTCTTGTATTTTTGTGATAATTGTAGGGCTTATTTTTTTACATAATGCAACATTTACGAAATATAGAAGATAAGAATTTGGCCTAAAGGTCTAGATGCCAGGACATAAACTCCAAAAAAAAAAGAAGATGTGAATAAGAATATATGATAGATAATGAATAATCAACTAACAACTCAACTCGTGTCAATATTCTAGTGTTCAGTGACAGTTGACACTAATATAATCCGGCAAAACTAAGTGGACAGAAAATCTTGCATTGTGCTATATAAACAACTGTATTTCGATTTTAGTTGGCTTACATGTTAATTCATTTTTCATTCACCAACTCTAGAGTATTAATACCCAGTATTAGCTACTCTACGTTTGTGTTGGAAAAACGCAAACGAATTTATCTGATAGTAAGACCAAAAAGTAAAATTATTCGGGGGTTAGTTACTCTGGAGTAACATGATATTTGGTCGAATCCGCCCTAAAAGAAGTATCAATTTCATTATAAAAAGAATAATTACTTTTTTATAGAATAAGGGTGACAAATGAGCACATAGTCCACGTGATGGTAAGTGCATGCTGTAACCCATAGACATCTACATCTATCCTCAATAAAGACTCAAGATGCAGATGCGTTGTCACCCGTGAGGACTAAGATGGAATGCCTCTTTGCCAGTAAAAAGGGTCTCCGGTTCTCTACACTAACCATACGAAACACAGCAGCGTTTAGCTGCTATTTTACGCTGGTTTTCTGTGAGAGCGTGGTCCTTCCCCGGTCGAGCCGACCCATTCGTGCTACAAATATACTACTAATATAGCTGCAGCATGGCTCTACCACGTTTAAATCGGTTCACCGATAAAAAACTTAATAGGTAACACACATAAAAAAACATACAGTCGAATTGAGTATCTGCTCCTTTTTAAAGTCTGTTGAAAAAGGGTCTCCAGTTGTCTACACTCGCCCTACGAAACAAAGCATTATTGAGCTGATATTATACTCTGGTATTCTGTGAGAACGTGGTCCTTCCCCGGTGGAGCCGACCCATTCGTGCTACAACCATAATGTAGCTGCAGCGGATCTCTACCGATGCGTGTTGGCGGACTTCAAGTGTTCCCGCAATATTTTCTTTCCCAGACATACAAGTTCCTCATGATGTTTTCCTTCACCGACGTGCACGTGATTAAACTTGTAATTAACAATTTCATTTGTGCCTACGGGGATCGAACCTAACACTGGTTACTCGCGTACTGTAAAGCCGGCAATACACGTTGGCCAAGCCTCAGCCAACGCAAGCGTAGGCTAATTCATATAAGGCGAGTGCTACAGTCTATAAGTCAAGTCAAGGTCAAGTTTGAAAGAGTGAACATACTGACATAGCCGACTAAAGCCGGCTATACGTGTTGGCCCTAGCTCGTCGAGCGAAGGCGAGTACCAACGTATAGACAACCCATTTGTCTAGCCTCGCCATGGCTTGTCGTCACTGGCCTAGCTTTTTTTTTTATAGGATCGGGTGACAAACGAGCACACAGTCCACCTGATGGTAAATGGTTACTGTAACCCATAGACATCTACATCTATCCTCAATAAAGACTCAAGATGCAGATGCGTTGTCACCCGTGAGGACTAGGATGGAATGTCTGTTTGCCAGTAAAAAGGGTCTCCGGTTCTCTACACTCACCATACGAAACACAGCAGCGTTAAGCTGCTATTTTACGCTGGTTTTCTGTGAGAGCGTGGTCCTTCCCCGGTCGAGCCGACCCATTCGTGCTACCACCATAATATAGCTGCAGCATGGCTCTACCACGTAGCTGGCCAAGTGCAGGCGAGCGCCTTTGATTTCTGCAGAAAAACCGACGTTATCCCGAAGTGTTACGATTGGTGGCAAGGCGCGTTAAACGAACCGTATACAGATTGGCGCTCGCCTGCACCGGTTAGCCGACGACGAGAAATGGCGAGGCTAGACAAGTGGGCTGTCTATACGTTGGTACTCACCTTCGCTCGGCCAACATCTATAGCCGGATTACGATTATTTTACGGCACATTACTTGATGTGGAAAGCTTGCGCATTGCCGTAGGAATCCGACTAGGAGCGGCGCTTTGTCAACCCCATAAGTGCCCCTGTGGTAGCAGCGTCGACAAGTTTGGGCTTCACGGGCTTTCATGTAAGAAAAGCGCTGGTAGATTTTCACGACACAGTTCTTTGAATGATGTCATCCGAAGGTCTCTTGTCTCTATAAATGTTCCCTCGGTTTTAGAGCCTTGTGGAATATTTAGAGACGATGGCAGGAGACCCGACGGTATGACATTGGTCCCTTGGGAGAGAGGTAAAGCCCTAGTGTGGGATGCTACTTGCGTAGACACTCTGGCGGCCTCTCATCTCAGGGGTCACCTCGTTTAGAGCCGGGGCGGCATCAGATGCAGCTGAACTGAGTAAGTGGCGCAAATATGAGTCTCTGAGAGATGACTACATATTTGTGCCATTTGCTGTAGAGACTATCGGTCCGTGGGGTCCACGTGCGGTGAAGTTCCTAAAGGAACTCCATCCGCGGCTGGTCGTTGCTGCTGATGATAAGAGGGCTGGTTCTTTTCTCGCTCAAAGGCTAAGTATAGCCATTCAGCCGGGAAACGCAGCCAGCGTTCTTGGCACGATACCGCGGAGAGTAGGACTATATGATAATTAAGTTTCTAGTTTTAGGTTTTTTTTTTTTTTAATTATTATTATAGTTTTTAATATTGTATATAATTAAATTTAAATTGAAGTGAAAAAAAAATATTTAAAAAATTATAATTTTTGATTTCTCAAAAAACAATCCAATTTTTTCTCATAAAATATAGCTGCGATCAGGCCTGGCATTGCTCTTTGTCTATTCGTAAAGATTCATTCCAATCGGTTCAGAAATTTCGAATATTAACCCAAACAGACAGACAGACACATAGACAATTTTTTTTAATTGTTACCTGCAAATAATCCCTCCAGCTCAATAAAAGGCAGCTATTACGGACAGATAAGTTCATGCATATGCATAGATAAAGGTCAGCCTTATTTTTTTATTAAAAAAAATTATAATACTTTTTAATTTTAATAACAGGTAAAAAATACTCTATGGGAGGGCGGAGTGCGAGGGGCGGCAATACTTTGGAGCCCACTTCTAGCAAAGAAGCCTCGTGTTGCGACTCAGAGGCTCCATATAGCCGACTGGCTGCCCACTTTTCTCCATGCTGCTGGAGGAAACATTAGGTAATAATATTGACTAATATAGGAATTAAGTGCCATTGTTAACCCTTAGTGGCAGACTTTATCATTTATAGCTAGCTGTTCCCCACGAATTCGTCCGCGTGGAATTTATTACGATTGGATTTCATGGGTTTTAATTTTTTGCGCGGAACTCTAATCCTTTTTCCAAAATAAAAGTGCCCTAAGTTACTCCTAATAACATTAGTTATCTGCCAGTGAAAATCCCTTCAATGTCTGTCCAACCATTCCGGAGATTAGCCGAAACAAACAGACTAAATTTTTAAAAATATTAAAAGTTTAAAAATTGTATTTGTTATACTCGTAAGTATCGTATATACTTTCATATGCATTAAGTAGAAAGCTGTTATTTTGACATTTATTTATTTGTATAGACATTGATTTTTCCATCACGCGACATTTTTGTTTCATAATTTGAAATACTATTAGTAATTAATTAGTTAAAACAGATAACATAAGGGGTACCTATATGGCAGAAAGTAGATTTTTTTTTCTTTATGATAAAAACGTTACCCCCATACCAGGATTTTCTCCTGTGTCGTGGAGTCAGTTTACAAACATAAATTGCACAAGAACAAACATCCAGACCCGGAACAATTATTTGTAGGCCATACAAATACTTGTTCCGTGCGAGATTCGAACCCGCGGCTCCCAGCGCAACAACTGATTTCTAAGCCACTGCGCCACGGAGCCGTCAAACTGGACGAAAGACTGAAGATGGATGCAGGTGCCTCAGAGCCAAGCTTTGTGGTATTTTACGAGGGATTCCTATGTTAAACTTCGAAACGATTTTAACTAGCACGAACTAGCTTCTTTAATGGTGGAAATGAGGAAATCCATTGGAATTTTAACTAGGCAGCAAGATACAATACAGGAAAGCATTAAAGATATTAAGAAGCAAAATATTGACGTCAAAGAATCCATGGACTTCATATCAAAGCAATATGAAGATATGAAAAACAAATTGACCAAAATGGAATTAGATAGGAAATCCCATTTAGCCTATATTCAGAGTCTAGAACAAAAGCTAGAAAATTTGGAGAGGTCGCAAAGGCAAGCCAGTATTGAGATAAGAAACATTCCTATACATAAAATGGAAACAAAGCAAGGTCTGGTGCAACTAGTTAAAAAGGTTGAAGAATCTGTCAATGTGTGTGTGGAAGAATTACAGATCCGCGACGTCTTTCGCCTTAAAACCAAAAAAGAAAATAATAAGCCAATTATTGGGAACTTCACAACAGTTACGCTAAAAGAAAATATATTAACTTCAGTTAAGGCCCACAACAAGTCAAAGAAGGACAATAAACTAAATACTGGCGACCTTAAATTAGATAGAGAACCCAAACCAGTTTTTATATCAGAGAGTTTCACTCAATCTGCTAGGAAACTTTACTTCATGGCACAAAAATTTACTAAAAACCATAACTATGCTTACTGCTGGACTGCGCATGGGAAGGTATTCCTACGTAAGAATGAGGGTGCTCCTTGCCGTCGCATTGACACGGAGACTGATTTACAGAAACTGCCCCAAACTCGAGACAAATGACTACCTGCCTACCAAAATTTATTGCTCCAGTTTTTCTTTGGTAATTCTTTATTATATTTGAAAATACTTATTTACATTATTTTTAATTTTTTGTAGATTTAGTTAGTTTTTTACACAATTTAATTTTTTTATGGTATGTTCAATTATTATACGTTGCCACAATTCGTAACGCTCTTTGTGAACTAGGTTACAACACACCTTACACAAATTAGATACGATATTCATACAATCTTTAGTTGTCGCAGAAACATTCATACTTAAATGATAATTAACATAACTATTACGCATCCGGTTCTACACAACTGATTGCTAGTATTTTTAAAAGGCGATCCAATAACGGATATCTCTGATGGCATTGATTTTCTTGAAATATCTCAATTTATGGTGTGTAGTCCCGAATCTCTTATTAATTACATAGATTCATTACAAGGATCTATTTCAGTTATGCACATGAATATACGGAATCTATCATGTAACTTTGACGCATTTAATGTTTTATTATGCTTCAGGCTACCGCAATCAGAACGATGGAGTTGTAATTTTTGTCAAGTCCGAAATTAAGCATAGAACTCCATTAAAGGCTGAATGAAAGGACTGTAATAGTCTTATTTTAAGATTTGGGGATGAAATTGCGATTATAGCTGTGTACAGATCACCATCATACAACAATATTGAACATTTGCGATAGTCTTGAAAATTGTTTGAATTCATTGGCGTCTGTTAAATCAGTTACGTTAATTGGAGATATTAATATAAATACAGCTTCCGATAGCTCTGATCCAAATTGTAATAACTACTTTGACCTAATGGCATCTCATGGTGTGCTTCCAACACATGTTACTCCAACGCGTGTAGTCGCGTGTGTCCGGTCCGAAACTGTTTTGTTCCGGTACCCGGCGACGTTTTCCCGAGAAATATTGGCACGGCCGGTGTATAGAGCATCACCAGTGCTGTCATCTGCATAGCAATGAATGTTACCAGTTTGCAACATATCATTGATATTGTAACGAGTCCCCCCCCCCCTCTATACTTATACTTGTATTTCTTTAGAATCTATATCTATAAGATATATAAATATATCTAATTTACGTGACTAGTATTTTGACCATATATTGATCTTCCTAAAGATTTAAATATAGGCCGTTTAATAAATTTATGGCGTGACCGTCTTAGTTAGGACCCTTATCTACGTTGTGTTTGTATAGTAACTTAGTTCTTTCAGGTGTATCTTGGAAGAATGAATATTCACGAGAGCAATCAAAAGCTGTTGGTAGCGTCTTATAAGCTAAGAAAAGAACCCCGCTCACGAAGACAGAGCTCAAAAAGTTAAGAACAATAAATTGTCCCTATTCCACTTGTATCTGGTTCACAACAGTCAATTCCTTATTAATTAATCCCTTCCCGCTTCGAAAAGACTCACAATATTTATATCAAATACCAGATACAAGTGCTTCGCTCTCCCACATTTAAAAAAAATGTGGAAGGCCGTGTGCCGGCTCAGGACACACCGTGCGCGGTGAGCGCCAACTATTTTAATGCGCTCCCCCCGAAGGGAACGTTAAGTTGGGAACTGGACCGTAGTCCACAGCAAAATAACTGGCGTACCAGCAAAAGAGGACTTGGTCCCTTGATAGTGCGTAAGCACAAACATCGACCGAAGTCGCGCATGTCAGTGCGTGTAAACGCCATACAGAATACGATCAAATCCAGCCACAGTGAATGTACGTCACACGGGTTAGGCAACAATAGGCACACTGGTCATAAAAACCCTCCGTGAGTGCCACCACCTGCCAGACCGCCGTTCCTGCAGACGTGATGTAAGTGTAAGGCATCACCACCAATTGCGCGGTAGGCACGGCCAATTGGCCGC
Source organism: Parnassius mnemosyne (assembly GCA_963668995.1). Classification (NCBI taxonomy): domain Eukaryota; kingdom Metazoa; phylum Arthropoda; class Insecta; order Lepidoptera; family Papilionidae; genus Parnassius; species Parnassius mnemosyne. Next base: position 69,387,197 of record CAVLGL010000001.1, read on the forward strand.
AGAGCGTGTCAGTCTACCGCTCACCTCAAGGGAATGGGGTCCCACGTTGCGCAGCTATCAGCCGCAGCCTTGAGAGCCTCCTCAGATTCTCCCTCGAGCTACCACCCGCATGAGGTCGACACATATGCTCCACCAAACAATACAATGGCAGATATAACCAATAGGCAATTATAAGATAGTAGTAATAATTCGCCATCAGAGAGGGTTTGTGTCACTGACGTTGAGTATATGCATTTTTCGATCATGTTTGTCTCACCCACCAACAAGTTGCCTTCAATCTTTCAAAGGTGGGAACTTTATAGAAATATATTATTATGTTGTTATATAAAGCATCATGGAGGTCAGACAGTCTGCAGCCCCGCAATGAAGGGACCCGACTTGGACAAAGCTACTTAGGTTGTGAGTCAAACCAAGACGCAGGGAGCGCCATTGAGAATAGCGACCCGCCAAACAACCATCGCAGAGACGCAATGCTGCAGAACGCAACAAGCATCAATACGACTATCGTCGGGCTTACATCATCCCAAGGTCCCACATACAGTCCCAGCAGACATCACCACCCGCATACCTCCATCGACCAGAACCACAAGATACGTTGAATCAGGTGCAGCACACCCGCAGATCCATCACAAGACGCAATACTGCAAGTAGCAGTAAGCATCAATGCAACTATCATACGGATGGCGCCCCCTCACAACACACCCGAATGATCCCTATCGACTTCGGTAACAAAATTGATAATGTTGTTAACTAAAAATACCACGGTACTAAGACGTCAGTAGCCAAAACTCCACGTATCATACCGCTATTGCACTAAGACATGGAGTTGAGTATGCTTGCTGCACTTAGAAGTACTACCAAACACACTCACCCTAATCCGACAGATAGCCGACGTATCATAACGCTATGCGCTAAGACGCCGCCCACAAACGGTAGGAGTGTGCGATGTCCACGGGCAAGTCATATTGCTAGAACAAACCCGTGGTAACACCGACACTAAGATGATATGTCTAGGACACATCGATTAGCGAGTCCAAGTTTACCCCGGTTTCGGACGCTGTAAAACAATCTACACGCCATCATAATAATCCTTTTCAAGTCGCATTTCTTTCAATATAATGCTTTTACATATTTCAGACCTTCCACATATTTGCTTTATTTCATAGACCATACTATTGTATGTCTTATTCATATGAGACTTCAAGTCATAACTCTGCTATCATAATGCTTATGCATCATAGAGACCTTCTATATTAATGCTTTGGTTCGTCAGACCTTACTATGTTAAGTCCCTAATATAGGACTAGTCATTGTGCAACCTTACTACTAGCAGTCGGTCAGCCGACCATATATATATATATTTGTACAACCTTGGGTATCAACTTAGAAATTTTCCGATTAATACAAGAACCATTTTTTCTATTATATTACAAATGTTATTTATCTTTATTATTGCAATATAATCGACTTGTATTTATATGATTTACTATATTTAGAATATTTTAAACAGAATTTTAATAAATTTAGAAATTTTTAGAGGCAATTTATGCGTTAACTATACTATAATATTCAATATTCCAAATGAACATATTTGAACTTTATACTTAATATTGCATTTTAATTTTTTAAATATAATTTCTATGACATTTTTAAATGCCTTTATATTGAATTTAATTATTATTTATTAATAATAATTATGAGGCGTCACAATATGCAGAAGACACAGCCTTGTGGAACACCAGCGTTAATAGGCTTGTAGTCGGAGCATGCACCGTCTACAACGACCTTGATGCTCCGATCTGCAAGGAAGCTAGTGATCCAATTGCACAGTTTCTCGGGAAGTCCATAGGAAGGGAGCTCCGAAAGAAGCGCTTTGTGCCAAACCCGATCGAAGGCCTTCGCAATGTCTAAACTAACGGCCCAAGTCGGTCCAAGGGGGAGGCCCTTGGACTCTACTGCCTCCGCCCATCTATGAGTTAGGAAGACCAGAAGATCACCAGCTGATCGACTCCGACGAAAACCGTATTGGCGGTCACTAATCAGCTGGTGATCCTCAAGGTATCGCATGAGCTGGTAGTTAATCATGGATTTGGATGAATGGATTATTTAGGAGAACAAGGAGGTGATGGCGATAGGCCTGTAGTTGGACGGGTCTGAGCGGTCGCCTTTTTTAGGGATCGGATGGACAAAAGCTGTCTTCTTTGATTTTGGGACTACGCCTAGGGAGAAGGAGTACTTACCGGAAAAGACGCGTTAGAACCGGTTCCAACTCCGGAGCACACGTACTCAGTACAATTGGAGGGATTCCGTCATGCCCACTCGATTTGTGGATGTCCAGGGAGAGGAGTGCTTTGCGGACCGAGCGCTGTGAGGACCGCACTTCCGGTATGGAGCACTCACACCGCGGGATGGTCGGCGGTGTATTCCCCCGTCATCAAGAGTCCAGTTGGATGCAAAAAGGGAGCCTAAAAGGTCGGATTTCTCTTTTGCGGCGTGGGCCATTGAGTCGTCCTCCCTGTGCAGATATGGCTTACAGAAATTCCCTTGGACAGCCTTGGCGAGAGACCAGAATGCACGGGTTCCCGAAGGAAGGCGAACTAGTTTCTCGCCAATTCTGCCTATGTCCTCTGACTTTGCCTTGGCAATAACTCTTTTGAAGGACCTGGAGGCGAAGTTATACTTCTTTTTAAGTATGCTAGTGTTTACATCCCGAGTCGCCGAAGCCGCAGCCCAGGCTTGATAACACTCCTGCTTACTGCGGAATACAGTCTTACAGGAGCGACCAAACCAAGGCTGAGATCTGACTCCGATGGGTACCACAGATGATGGAATAAGTAGTTCCATTCCCTGTAGCACCACATCAGTGACAGAGTCAGCAACAGCGCTGGGATCATCCGGCGAGAAGCAAACCCGCCCCCATGGGTAGGATGCAAAGAAAGACCGCATTCCGTCCCAATCCGCCGACCTGTAATGCCAAACACGGCGGTAACCTGCAGAACGCAACCGCGAGGGGAGCGTGAGTGGCACCACACTCCGGATCAGACAATGGTCCGATGAGCCGAAAGGGTCGAGGTCGAGGCTCGTCGACAGAAACCTGATATCCGTCCGGATGAGAGGTCAGCAAAAGGTCCAACAGGGAAGGTGTATGATCGTCCACATCTGGAATCCGTGTAGGTAAAGTAACCAGTTGTGTCAGACCATATGCCAAGGCAAACTCATAAACAGATCTCCCCGCATGATCGGTTAAACGTGAACCGAGCCATTCGGCGTGGTGGGCGTTTAAATCGCCTAGGCTAAAAACCTAGTGGTAATCTTGCTTAAATTCTATCTTGCTTTGTAGCTACCTGCATGTTATAATTATTATTTTAGCTTGAAAAGATTCTAAATATTATTTCTTAAGAAACGCTGTACAAGATCTTACCTATTAGGTTATTATTTAATTCCCAGAGTGGAAGGCGCAGGCAGCCGTGGCACAGTTTATACTAGTACAGCTGCCGACGTTAACCTCTCAATTTAATTGATGGTACTTTATTTAAATAGTGTAAGTCATGATGTAAATTTTTGGAGTGAATAAACAAATATATTATTATTATTGATAATAATTAAATTATTTATACAGCAACCTGGAAAACATAGACGGTGTAAATCAGTGGATGGCTCTGTCTGAAGACTTGGTGTCCGAGAGGAAGTCCATAGTTCACAACATCGATGATATCTTTGGAAGCGCGTCCATTACTGTTGAGCAATGGAAACTCCACAAAGGTCGGTTTATTTAATACTTTGTCATTATTGTGGTAGCTCGAATGGGTCGGCTCGACCGGGGTAGGACCACGCTCTCACCGAATACCAGCGTAAAATAGTAGCTCAATGCTGCTATGTTTCGTATGGTGAGTGTCTACACTTACTACAGTTCTCTAGAACTGGAGACCCTTTTTAATGGTAACGAGAATTTTTATCTTATTCCCCAGAGGTGCCTACTTAATGCGTTTTGATTCTTAATTAGTAATAAACGTATAGGTGTCTATAGGCCACAGCATTTTCCTTACCATCAGTTGCCCTGTGTGCTCGTTTGTTACCTTTTTTCTTAAAAAAAAATGTATGTTTAACGTGTGTATTTGTGTATCTACATATCTGTGGCATTGTACCTCCCAAAAGATGACTTGATCGACAGTGTTCTTAGCAAGAAAATCATTTCAGCCGTATGAAGATCATCAGCTCTTTTGTTTCTTGAAGGGGGGAGGGGGGTGTAAGTGTTATATTACATATAATGTGTGTTTATTTTATTATCTATTCGTTTCTTTTTTTTTTCAATTTTTGCGCCCTTTGTGTCCCTTTTTTCTAATGGAATGCATTATTAGAAAAAAGGGATATATTTATATATTTATCATTTTCTTTTATACACTCGTATTTGTACAGCCCAACCAGATAAGAAAACTATATAGATACTCCACATAATAATAATATCCTTGTGATATAGGACTGGGCTTAGCTTTCTATTGACGTCCGTCGAGTTCGGGGTTGATATTTCTTTTACAGAAACGTTACATTATTATAAGCACACACACAAAGTTTCGACATTCGGAGACGCGTACTTTTTGTGAAAAAATTATTGAAAATCAATTATTTTTGCAATAATTATGTCAATAAAAAAGACACTGGAATCACATACTATAAATAAAGTATCATACAATTTCGAAATTTTAACATAAAATAACCCGAGCCATAAATAAGTCACAAAATATCAATGACGCTATTCAGTGTTGCCGCAAATGCAAAAATAAAGTTCCCCGTGGCTGAGATTTTTATATGTGAATTTATTGTTACTATATTTTATAATATAATATATTTAACTTATTATAGTATAACCTAATTCTATATTATTTAATGTTTATACCTGTAGTATTGCTCAAATGACATAATTGCCGTTTATTAGGGTTCCGTACCCAAAGAGTATCAACGGGACCCAAGTATCCACTATCGTTCCGTCTGTCTGTCAGTAGGCTGTATCTTATGAACCGTAATATGTAGAATTTTCTCAGAATGTGTATTTATATTGCTGCTATAACAACATAAAATAAAAAAGAAAACAAGTAAAATATTAAAGGACCCAAAAAAATCACGTTTCTTGTATGAAGACTATACAAGAAACGTGATTTTTTCTGTATGTTTTGTCTGCTATGTGTTTTGTTTACAGACTAAAGCGAAACCTGGATTAACACGCAATAAAATGATGCTGTGTGTATGGTGGGATTGAAAGTTTATCATGAGCTTTTACCGCCAGGTAAAACCATCGATTCGGATCTCTACTACCAATAAATAATGAGACAAGCAAGAAATAGAAAAAAGAACGGCTGGCATTGATAATCAGAAAAGGAGTGGTCTTTCATCATGATAACGCCAGATCACAAGATTAGTTATCTGTTTGAGACTTTCAATACACACTAACAGTCCTAAAAATCCATTATTTGCTTGAGTACTTAAAACTGGTTTAAAAGTTTTAGTCATTATTTTCTTTTGTTGCTTGTGTTCTTTAAAAGAAAGCTTTCTGGAGGTTTTAATATTTAAGTTTATAATTTTTTTTTCCATTATAAATGGGATGACTAAATCCATGTTCCTTCAAATCTCTGGTATTGAATATATCAAATAAAACTACTTGTCGCATTTTTTTTAATCAAAGTCACAAGATTTCTACAGCAACGTTTATTTTTTATTATGTCACTACCTACAAGATGGTAACAAATTATCGAACAGAATGGACCCATATATATTATGATTAAATGTAATAAAACTTTAAAACAAAAACGTCTTGAATTTGTACACAATATACGAAGAAACTTTTTTCCCGGTCTTATATACTAACTAAAGGTGTAACAAAATAGTACTTAATAACTAAGGGAATGATTCTGCCCGCCAACATGAATATTTTTTATTATGGGATTATCTTCGAAATTTTCAATTTATACATGATAGACCCATACTGCAGCTATATTACTGGTATAGTTGTAGCACGAATTGGTCAGCTCGATCGGGGAAGGACCACGCTCTCACAGAATACCAGTGTAAAATAGGAGCTTAACGCTGCTGTTTCCAATGGTGAATGTAGAGAACCGGAGACCCTTTTTAATGGAAACGAGGTATTCCATCTTATTCCTCAGGGGTTGCAACGCATCTGCATTTTGTTCTTAACCGAGGATAGATGTATATCTCTATGGGCCACAGCAACCACTTACCATCAGGTGGACTGAGTGCTCGTTAGTCACGCTGATCCTATAAAAAATATCTCAAAGTCAGTTATTCCATACAAAATTTCGTACAAACTTGTTCAAAATGTATGGAAAACCTGATTTTTCTTGCGATATGGAAGATAGATCTATAGTAAAAGTTGTTCATATTGACGCGTAGAATAGAATGCACTATTTTGATTACACCATATATATAACTATTTTTTTAAATAATTTGTGTATATTAGTTAGACATGTAAATAAAAAAATTAAACTGATAAAAATGAGGCCTTATCATTTATAAGTCATTTATTCAGAAGAAAAACCTATACATAATATACACAAATATATTGATACATTCGTTATTAATAAACTATTCATTTTTAAGTATTTCTGGAATACATTCATAACTATGAACTTAACTACTAAGCCATAGCATAAAATAAATTTTCCCGTTAATCGGGTAATAGTTAAGCTGCTGGCATATACAATTTTTCACGCACACTAGCATCATGCAAATTGTCGTATACACACTACAATATTAAGATGCCGCAATCATGGAGCTGTTACCTGCAGGGAGCGCGGTATCTAGTCAGAGCGCGCGATGACTTATTAATCTATGACGTTTATCAAAATAATATACTACGAAAGGAACTTCGTTCCAACCGAGTCTTCCACGACACTCACGCATGTTTTTTATTTATTTATGTATTTAATTTATCTTGCTGATATTTATGTAGGTATGTTTATCAATTATATATTTATACAGCCCGACCAGATGAGAAAACTTTATAGATGCCCCATAATAATAATAGACTGAATTAAACCGTAATTTCTACATTAGGTTTAGGTTTTTCTGCTATATCATGAAGGCCGATTCGATTGTATCGATTAGGATATAAAAGCCGACGTAACGACCTATGATTTTGTAATCTTGAAGGGACCAATTACAACGGAGTGTGGGACGACTGGTACGGACCTAGCGGACGTGAAGGCAGCTATGACGTCGATCTGGTCCTAACAGGTTACGCTGGCCGGGCCATAAACAAGTTGGGACTCATACCGCCCGTAGACAAAATATTTTCTCTCAGGTAACAATGCTATAACAACGTGTTTAAATTTTGTATGGCAGTGTTACATTTGTATAGTGAACTCTGTTTGTTTTAGTATCCGTTGTAAGATTACACGTGGGTAAAGCCATGCTGCAGCTATATTATGGTTGTAGTACGAATGGGTCGGCTCGACTGGGATAGAATTTTCTCCCGCAGAATATCATCGTAAATAAGCAGTTTAATGCTGCTGTGTTTCGTATGGTGAGTGTAGAGAATCTGAGATCCTGTTAACTGGAAACGAGGCATTCCATCTCAGTCCTCAGGGGTGAAAATGCATCTACATTTTGATTCTAAATCGTAGAAAAATGATTGTGTGTTTACTGTGTGTTTGTCACCCTCATTCTATAAAAATAGCCTCCAAGTTAACAGATTGTGGCTTTGAATTCTAATGGCTCAGCCACACTATGCTCTTCGCGCTGCTCCTCGCTCTAGTCCTCGCACTGCCGCGACGTTGCACTCTCTGCGCATATACGGCTCTACTGCGATGTTGCCTTCTCTGCGCACACACTGCTCTACCGCGATATTGCCCTCTCTGCGCACACACTGCTCTACTCGCGCAATTAATCGCGATGCTTCGCACTAGATCGCGTTTGCAACACAATGGTTAATGCAACTGTGGCAGCATACGCGCTATATGCATATTTAGTATAGCTATTTATATCAATGTCATAAAAAAGAAATATAGTACGTCGTCGTTCTCGCCAATGGAGTTGGTGGATGACATCTATTCATCGAAATAGAACGAAGTTTCCGTAACGAGCGTTCGATTCAGGCTGCGTTTGCACGATTGACAATATGACACTGACAATAAGAGTGACAATAAGAGCGCGAGTGGCCAGCCACTCGCGCTCATATTGTCAGTCCTTTGACTCGCGCCCAAAAACCCGACAAAACAGCATGACGTGCGGCATGACGACTATTGTGGCCACACTAAGTCTCTGCCTCTTTTCCTCGCTACTTCCTATGCCACTCAATTGTGTGCGTGCCCGGGGGGTAAAGCGATAACGGAGCCAACATTGGTCAAAGATCAATTTAGTTTTGTCTCTGTCTATGCTGTAACTGTCCCCGTATTTCTGATGGTGTATTCAAGTTTCTCTCCAAATTTTCCACATTAGTAGGTAATACCTTATAACGTCTAAAAAAGAATTTCAGTCACGGCGGCCATTCTCAATGTATGCAATGTAGCAATCTACGTAGGACAGGATGATAGTGCACGAGTGTATGAGAAAGCACAGTTGTGTTTATTTCCTCACTCTCATAGTCCGACGGGACGGCAATAGGACATGACCGAAGAGAGATCCGACGGGACCAACGGTTATACGTGGGTTCCGAGGCACGGGGTGAAACACCGTAAACTTCCCGACTTCGGGCTGTTACTGAGAATTTCTTGTCAGAAAAACACAATAACTTATTTGAACCTGACCCGGGATTTGAACCTGGAATCACACGATCAGCAGGCGTGCTTACGAACACTAGACCGACGAGGCAGTCGTAGCAATATATAGCCACTATTAGGGTTAATTTAGACGGTGGAGTCGAATTAGTTGTGGAGTTGTGGAGAGATGATGATTGTATGCAGACTGTATGTATTTTACTTCGATAACTTCAATTTACTGAGCTTAGATGACTGTATTAAAAGGAGAAGGTGGGACAATTTAAACAATTATATAATATTATCTATTTACAATTATGGGGCAATTGATTACTAACTAATTAAGGGAACACGAGGGAATATTTTCTCGAGAGTCTTCTTTGTTGATTGCCGCTCGAGAATCGAATGAATTGACGCGGCCGCATGCTCTTCTTTGATTTGCGCGGCGGGGGTTTCATCGTAGCTGTGTCCCCACGTGGCGTCGCTGTGCGCTCGTTGGCTGTAGATATCACGTGATGTCCGGGCGGTGAGCGGGGCGTAACTGAGTATAAAAGGGCGACGGGGCGGCTGCTTCCTTCCCCGTCCGTTACAGCCACAGTAATAGCTGATATTGATACCATAAACAGAAACGCCATATCCACAACTCTATCAACATATACTGGTGGTACAAATGCTTTTCCGTCCAGGAGTCCGTCTGGGCAGGTACCACGCTCTTACCTACATCTATCACCAAATAGCAGTGCTTACATCACTGTGCTCCAGTCTGCAGTGTATAGAGAGCCAGAACAATTGCAGGCTGTGAGGCATTCCATCTCAGTCCTCAGAGATAACAACACATTCGTAATTTCTTCTTCCTCCGCTTCTTTGTTTGACGTTGTCTGCAGGTGTCCATGACTACAGTAGCCACTCATCTGGTGGACTATAATTTAGTTCCAACTTCGGTTTTATTAAAAAAATGGTATAATTGTTTTCTAGGGAAGCATCAATAATAAAGTGCAACTCGAGCATTGTACCCATAGCGTGCAATCCATTGTTAGCACCTTGCTTGTTCAACATAGAAGAAGATCCGTGTGAAATACAAAACTTAGCGGATGTGTAAGTATTCTATTCAATTTTCTACCGACTTTAAAAAGGAGGAGGTGCTCAATTCGACTGTATGTTTTTTATATGTGTTACCTCATAACTTTTTTCTTTTTTTGAAAGCATCCGCTTTTCATGTGGTCCCATGAGAAGCATCAGCTTTCAAATAAGAAAATTTGATCAAGGTCTGACTAATAGTTTTGAGTTATTTTTAATAATTTATATTGAAGTCGGTTGTACAAAATTTTTAATTATTAATAGCCAATAGCATTCCGATTTTGTTCGATCTTTAATAATATTTTTCCTTTCGACTATCGCTTGGCCGCAAATAACTTACATCCGGCTTCAACTCTTCAACTGCACTGCATCAACAAGATCACTAGCGATTTAATTAAATGTCGTCATTCAATAAAATGCCTCAAGAATACTTTTCCAAGCTGGAAGCCTTTTACTCGGGCTGAGCAATGTTTAGCTTTTTTTTATTGAATGAGTTTGACGACAAACAAGCACACAGTCCACCTGATGTTAAGTGGATGTTGTGGCCCATAGACCCATATACATTTATTCTCAATTATATGGGCCCATAATATAGCTGCAGAGGGGCTCCACCACGTATGTATATAAGCTATCGGTCTTAAATTATTCTAGCTTTTATGGAATGGATTTCAGCTCTTAAAAATTATACCTTGTAAACCTCGTGCTACCAGAACAAGGAACTACTTCTGCTACTGCTAGGTGGTGGGACTCCCTTCCCGCCCAGGACCCCATCTGTATAGGTCCCTCCTTCTTACCACCCTCTCGCTTATTTCTGCCGCCAAATAGAAGTGCTCACACTGCTATTTTCTATTCTAAAGGGGGTAGCTATATTAGTAGTATAGCTGTAGCACGTTTTGTCCTTCTCCGGTCCGAGCCGACCGGAGAAGGACCACGCTCTCACAGAATACCAGCGTAAAATAGCAGATTAACACTACTTTGTTCCACATGGTGAGTGTAGAGAACCGGAGACCCTTTTTACTGGAAAAGAGGCATTCCATCTTAGTCCTCACTGGTGCTCACACTCGAGTCCTCATATTTACATTTTGATTCTTTATTAAGGATAAAGGTTGATTGATGTCTATGGGTCACAGCAACCACTTACCATCAGGTGGACTGTGTGCTCGTTTGTCACCCTATTACGGCCTACGGCTGCTCCCTTAAAGGGTCAAACCTTCAGGGGCCCATGAGCTGAAGACTTCCCGAGCAGACGTAGGTCGGGCCTCAATGTGGCCACGTGGAAATTCCTAATTACACTAAACAATATGGGAGGATGCTAGAAAGACATAGTACTTACCATTATCCGAAGCTAACTTCGCACCAAGGCTTGGGCAGGCCGTGAGTGTGTGTAATAGTGGATGGAGAGTAGTGTACAGTGAGGGGTGAATGTGTGGGGCCTTGTCAAGCATAGGCGACCAGCCGCTGCCGAGTTCCAGGCTGCTCCAAAATGCTGCAACACTGCTTCAGACTGCTTCGGCGCCGGACCACAGTCACTTTCCTCGTTCGTCACGATGACAGTCAATTAACTCTATCGTACGATTTACTAACTTACAGAAACCACTAACTATCGCGGATTATAAGGTTAACGCACAAAATGCACACGGAGTTTACAGTTTCTTAAAGGTCACTACCGTTTCGCGTCGCAACAGTTAGTTCTAGAATATCAGAGGCCGCACTAGCTAATATTGCCTAATGCACTTATGCAGATTCTGAGTCAAACACAATGAGTACCTGGGAAGCTCTCCAGCAGGAATGCGCGTCACAATGGTAGACCGTATATTTACTGGCCGCGCCGAATTATTCCGAGTTCCCGACAAAATGACAGAGTGCCAATCGTGAGCACTGCCTAAGGACGACTGCCTGCCCTTGTGCGTTTTTCGCACGACCGAAAGTCAAACCGGTATGAATGCACCGCGCCGAGCGCCCTCTCGCGTCAATCCTTGAAACTAGCGCTTGGCGCGAACACACCCTATCTATAAAATAATCGCTCTCACTTTCTCATCCTGATAAAAGTACACGTGTCTGCAACGAAACTATATTATATACTTATTATGATGTAATAAGTTTAGTAATATGCAAAATTAGTAGTTATAATTTATAATTTATGGTCACCAGAGGGCGCCGATGAAGTGCTAAACTAGGGCGCTGTCGAAATTTAATCCACCTCTATGATCTTGAAAGAAATGCATTGTTATTTTTCAAAATTTTGCCATTAAATTGAATTCTATTTTTCAAAATTTCCAGAGAGCCGAGTATCTTAACGCAGATGCTGGATGAACTTGAGCGCGTGAATCGAACTGCGGTGGCGCCCAACAATAAGGCGAAAGATCCACGCGGCGACCCCAAGTACTGGGGCCGAGTCTACACCAACTTTGGCGATTACGCATTACCCCACACCAGCGCTGACTGTACATAGACCTGTTAGGGCCGTCAGCATACTATTAGTTTTTTTCCACCGAATCTTAGGCTGAGTTAAGATAATTGCACGATTTAGACACGATTTAAACAATATAAAAATATTTTTTTGGGTTTGGGCGATTTTAGACTAATTTTGTGTAAGTTCCTTAAACTTTGCCACCCTATAAAACCAAAATTAGGAGGCGGACAGAGATAAAACACAAAGTCGTATACTATAACTAATACACCTATTGTTACGAGCTTGGGGTTCGAGACAATTAAAAACTGCCGATTGAATTACCAAAATTGACACTTTAATTATAAAACACTAATTACAACTTAAAACCACACTAATAAACAAACTGATCACTTTAGTTCGCAGTTATTTCGCTTCGAAGTATTCACTTATATCGCCAATTCAATACTCCCCGGTCGTGGTCTATACCGGCTTTATATAGGGCCTCAGATAGTTTCCAGAACCTTCTACTGTAGAAACATTTAGAATGTTCGAGTACATATCGGTCGCAAAATTTCTACAAGGATCTTGTCTCTCCTAGTTCTGCTACTCGACAATAGAGGGCGCTAGTGGTAACTAGTGTTGCCCTGTACAAGACATTAATAGTGGCGCGCAACACTATTAAGGAAAAAATAGCAAACCAGCATTAACAATAACTATTAACACTTCCAAATTCTACCTAACAAGTGATAAAATTAAAAAAAACCGACTTCAATATAAATATAATTTATTGATTTTTTAAAACCCATGAAGTATACAACCCATTGAAACAAAAAAAGAGTTTTCCAAATCGGTTCAGGCGTCTTCGAGTAATCGGTGTCATCAGTGTGCATACATAAAAAAAAAGATTACGACGAATAGAAAACCTCTCCTCCTTTTTGAAGTCAATACTATCTTGTCACAGCGCCATCTGTGTAAACAAGGCTATAGTTTTTGAGTTATAAGAAAGTTACCATATTAACTGGATGACCATATTACCCTCAAGTACGCTACCTATACTATATTATAACATATTAAGGACTGTATGCATAAATAAGACCACTTTTTTCATTAGTGATCGCATAGGCCTAAGTAATTGTTCCAAGTCTTACACGTAGAACTTTAGTATGTTACAGGCCTCCCTGATAGTAAGGCAGAAACTCCTAGGTTAGGTAGTTTTAAAATCACTTCTGTTTTATACTGATATGTTTTTTCGAGGTATTTTTAGCATATTCTTTTTCTGTAATTAGGCAGTGTTGTGGAAAATTATAAGGTTTTGAGTATCTATGCAAAAGTTTTGTTTTTATAATTATTATTCTTTTAAACAATATATGTATTTATTCCACATTCTGAACAGTGTTACAAACGTTTTACAAATAATAACAAAATTCATTAAACACAAACTGAGATGTAGTTTCTTTATACTTATCTCTTTCTTTCGGAAATGGGCAACAGCGTTTTACTAATAACGACTAAAAATAAAAATAAAACTGCGGTTGCCAACCCGCTTGCCAAGTGTGGCAACTATGGCAAATATCCCCCCCCCCCCCCTCATGGGTCAATCTATGGCGAGGCTTATATTCAGTAGTGAACTTTAATAGGCTGTAGCGGTACGTAGTACTATTATTTATTCTGTGGTAGCGGTAACTGTAATTAGAAAGACTTAAATATTTTTTTTTATATTAACACGTATACTTTACAACCAATAAAACCAACTTTACGGATTTTATCGCGTTTAATTTAACTTATTTTTTATTCCCGGCGTTTCAGGTGCTTTATAGGGCCCATGGTCACGGGATCATTCTTTTAACAAAAAAAAATCACGTGTGTCCTATTCTGGTCTTTATGGAGTGTAGAGTGGTTTTGTTATACATTGCCCATTTTCGTCAAAATCCTTTCAGTAGTTTTTGCGTGATTGAACTGCAAACATATAAATATTCGAACAAACTTTCACATTTATAATATTAGTATTATTTACAGGATTTTCCTTGACACGTGGATTTTATTTTCTTTTATAGAATAAGGGTGACAAACGAGCTCACAGTCCACCCATTGAAAAGTCTGACAGATGAAAGTGATGGACGTGTCGCACCTTTGCCTTTGCCCGTCGTCAGATCGCCGGTCTGGACATTTTACGTCTGCGTTAACGTGTATTTTTTTTTTTATTTATTTATTTTATTAGCCATTTCGTTACATTACATAACATTGGTACGTCAAAATTACAATTCAAATGATTTAAGATTACGCTAAATTATTAAAATCACAAATTAATAATAATAATAATCTTTATTTGCGTAAAACATGGTATATATTATGTTGTTCACAGGTAAAAATAGAGCGCTCATGTTTTGCTTATTTTACATAGCATGCAAATATATTTAAACAATGTCAAATTTTCTTTAACACGTTCGCTGCGGCAACTATTTGAGACATTATTCCCCCAGTGCGTTACCAGGTCTATAGGCCTTATACCTAAACTTTTCACCGGTGCGTCAATGGGTCAATAAACCTGGTAAGATATGGGTCACTTCAAACTCTAATAACTCTGCGAAAACTTTTGATATTGAATATTTTTTTTAACTAGGTTATTGAGAAAATGTAAGCCTATCTTATACTAGCGTCGCAAATTGCTACGATGACTTATTTAGAAAATATACAGAAAAACAAACATAAGGCTTATCGACCCATTACCGCACCTAGGTAATGGTATAATTGGGATAATTTTAGTGATGGGAAATAACATAAGTACAGAAATATCGAGATCAACTTTATTTTATTATTAACTGTTATCTGTTATAGATGATTTTCGTAAAAACATTTAGCGCAATATCCCTTGTTGCACTCAGCACAATACGATTTAATTTTTTTGGTTTTTCTTTGAGCATCTTTGCTATTTAACGTTGCACGAAGCTTATTGATTGATTATTCTGCGTTTGGGTGTCATATACTGCACAGATTTCCTCGTTGGATAGTGGGCATAATAAGGATTTTGCACATGAAATGTCACTAATAGAACTAGTCCTGCTTGTAAGATTTGATACGTTCGGAGTTACTGGGGTTTCTTTTCGTAAATTATAATATTTGCGGATAGGAGTTGCAAGTCCGTATTCAGCGTTTTCCAGTACATGAAGAGTATTGCCAGTACTAGGACTAACATAAACATCGTTTTCTGATTTTTGTATTTTCTTTCTTTTAGGCGTAAAGTCTAAATAAGTCTTTCTAACTTGAGGACTTACCCGCATTGAGCTATCGTGTAAAGTTGAACTGAAGTTAGGTTCTTGAAAAGCAATAGATGAACTACAGCGAGGTTCTTGAAAAGTTGTAGTTTCACTGCTTGTAGAAGCTGACTTAACAATAACATCCTGAAGGATTTGAATTTGTTTTTTTTCTTGTAAGCTGGCACTGTTATTTTGGTCCACCACTTCTTGAGCATTTTGAAAAGACAGCTCGAGCATTTTTCGACAACGTTTATTGACTCGATGCATTTTTTATGAATCGTACGCACATGCATTTGTAAAAGCTGTCAACACAACACTAATTAATTTTAACTCTTCAATCAGTGCGGTATTAGGCAGTTAGGCGTTGTACTTCCCATAAGGCCTATGGGCCTTGTATGCGCACTGAATGTCAATTTCTACTCTCCAGTGCGGTATAAGGTCGATAGGCCTGATACAAATATTATTATTTAAATGAATAGCCATTGAAAAGACGATCTTAAATATATACTTGTCTTTATCACTTATAGAGAAATCTTTAAGTTACTGCGTTCGCACCAGAAGGAGAACGCTGTATTTTCGCTCCGCACCGACTGCAAGTTCATGTATCAGGCCTATAAGCCTTGTGCCGCAGCGAACGTGTTAACTATTTGAAGTACATTAGTCACCTGTTTTAGTTAACAAAGAGAAATAATATTATAATAATTAATTACATGTCAATTTCAATACCTAGTAATAGTCGCACAGCTTAATCAAAGATATATTGTACAATACTATATTTTATTATTTTATATTTATTACAATAATTAAATGATTTTTTTTAAATATATGTTATCCAGTACATAATCTAATTTTTTTCTAAGAATTGTTTTACACTATAGAAATTATTTTCATTCAGCCATTTGTACAATTTCTTTTTGAACAATGTAATATTTAGGGTTTTAAGTTCGTCAGGGAGTTTGTTATATATTCGGACACACATGGTAAGGCAACTTTTGCCATATTTTTGTGATTTAGGTATATCCTTAAGTACTAGCTTGTGTGGGTCCCTACGTGAGCGCGTAGTCTGTACCTCACAAGCTTTTTCAAATAATTGTTTGTGTCTCTGCACAAAAACACAAACTTCTAAAATATATATCGTTGGTAGTGGCAGTATTCCAAGACCTTTAAATAGAGGCTGACACGATTCATCGGGTCGTACTCCGCAGATTGCCCTAATGCATTTTTTCTGCGCAATAAAAGCCCGATTCCAATCCGAACTATTTCCCCACATCACCAGTCCATAACGGAGTATAGACTCGGCATATGCTCGGTAAGTCATAACAGATGTTTTTATGTCAGTCACTTTTTTTATATGGTTGAGCGCGTAACAACATTTGTTTACTTTATTACAAACTTCATCGATATGTGCTTTCCAGTTCAGATTCTGGTCTATGACAACACCTAAAAATTTTGTATTTTCTATTTGATTGATTTTTGTAATGTTTAGCTTGAAATTGTATTGGTTATGTTTTGACTTATTAAATTGAATAAAATTTGATTTTGTCAAGTTAATTTTTAAATTGTGAGCTTGTAGCCATTCAATTATATTATCAATTGTATTATTTATGTCCAATTCGTGATTATATATTGAATTCTTATTTTTTTTAGTCCTAACTATAACCGAAATGTGATAAAAAATATACATCTACATTTACATTTACATTATTTTACATGTCACGCAAGTCAGTAAATTAACATTTCATATATTCTTCTATATTATAGAAAGCGTGATTCAAAAAGAACGTTTTTGTCACTTGTCGAAACGCTTTTAATGGAAGTCTTGTTATTTCTAAAGGCAATTTATTGTACATTTTGATTTTGAATGGAAAACCTTGCTTGTACGCTTTGACTAATCTGGTTCTTGGAACAACTAATCTTTCGCGATTTCTTGAATTGTAGTTGTGTACGTGCATCTTCATTGATAGTTCATTTTTTTGCTGGTGCACTTCTAGAAGCGAACTGTAAATATACAACGACACCACAGTCATGATTTTCGCTTTTTGGAAATAGGCTCTTGCTGATGTCAATCTTTGCAATCCATATATAATTCTAATCGACCTTTTTTGACAAATCAGTACTCTTTCAATTTGTGAAGCATTACCCCATATCGTAATCGCGTAGCTAATAATTGAGTGACAATGTGCAAAATAGACGGATATTAGAGTTTTCCTGTCAATAATGGGCTTAAGCTTAAATAAGGCGTAATTTGCACTGGATAACTTTTCACAAACATTATCTATATGGGTTTCATAACTTAAAGTGGAATTGAGAGTACACCCTAAAAATGTGACTTCACTATTTATGACTTTATTTGTTTTTTTACTTGCATAATTAATTATGGTACTTTTTTCTGCATTCAAAATTATTCCGTTTGCTTCAAACCATTTTCTAAGTATACTTAAAATTTCATCTGTCTTCTTGGCTACTTGAAATGCGTTTTTATCTTTAATACCAACTTGTGTACCATCCGCAAATAGTGTACCATGTATCCAATAAAGACTTAGGCAAGTAAACCATGAGACATATAGTTTTTGGGAGGATTTGCCTTGGCAGACGGAATGACCAGCATCAGACATTATAGGTTTTATTTTAATATAATAAGTGACAAATGAGCAAACATACCACCAGATAGTAGGTAGATCCTGTGGCCCATAAACATCTACATCTATCCTCGATTAAGAATCATAATTCAGATGCATTGCCACCCCTGAGGACTAAGATGGAATGTCTCGTTTGCAGTGAGAAGGGTTTCCGGTTTTCTACACTCACCATACGAAAAAACAGCAGTGTTAAGCTGCTATTTTACGCTGGTATTTTGTGAGAGTGTGGTCCTTCCTCAGTGGAGCCGACCCATTCGTGCTACGAGCATAATATAGCTGCAGCGTGGCTCTAGCACGTAACGTGTCTTTGACCTCGAGGATACTTTTCATATAAGAGGGGCTAACGAGCATGTGACTCACCTATGACTACCGGCGCACGTGAACAACTGCAACATTAGGGGAATTTCAGTGCTTGCCGACCTTTTAAAGAGTAGGCTTGTCTTGAAGGTCGCTAAGTCGTATCGGTCAGTAAAAAATCGATAGTGGTAGCCGATTCCACAAAGAAGGCGTGCGAGGAAAAAAACACAAATCACATAGCTCCTTGCACTTTCTAACACACCACTGTCGTCAATGCGGCAAATTACACTACACTAATATTTTTTTTAAATTACACTAATGTCACCGCTGATCTACGTGAGTGACGGCCTTCTACGGCGACGACTGAAGATAACATCAGTGTTGTGCGCCGTATGATAGAGACTAACAAAATAGTGACTTATCAGCAGATTCGTACAAGCTTAGGCATCGGTATGAGTCAAGTGCACAAAATCCTCCACGAACATTTAGCGGTCATAATTTAGCCTCATAATTAAACAGAGGCCCAAAAACTCCATCGTGTTGATTGATAAAATGGTTCAAAGATTTGGCGGAGGTGACTCAAATGCTGTGTTCGACATACTTACGGGTGACGAAAGCGGGATTTATTGTTATGATCCTGAGACTAAGAGACAGTCTGCTGTTTGGGTGTTTCCTTCCGAGGAGTTGCCAACTAAAGTGAAGAGGTCAAAGCGTGGGAAAAAAGATGGTGGCCTTGTTCTTCGGAAGGACAGGTCATTACGCAACAATTGTTTTAGAGGATCGAAAAACAGTTACTGCAAAGTGGTACACTAACAATTGTTTGCCACTTATCTTGGAAAAAGCTCGGGAGAAACGAAACAACAGTTTAATAAGTTGGTGATGCTCTAATTGTGTTATTGGCCCCTGTCTATTCTTTGAGATTTATGAAGACTGTTACCAGGTCATCGTTGCAGTACTCTGGATCAGCTAAAATTTCAATGTTTTATTGTAAATTATAAAAGCTCTGGGTTTACTGCCTTTAGTATTGACTAAAATCTTACCAGCAGCCAACAATCCCAGAACTTGACCACTAGCCACCCAAGGCTCTTGTATGAGGGCGGGGTCAATGTTGTCCTCTGCAAAGCAAACTTCCACCACGGCAGAAGCAGCTGCTGCATGGTGAAAATTAGCCTGAAGGACCCTCGTCTTACCCATTGGGTTAGCCATTTATTGGCGTGAGGGGTCATTTTCGCCTGCTGAGGAAGAAGATGTCTATTACTGCCGCTCGCGACTTCCACCACACCTTTTCCCCTGCCGCTCCCACCTCCCTTTCCCTCACCCCTGGCCGACACCAGCGGAGGCCGTCGACCCGGGGCGAGATCCGCGCCTTGGGTCTCCGTCACTCTTAATGACGACATCCCAGGCTCACTTCGCGAAGTGGAGACCAGGGGTATTGGATTTGGGGCGTTTTAGGGTCCATTACTGCATCAGAGCCGCCCCTGATCTTAAAAGTTATCATTTTAAAACCAAGTTCGAGTCGTCTGCCGCCTGGTTAGCTTCCGCCAATGGATTGTCCGGAGAAAAGGTAACTAGGACTCATTCTCCTCGTCCCTGCGGTGGAGGATTTTCCAGAGTTCTGTATGGAGCTCTTCATTTTGTGCCCTCAACAACACAGCCGCCTCTTCTGGAGAGTTAGCTTCGCTGCGGGGCAGATATGTTACTGAATACCCAGCTGAGGCTTAGGCAGTTCAACCTCAGCTATTATTGAGACCTCTGCTCCGGCCAGAGTTTCAGTTTTCAAACTTCATCCACAATCCAGTTCTGGTTTGCCTTATCGAGATTATCAGAATCCATCCAGAATTGTGGGTGAAACCCGAAAAATTCGGCCCCGCTCCGGGCTGCGCCCCACAGGCTGTCTTAGTGATAGCCTGTGGGGCACAGCCTGATGCTTAGTGCCTGGTGGACCAGCCGCATCTGCTCTACGCTCGTAGGTTTCGAATTGCGAATTCATACACGCGCGGGTTAGCTACGTCGTTAAAGCTGAGTTTCTTCTCTCCCATTGCCAGCTTCACAGCTTTCCTGGGCTGGTCTTTGGGAGACTGCTCCTCAAACTGTGTTTTTTCGCCTTTGGATCTGGAGGAGGGTTGGGCAAAGGAATTTCGGGAAAAGGCTTCTGGCAGGGAGAGGGGGGTCTCTTCGGCTCGTATCTCAGCTGCTATCAGCCTCCTGTACCGCTTCCGTTCTGCCCCACTAAGCTTGTAAGGCCTAGCGAACTTTTTCTTGTCCCTTCCCCAGTTCGTTTCCGATGGTGGATTAGGCTGCAGACGTGCCCTCCATTTCACAGCTCGTCCCAGGTTGGAATGTTGTTTTGCAGGATGTTGATAAGGCTAAAAGAGCATCTTCCAAGCCTGTAGAGAGTTACATTATATGCTATTAGCTAGGGAAATACACGGTCACCTCCGGCAGGGCCCCGCATGCCGAGGGAAGGGCTAAAATACTACCCGAATCGCCCTGATCTCGGGTAGGCATCGTTTGCGCCTTGAATCCCCCCCCAGCCACGCATCCATCGGCACGGTACGCTTGACACCCTGGATTGGGTTAGGATAGGGAAAGGGAGGTGCGATAAAAAGAAAAGAGGATCGTCTGTTCTATCTGTTTCCTATTGAACCAAACCGAATAAGGGGGCAACAACGTGAATCAAGAACTTTTCAGACTTGCCCTTGAGATCATCACGACCTGCGCTCTACCCCCGAGCCAGTAGCAAACTGCTCCCTGGACGGGAGAGCAGAATAGGTTTTAATATATTCCTACTAATAAAGTAAAAATGTAAGCATTAGTAGATTAAGCCCCGCCCTAACGGGCGGGGTTGCCAACCGCAGTTTTATTTTTGAGTTGTTTTCAGAAGCATGCCATCTCGTACTTCATGAAGGAACAATTTACAAATAACTTATATGTTGGTGTATATATAAAAAGTTAGTAAGAATGACATGTTTAAAAAAATTGACATACTTACTTATAGATACATTGATAATATTACTAAAAACATTATAAAAGTGGCTTTGTTTACTACTAGAACCCATTTCTAGGGGGGAAGTACATATAAAAATTAACATTAACGTCTAGCTAAGATTTAAATAAAATAATTTTACGGATTTTACTGCGTATATTAACTTATTTTATATTCCCGACGTTTCGAGCACTTTACAGCACCCATGGTCACGGGGGGGGGGACTGAGATGTATGACGTCCCAATGTCATAGTCAACCACGGCTACCTCGAGATTAAAAATTATTAATTTTTGTTCCGATCTACGCAGTATGAACTTACAGTATCTTGAATTGTTGTATGCTTAATTAAATTAAATCCCAACCCAAGCATACAATCAAGATGGAGGTAGCCGTGGCTATGATGGCTATGATAGCTATGATAGCCGTGGCTCCATCTTGATTGTATTGAAGTCAATTTATTTATTTAAAACATAAACGATTTTTAATATTGATATGGTCACTATAAGATATTTTTAGAGAGAATTTTCAGACAGAAAACCCCGGTTACTGATTTTGGTCCGACCCGCGACTGACGAAGGGCAGCAGTCGCGTTTACGACCAATAGACCAATGATACAGTCACCACAAATAAGGTTTTTATTTATAGGATAAGGGTGACAAACGAGCACACAGTCCACCTGATTGTAAGTGGTTGCTGTGGCCCATAGACATCTATATATATAGTTTGCGTATCAAAAGGTAGCCGCAAGGACTAAAATGAAATGCCTCTTTGCCACTAAAAAGGGTTCTCTGCACTTGCCATACGGAACACAGTAGCATTAATCTGGTATTTTACGCTGATATTCTGTGAGAGCGTGGTCCTTGCCCGGTCGACCCATTCGTGCTACATTTAATATAGCTGCAGCATTGCTCTACCACATACAAACGTAAATACAGTTTTTAATTTGTTGGTGAAAGCATACATAAACTGAATTTTTGTATAAAGATTTAACGGAAATCTCGCCAGATGATAAAACTTAAGAAAAATAAATCCACATAACTTAAAGCTTCTGTAATCGGTGCATAGTATGTTGAATTGAAATATTATGTTATTTTAAGTGATAGTATATTGAAGAACTTCGGAAGCGATTAAAAGAAATTATTTTATTCTTTTTCTTAGAAGTTGGTTTATACTTTTTCTAATTTTAATTAATGAACCCTTTAAGCTAAAATGTCATCTAATTAGTTATCTAAAGAAATCATTAGTAGTATAGCCCATTTAATACATACATAAAATAAAATTGAATCAAAAACTCCTTTTTTGAAATTAGCTAAAAATTTCCGAAGACCCATCCAGGAAAAAATGTAGAGAAATGGCACTAAATTTCATCGACATTTTTAATTGAGGATTAGTTTTCTATTTGTTTTTGTGGGTTCATTGCTATATAGTACAGTTTTTTGACATAATGTCCGTAAGGTTAAGTAATCGGCATCTTATATTTGACTATTATTAACAGTGGTAGAGCCACGCGGCAGCTTTTGCTGTAGCACGGATGGGCCGGCTCGAACCGGGCTGGTACTACGACCTCACAGAAAACCAGCGTGAAGTAGAGGTTTACTTCTGCGTTTCGCTTGGTGAGTGCAGGTGGCCGGAGGCCCTTTTTACTGGAAATGAGGCATTCCATCTTAGTCCTCACGGGTGACAACGCATCTACATTTTGATTTGTAATAGAGGATAGATGTAGATGTCTGTAGATATCTATGGGCCGCAGCAACCACTTACCATCAGGTGGACTGTGTGCTCGTTTGTCACCCTTATCAAATAAAAAAAAACTTTCTTAGACATGTGCTACTGCGTATTCTATATTAAAATTGCCACTATCAAAAAAGTGCATGATAGAAGGAATTATAGTATATTGATCAGAATTCTCTGCTGGTCTATCTAATGGTCCTTCACTGCTGGCCTCCAGTGCTAACCTCAAGTTAGCTCAGCGATCAATGGAGTTTCTCTGCCTGAAGTGGCAATTGGTCGGACATATAGCTCGAAAAACCGACAACTGATGGGGAAGAATGGTTCGCAAGTGGCAGTCTCGTACGTAATGTGTAGAGCGCCCTCTGCCCCCCCCCCCATCCCCTCTAGATGGGAGTAACAAGCCGGTGAGACATGCAGGAAGTTGATGGATGCATGTGGATAAAGACCGTACTTCGTGGCATTTCTTGTTAGAGGTCTTTGTTCAACTGTTAACTTGTCAAAAGTACAGGCCATCGGCTGTGAGATGATCATGATGACCCAACACAATTGATTAAAGAGCATTTACCGTTGTCATTTTTTCTTATATTTAATTAAAACATAGAAATAAAACAATAATTTAGAAATAGTTTATTTAATTATTATTATTATTATTAATCATAAATGCCAGTCCACTGACTTGTCCCTATCACACACAAAATCTTCCACGCGGGCAAACAAATACTAAGAAACAATTCTCTATCAATGTATACATAAACTTTTGATACATACTTGAAATTAAAATGTAATAAATTAAAGGAAATAATATTTTGCAAGAAACATTAAATTGTGTAATTTTATACAAATTTTCATTTTAACAAACATTACAGCTGCTTCTGTTTAAAACAAATCCTCGTTGTTAATTGTATTTACTTTATTACTTAGGGTTGGTAGATTACAAATAACAACAAATTATGTTATTGTATTTAAGAAATGCTTATTTATGATCAACATAAACCCCACAGAAGCACAGATTCAACTATTTTCACTTTGTGGTTGTAATGGTTTTAATATATCGTAAATATTTAGTTTAATGTCCGTCTTACAACTGGCAACACTATTCCAATATTAATATTATATATAGGAAAAAACAGATTCGAATTAAATTATAAGAGCTCATTTAATTAGTTATTATGACATATATTATAAACCATTTTCGCTAGATCGATAACATTAAATATGTTCAGGGTTGAGCAGCAAGCTAAAATTATTAAAGAAAACAATAATGTTCCTGTACACAACCCTAACAATATTCTGTTACCGTGGTAAAATTAAAATAAAATCAGACAATGGTCATAGTAAGTTAGTATAAAAACAACAACTCGATGTCTCATAAATACCGTTAAAGCAGTGCAAATTTATGCCAAAAATTTCGGCAAACACGATCTTTTCGTAACTTTGATACGAACCACAATTAAAGTGTGACAATCATGCTAAAGAAAACAATAAGTGATTTTTTTAATTCAAAACTCAAATTTACTCAATTACCTCAGGGTGTTTGAATAAAGTCAAATAGTCAACAGAATAAAAATATGTTATTCGTTTGCATCATATAAAATAAGCTCAATACATTTATATGCCATACTATATTAGTATTAATCTATGCTTTAAAAGGATAATATGCTTATGGAAAGAATGTGCATGAGCTATGCAATATATATATATATATATATATATTTACTATATACTTCTGGTCTAAGGTAATGCTAAATTTCAACATACTATAAACAATATTTTCGAATCTTACTTTTTTATACCAGACAAGTGATTACATAACAAAAATTACCAACGTTATTCATCGTTCAATCTCATTAACTGAAGACAAATTTGACGTTTTTTAGACAGTTACTGATATATTTTGGTAATTGATAGTGTGGTAAAAGTTTATAATATACATTAGTAAAGCAAATGTATCCACTTTTTATGATATACATATTTAATAGAAATACTTTTAGGGTTATTGACAGTTAACGCAATTAAAATACATTTTTATGAGCTGCCAAAACGATAATTTTGTTTAGGGACACCAGTAAATGGCATCATAGTTTATTGTAGATAAATACGTGTTGGTTTGTATTTTTTAACTAATAAAAATCTAATTTAACTTGAAATCAAAAGTCAATCTCGCCTTGAGACAGTATAGCCTGTTCGCTCAGATACGGTTGCCTCTGTGTCGCGCCACCCTGACTCGTGCCACATCTTGTCAAAGGCGCCGCGGCGACATCAAAGGTCTCCGCGTACTGCGGTACACCCGCAGAAGAATTTGGCATTTAAAAACGAAGCGCCGCGCCGTAGTGATAGTTTCTTTGCTACCTAACTTTTATTTATTATTTTTATTTGTATCAAGAACTATAAGAATTAAATAGTACTCTATTTTATTCTTAGAATAGGAAACCATTTATTTAACAAACACAGTAAAAATAAAATAAAAGCAAAATAATAAGTGCGCCTCCGGGTGTGTCGACACTATCTTAGCGAACTGACTGTACTAAAAGTAGCAAATACAAATTATATGATATAGTAATTCATTAATAATGACGTCAACTACACTGTCAGCAACGGAAGTTTAGAAACAATCATAAATTATACATTCCACAACTAAAATAGACAACATTGAATAATATCCTACAACCGCTACGCAGTATTTATTATTATTATTATATAAGTTCCTCTTAATCTTAAAAAATAAAAACAATTGAATACATCTGGCTCAGCATTTGTTCACAACTAAAAGGAAAGAATACATCGTGATCTTTGGTAGATAAGAAAGGGACAGATAGATATTACATTTAAGACTGTCTACAGACTATTTTTTTTAATTGTACCTTTACAAAAATCTACAAATTCTTGTAGAAATGTCATAAGTATTGAGAAAATTCGAAAATATTTATTTCATGTGCCTAATTTACAATCCATAGTGTTAAAGTAAATAAAATCAAATTTAACCTAGAAATTGCAAGTATAAAACTCAAGTCTGCGAACGTTCTAAATATTCAGTCAACAAATAGAATTAAATTATACATAGAAACAAATAATACAGCGAACAAAAATGCTCATTACAGCAGTCGAGAAGACTACCTGCAATAACTACCCTCGACCAAGACCTTACATTAAATATAGCGGCGATTGTCAAACGAGTCCATGACAAATACATCGTATCGGCCGTCTCGCTCGCACTTATTGGTCTTACAGAACACTGCTAGTGATGTGTGTATCTGTATAGACAAAATGTCGATATTCGACATATCTACAAGAATAGTCTTAGGACTCGTTTGATAACAACTGAATTGTAAAACAAATAAACTCTAATTTATTGAGTTATAGTTTCAGATAGTCACAAATACATAGAAATTAAAATAATGGAACGTCTCATGGAAACTAACAGAGATACTGACTCAAAATTGAAAGCAGTATTTTTTTTAAACAGTATAGGCTGATTACTTTTAAGTGATACAATTTACTTTCAAAAGTAAATCGAGTTTTATATTGTTGAAAGTTTTGGTTGTCCTAGATTTTTACAGTAGTTAATAAATACATTATTATTTATATATGTTACAGGCAAAACTCATAACCGGCCAAATCACTTTTGACTGCGAATAATCGGACAAAAATAGTTTTGGCTAAGGATGTTCGTCAAAACCATTTTTAACTGTAAAAATATTGGGTTATGGTGATTTTGACCAAATTACATCTGTTATAAGTGGTTTTGACCAAGAATATTAGTCAAAACTACTTTTGACTTATACTTCTTAGAATTTTTGGAATTAAAAAGTTCAATTCGTTCAATATTATATCATTAAAATGTACGCGGCTTTAGGGTGGCCCAACGGCCACCCCAGCCGCACCTTAACCTACTGTCACTGATACTGCAAGTTTTCACGGATAGTCTGAACTTTAAATCAGGCAAAATTACTTTTGACGAACATCCTTAGTCAAAACTACTGTTGCACGATTATTCGCAGTCAAAAGTGGTTTCGACCGGTTATGAGTTATGACTGTGACATACATAATAATGTAAGATAATAAATTACGATATAAATATTGCTACACACGGGATTATACATAACGCAAGGGATTTTTTAATTTATATTTGTGAATAATAATAAAAAATTGAAAGCTATCAATACATACTACATGTACCTATTACTAATAGCCATATATTTATGTAGATGACTGTACATGAGACAAAGTATTATGTATCGGAAGGAAGGTTAAACATTTGTACATAAAGTTGTTTCTCAATAAATTAGGAGTTTTCTAGTTGTCGAGTGGAAAAATATATTATTTTACTCCTTCCGGGGTTTCCGTTTCCTCTGACCGTCGCCGGCACCTTCCGTGTCTATTTGAGGCTTTCTGTAATATAATAATTAAAATATTTTCCTGTATGCGGTTGATATAGTATTGAGTGTTAAGTTAAGCAAAATTACTACTATATACGTCCCACGGCTGGGGGACAAGCGTCCCCTCATTTATTCGTTCTTTCTATTGAATAATGGTGACCAACGATTTAGAATTAAAATGCAGATGCGTTGTCACCCTTAAAGAGTGAGATAGAATGCCTCGTTTTCAATAAAAAGGGTCTCCGGTTCTCTACACAAACACAGCAGCATTAAGCTGCTATTTCACGCTGCGAGAGCGTGGTACTTCCCCGGTCGATATCACCCATTCATGCTACAACTATAATATACCTGCAGTATGACTACCACGTATAAACCACGTCATGGAGAAATTGGTCCGTCGTGTTTTTCAGTGCTTGTTGACTTCACATGTCCTTCAAATATTTTTGAAGCAAAATCTTCTTTAGAATCATTGTGATTTGAAGCTCAATAAAACGAAATAGCGCCACTAAAAACAGACAAACGTATACATCTATATTACAGTATTTAGCCTGCGAGAGAATGAGATAGAATACAGTATACAGCGTTTATTATAAACTAGGTGTTCCCCGCGACTTCGCCCGCGGGTAATTTATTACGATTGGATTTCAAGGGTTTTAATTTTTTTAATTAAAGTAGCCAAAGTTACTTTTTATATCATCCGTTTTCCCGACGACGAAAACGGTTGCAGAAAACGGTCGTCGTTGCAACAACTGGTTTGAAGACTGCTTCAAGGACGAAAGTTATCCAACATGAAATAGAATTTCGTTTTTCGTCGAGTTTTCACTCGACGAAAAACGAAATGGTTGCAGTTTCTTACAATTAAGTCTACGTCTGTAAACGAACGCGAAACCAAAGACTACAATATAACGCGGAACGTTAAGGACGACGACGCGACGAGTGAGGTAGATAGTTGAATCATTGCGTTCTCGACTGTATTTTCATAGGCGTAAAATAGAAAATCGCACCAAGTAATTAGAAGACTGGTTTGTGCAACGAAGACCGTTTGAACCCAGGACGTAAAACGGTTTCATCGTCGCAGAACACAACACGGTTTTGTAAACGGTTCGTTGTCGCAACGCCCACACCTAGTAACTACTGGTGTACATTTTTCTAAGTAAAAAAGGTAATAAAAGTTTTTAACCTCTTTTTACCTTTTTTTATATACGACAGTTTAAAAAACTTAAACAACACGCATTGATCATGTGCTGTGATGATCCCAATAATTATTTTATTTTATCCTGGTGATTCGGATCGGGATACTAGGATAAAGTTATTAAATTATTGCAGTCATCGGTCCTAATACGATTTGCAAGTCAATGACATGCAAATTTTCAAATCAATCGACCGTCTACAGTTTGGTGAAAATAACATTAAAAGATTCCGTTATATATACAAAAAGGTGTTAAAGGCAATAGCCACTTACCATCAGGTGGATTGTAAGTTGAAATTAGTAATTTCAATATTGTAAAAAAAAATTCTACAATATTCGAATATTTCAAAACTTACTCAGTGGAGTCGACAAGAGGCTCCTGGTCATCAGATCGGTCCGGTGGAGAGTCCACCTCGGGCTCCGGTCCCTCGAGGTTGGCTTTGCTGGGCTTCTGGCGAGCCTCAGCCGGCTGCTCCTCCGTGTCAGACTGGTGAGGATCGTCCTCGGTCATCGCATCAGTCTTCTTGTATTCCATTTCCGGCTCCTGTATATTTGTGAAATTTTTTATTCAACTCTTGTGTTTTTCTGGAAATTTCAACTTCACTAACAAATCATTTTAATTGTTATTTGAAATCCTAAGAATTAGTAAAATGCAAATTTAAAAGTATGTTCATTAGTTATTTTATGAAATATCTATAATTCACGTCCTTTTTGCAAAGTATTGTTTTATTTTTAATTTTATAGTTTTTTTGATAGATTTTTTTTTATAGTCTTTTATTGGCAAATACAAGATGATAGTTAACATAGTTTTAGATTTTTAAAACGTAAAATGTGTTTTTTCTATAAATTATAAGGGTTTATATATTTTTATTCTCGTATAATTTTTCAATATATTTATTATTTAAACCTATTGAATAAAATTTATCTGCCACATGTTAATTGTCCGATGACTCTGCAACGTTTTATGAAAAAAATATCTGATATGTATATCATATTAGTTTTACAATTAATTTACGTTTTTAGACAGAATAAAAAGCTGAAGATATGCAATATCTGCCTTATTGTATGATAAGTTTTCACAATTTTTTCAGCCAACTTCTACAGTCTTGGTATGGAATGGTAGTAATACAAAACTAAGTAAATTAACCTATTGAAAAAGGTCAATTTGTTTAAAATTTTAACTCTAGATAATAAATTTCAAAAACATTTCTCCGCAACTCATAGTAATTTCAGACCTACTCACCGCTCTCAAACTGAAAAGAAATACACTATAAAATGGGATTGCAGGTATGAATCCCCCGCGGGACAAGTGTTTGAATGGGCTACAAACAATTGTTCCGCTTCTGGAAGTGTGTGTTTTGTGCAATGTATGTACATATGTTGACCGCCTATTAAATACAGGAGAAAATCTTGTTTGTGTGAACTGTTGACAGGTTGTAACGGTAACGGTGTGTGCGTGTGACTGCGTGCGCAATACGATTTCACGACCGCGTCGCTGTAGCAGGATGAAGGTTCTACAACCATAACTTGCTCGGGGTCATGTGCGGTCACGCATAGCTAAGCGCGAACGCAAAGCATTGTTTTTGATTCTTTATTATTGTAATCACCTTTGCAAGCTGTGTGTATACAAGGTCATTGGAAGATGGGTGCAAAGACTGAAGGGGATGATACCTTAAACCATTTAGAACATATTAGCTATTATTGAACAAGTTAAACTTGTCTCATACGAAGTCTGTTCCTTTTTTCAAATTGAGTTTCTAAGGTTTTTAACAAAATAACCCATTTTTTCAATTATTTTCTAATACTGTCCAGTAACAGTAGTTGTTATTAGTGAAGTTATGCTTCTTTTGGGGCGTTTGGGAAAAATGATGACAGTGAATTTTTACGACGCGCGCGCGCACCGACACCTAAAATCGACACCATGAAGTTGTTACGACGCGCGCGCACACCGACACTTAAAACGACACCATGAAGTTGTTACGATGCGCACGCACATCGACACCTAAAACCGACACCATGACGTTGTTACGATGCGCACGCACACCGACACCTAACAACGACACTGTGAAGTTGTTACGACGCGCACGCACACCGACACCTAAAAACGACACTGTGAAGTTGTTACGATGCGCACGCACACCGACAGCTAAAAGCGACAACTTCAAGTGAATGATTGTCTCTCAAGTTTTTGTGGCAACTGTTAACTATATTTAAGGTAGTTATTCAATGAATCTACAACGTGTTTTATTTATATTATAAATTTACCCATCAAAAGACGTGATGGATGTATGTTTATTTTGTGAAACAATATTAAGAATAAATACAAAGTTTAAAAAACAAATTACAATTATTTTTTTAAAACGTTCTCTACTATTTTTCTACACTAGGATCTTCTCCTGTATCGCGGGGGCAGTTTACATACATAGATTTCACAAGTACAAACATCCAGACCCAGAACAATTATTTTTAGGCCTTACAAATACTTATTCCTTGCGGGAATCGAACCCGCGGCCCTTAGCGCAGCAACTCATTGCTAAGCCACTGTACCACGGAGCCGTCAATTAATTGTCACCAGAATCTTAAATAATTTTAGTTATTTTTGTTTTGTTACGCTAAAGAAGTATAATTTTCTTTGTGCATATATAAGTACACACACACGTTTTATTTATTTATTTATGTAATGTGTGGTTACTCAAACAAAATAATTTTCAAGTATTTTCATCATCAGAACAACAGCATACGGATATTTTTTTCCATTATTTATTTTTTATGATTATTTTCTTTAATTTCTTTTCTTTTTTGGTTTCTTAAACTTAACAGTTTCTTTGTCTGCCCAACAGACACAATAGTTAAACAATCGAAATATTCATATATGATTCATGTGACAGGGAAAGGGTTAAATATGCGTAGAATGCTTTTCTGATGATGGAGATGGTTTGAAATTATTTTGTTTGAGTAATCACTCATTATATAAATAAAAAATAATACTATAATAATTGTTAATTGAAAAAAAGGGGTTTTATTGTTATAAACCTTAGAAATTCAATTAAAAAAAAAGGAGTAGACTTCGTCCGTACTTATTTTATTGCACGAGTAAATAAAGTTTGGTACTTGTATGTATGCGTACGCATATATTCGTATACGTGTACATGTGTACGTGCAAGATACTTACACGCGCGGTGGAGTCCGCAGCCGTTGTTTATGTGTACGTGTACGTATGTGTGTGTGCACGTGTGCGTGTACGTGCCCGTGTGCGTGCGTGTGTGTGCACGTGTGCGTGTGTGTGCACGTGTGCGTGTGTGTGCACGTGTGTGTACACTTGCACATGTGTGTGCACGTGTGCGTGTATGTGCACGTGTGCGTGTGTGTGCACGTGTGCGTGTGTGTACACGTGCACATGTGTGAGCACGTGTGCGTGTGTGCACGTGAGTGTGTGTGCACGTGTGCGTGTGTGAGCACGTGTGCGTGTGTGCACGTGTGCGTGTGTGCACATGTGCGTGTGTGCACGTGTGCGTGTGTGTACATGTGCACATGTGTGTGCACGTGTGCGTGTGTGCACGTGTGCGTGTGTGGCCACGTGTGCGTGTGTGCACGTGTGCGTGTGTGTGCACGTGTGTGAGCACGTGTGTGTGTGTGTGTGTGTGTGTGCACGTGTGCGTGTATGTGCACGTGTGCGTGTGTACAGGTGCACATGTGTGTGTACGTGTGCGTGTGCACGTGTGCGTGTGTGTGCACGTGCACATGAGTGTGCACGTGTTCGTGTCTGTACACGTGCACATGTGTGTGCACGTGTGCGTGTGTGTGCTCGTGTGCGTGGTCGAGTACTCACGTGCGGCGCGGGCCCGCAGCACCAGTAGGCGGCGGCAGCCAGCAGCGCGAAGGCGGCCAGCGCGCCCGCGCCCGCCAGCCACGGCCGTGCGCCCGCCCACCGCAGCACAGACTCCACTAAACTCTCCTGCACACCAACTACTTGCTACACTACTGCACTAGCCACAACTACAGCCCTAGCCTATCCAACCAAATTATAGCCCACCATTACAGCCTATACCATGTTTATATGACGAATGAGTTAGGTCAACAGGGGTAGCACTACGCTCTCACTGAATACGAGCGTGTAATAGCAGCTTAATGCTGCTGTGGTTCCTATGATGAATCTAGAAAACCGAAAACACCCTTTCTCTGGAAACGAGGCATTCCATCTTAGTCCTCAGGGATGGGGTCGTTTCCTATAAAAAGAGGCATTACAGGCTATCAAAAGTCCACTGCTGAACATATGCCTTGCCAATAGTGGGGATATTTGCCACAGTTGACATGCATGACATGCGGGTTGGCAAACGCGGTTTCTTTATTATTTTAAGTTGTTATTAGAAAAATGAAACTGCCATTGCCTGTTTCAGTTTACCTCTGTCGCCCCTCTGAAACCCACGGGATAATATCGGGTAGTGGATATCCTTAGATCGCCTTTACACACCGTGCAGTACGGGTGATAAATAACGTCGTCCAGACCGTCACGGTGACCAATTTAAACAGAGACTAGCCATCTACACAGGACAAGATTATAGTGCCCGAATGTTTGTTGCAAGCACAGGTGCAATCTCTATTGTCTCACTTTCATAATCTAATGGGATGGTTATCCAATACAACCAAAAAGAAATCAGGTGCGGGATCAACGGATTTAAATGCTTTCCAGCAAGGAGTAAGGGGCAAGGGGCTATAGGGCAAGGAAGTGAAACACCGCACATCATACACTTGGGCACTATAATCATGTCCTGCGCAGATGTCTAGTCTCCGTTGACAGTGGCCGTTGTGACCAAAATTGAGTTTGAAGAACATTATTATTATAAAATAGACACATGTAGTGGACCTGTATTACATAAGCACCTGTAGCCCGTGTAGTGGCGGGTAAAAATATCCACTACACAATATCTTCCCGTGGGTGTCGTAAGAGGCCCCAGAAGAAAACAAATCAGGAGATGGGCAGCAGCATTTTTTTGATAACAGCAAAATAACAATAAAAAAACTGCGGTTGCCAACCCGCTCGCCAAGCGAGCCAACTATGGCAATATACCCCTATGATTCCCAAACATCATGTGTAAACTTCCATGGCGAAAGTTACAAAATGACGGCCCCTAGTCGCCGGCGGCCCCGCTATTCCTGACTACGATGGCGACCATGGTAACAGCGAGGCAGGGGTGCTAAGAAGCTCCAATGGAGGTTGCCATCTAAGACGACTCGACCTGGCAACATATAACGCACGCACCCTGAGGACTGACGAGGAGATCCTTAAGCTGGAAGAAGAGAGACGAGTTGCACTGGGATATTATAGGTATTCGCAGAATGTCATACCGGTTTTTACGCATCAACCTCGGCACACACTAATTAAGAGGTAAAGGAAATGTATGAGGATACCTCTAGAGCCATGCATTCCTTCAAAACCCACTATACGGTGTTAATGGGAGACTTCAACGCAAAACTGGGCACAAGATGAAGTGAGCTGAAGGTAGGGAATTTCGGGATAGGGCAACGGAATCCAAGGGGCCCGCAGATGGCCGACTACATGGAGAAAGAGAGACACTATGATGAACTCTTTATTTCAGAAGCGTCCCCACAGTAAGTGAACCTGGTCAAGCCTCGACGGTTCGACAAATGAGATTGACTTCATTATGACGACCAGACGACAACTGTTCAGTGATGTCTCAGTGATCGCGAAGGTAAAAACGGCAGCGATCACCGAATGGTTGCACACTGAACCTATACGTTAAGTTAGAGAGGTCACGCCTAATGAAGTCAACGCTCCGTCCCCCTCGTGTTCTAATCCGCCCCGAAAACTGTCAGCTCGAATTACAAAATCCTGTGACTAGAAGACTGCAACGTAATGAACGATATGAATGACAAACTCGAGGAAACTGCCCATGCGGTCGGAGCTAAGTTCCGCAAGACCAGTCGAGGAAGGTCACAAATATTCTCCGATCACACTCTTATCTCGTGGTTGTTAGACGGAAAATGAAACTGCAGTCTTCAGCAGATTTGACAGCATATAGGCAACTGAATAATTCAGATACTTGTACGGATATGATATGATATATAATAGATATATGCAAATTAATACGGCGAGAGTTACGCAACTTCAATACTGCTCGTATTGAAGAAGCGATCGAGCGGAACCAGGGTTCCAGTTTTTGCCAGAGATCTGTCTGCCAGGAAGAGCCAACTAACGAAGCTGAATACCGAATGTTGCAGCATCTTTTCCGAGGCACCTGAGATTTTGAGTGAGATTGAGAGGTTCTATGGGCAGCTGTACATGTCATCGTTGGAGCCACACGCAAGTGTGAGTAACGACATAAAAGCAAGTCTTATCCGACACTACGATATTCCGAATGTCAGTCTGAGCGAGATTAGGATGGCTCTCTAGCACCTTAATAACGGCAAGTCCCCGGTCGAGGATAGAATTAGAGCGGAGCTTCTGAAAGTCAGCGGAAAATCGGTATTTGAAGTCCTGCAGAAGCTCTTTAATTCCGACGTACATGGTGGCATTACACCGGAGGCGTGGAGCAGAAGTGCGGTGGCCTTGTTCTTCAAGAAAGGCGACAACGCTCTCTTGAAGAACTACAGACCGATTTCCCTTCTGAGCCGCGTCTACGTGCTGTATTCGAGTCATTATGAATCGTCTCGCACGCAGACTTGACGACTTCCAGCCTCCCGAACAAGCCGGTTTCCGAAATGGCTTTAGAACCATAAACCACATAAATACTCTTCGGCACATTGTACAGAAGACCGAAGAGAACAATCTGTCACTTTGTGTCGAGTATGTGGATTATGAGAAAGCCTTTGATTACGTGAAAATTTGGGAAGTGCTGCAATCCCTTCAGCGATGCCAAGTTGACTGTCGGTATATCGAAGTGTAGTGGCGGTCAAGAATATCCACTACCCCATATCTTCCAGTGGGTGTCGTAAAAAGCGACAAAGGGAAACAGGCAGGAGATGGGCAGCAGCATCTTCCTGATAGTAGCCTTAATTACAATAAAAAAAAACCGCGGTTGCCAACCCGCTCGCCAAGCGTGGCAACTATGTCAAATACCCCCCTATGAAGAGAGTAACAAAGAGACGGCCCCCAGTCCCCGGCGACCCCGCTATTCCTGGCTACGGTGGCAACCATGGTAACGGCGGGGCAGGGGGTGCTAAGAATCTCCGGTGGAGGTTCGGTTGCCACCTTAGACGACTCGACCTGGTAACGTACAACGCACACACCCTGAGGACTGACGAGAAGATCGTGGAGCTGGAAGAAGAAATAGACAAGTTACGCTGGCATATTATAGGATTATCCGAAGTCCGAAGAGAGGGGGAGGACACGATAATCCTCGAATCCGGCAACTTGCTCTATCGCCGGGAGGGCGACAATCTGTCCCAAGGAGGTGTCGGATTTATCGTCCACAAGTCTCTCGTTAACAACGTTGTAAAGATCGAGTGTGTCGACGAGAGTTGCGTACCTTATACTCAGAATCACCGAACGGTATTCGCTGAAGGTCATACAGGTTTACGCACCAACCTCGACACACCCCGATGAGGAGGTGGAGAAAATGTATGAGGATATCTCTAGAGCCATGTATTCCTCCAAAACCCAATATACCGTGTTAATGGGAGACTTCAATGCAAAACACGGCACAAGAGAGAACGGTGAGTTGAAAGTAGGGAAATTTGGAATAGGGCAACGGAACCCAAGGGGCCAGCAGCTGGCCGACTTCATGGAGAAAGAGGGACTCTTTATGATGAACTCTACAGGCCCCACACGAAGTGGACCTGGTCGAGCCCCGACGGTTCGACAAAAAATGAGATTGACTTCATTATGACGACCAGACGACAACTGTTCAGTGATGTCTCCGTTATCGCGAGGGTGAAAACTGATAGCGATCACCGAATGGTTAGAGGCACACTGAACCTAAACGTTAAGTTGGAGAGGTCTCGTCTAATGAAGTCAACGCTCCGTCCCCCTCGTGCTCTGTTCCAAAGTCCGGAAACCTTTCAGCTCGAGTTACAAAACCGTTTTCAGTGCCTAGAAAACTGCAATGAAGTGGATGATATGAATGACAAGCTCGTGGAAACTGTCCATGCGGTCGGAGCTAAGTTCTGCAAGACCCGCCGCAGAAGAACACAAAAACTCTCCGATCACACTCTTAATCTTATGGTTGTTAGACGGGAGATGAAGCTACATTCTTCAACAGATTTGACAGCATATATACATACAGTCTCCAAATGCATGCGACGGGACTTACGCAACTTCAATACAGCTTGTATTGAAGAAGCAATCGAGCGGCAGAGATCTGTCTGCCAGAAAGAGCCAACTGTCAAAGCTGAAGACCGAGTGTGGCAGCATCGTTTCCGGGTACACGTCATCGTCGGAGCCACACGCAAGTGTGAGTAACGATCCAAGAGCGAGTCTTATCCGACACTATTCCGAAGATATCCCGGACGTCAGTCTGAGCAAGATTAGAATGGCTCTCCAGCACCTTAATAACGGCAAGTCCCCGGGCGAGGATGGAATTACAGCGGAGCTTTTGAAAGCGGGTTGAAAACCGGTACTTGAAGTCCTTCAGAAGCTCTTTAATTCCGTCCTCCACGGTGGCACTACTTCGGAAGCGTGGAGCAGAAGTGCGGTGGTCTTGTTCTTCAAGAAAGGCGACAACGCTCTCTTGAAGAACTACAGACCGATTTCCCTTCTGAGCCGCGTCTACGTGCTGTATTCGAGTCATTATGAATCGTCTCGCACGCAGACTTGACGACTTCCAGCCTCCCGAACAAGCCGGTTTCCGAAAAGGCTTTAGTACCATGGACCACATACATACCCTGCGGCAGATTGCACAGAAGACAGAGGAGTATAATCTGCCACTTTGCCTTGCGTATGTGGACTATGAGAAAGCCTTTGATTCCGTCGAAATTTGGGCGGTGCTGCAGTCCCTTCAGCGGTGCCAAGTTGACTGTCGGTATATCGAAGTGCTGAAGTTCTTATACATTAGGGCTACAATGGCTATCCGAGTACAAAACCAGAGTACGAAACCTATCCAATTGCAGAGAGGTGTAAGTCCCTTCAGCGGTGCCAAGTTGACTGTCGGTATATCGAAGTGCTGAAGTTCTTATACAGTAGGGCTACGATGGCTATCCGAGTACAAAACCAGAGTACGAAACCTATCCAATTGCAGAGAGGTGTAAGACAGGGTAACGTTATATCCCCGAAACTTCACCGCTGCATTGGAAGACGTTTTCAAGCTTCTGGACTGGAAAGGATACGGCATTAACATCAATGGCAAGTACATCACTCACCTTCGATTTGCCGACGATATAGTCCTTATGGCAGAATCGCTGGAGGATCTAAGCACCATGCTCAATGACCTCAATAGTGTCTCCCAACGGATAGGTCTTAAGATGAACGTGGACAAAACAAAGATCATGTTCAATGTCCATGTCACACCTATGCCGGTAGTTGTTGGGAGCACTAAGCTCGAAGTTGTTGACGAGTATGTTTACCTGGGACAAATAGTCCTACTAGGTAAGTCCAACTTCGACCGAGAGGTCAATCAACGGATTCAACTCGGTTGGGCAGCGTTCGGGAAATTACGGCACATCTTCTCGTCAGGTACACCTCAAAACTTGAAAACGAGACTGTACAACCAGTGCGTGTTGCCAGTGATGACATACGGAACTGACGTGGTCCTTCACTGCTGGCCGGATGAGGAAGCTCAAGGTCGCTCAGCGAGCTATGGAGAGGGCTATGCTCGGAGTTTCTCTGCGTGATAAACTCAGAAATGAGGATATCCGCAGTAGAACCAGAGTGACCGACATAGCCCAACGGATTAGTAAGTTGAAGTGGCAATGGGCCGGCCATATAGCTCGAAGAACCGACAACCGATGGGGAAGAAAGGTTCTCGAGTGGCAGCCTCGTACCGGTAGGCGAAGTGCTGGGCGTCCCCCCACTAGATGAAGTGACGACCTGGTAAGATATGCAGGAAGTCGATGGATGCAGGTGGCTCAGGACCGTGCTTTGTGGCATTCCTTGGGGGAGGCCTATGTTCAGTAGTGGACTTGTGAAGCACTGTAATGATGATGATGATGATGGTAAAGCAAAGTTTTCGCAAAATCGTCATTTGTACAGAGTTTTAAAAAGCCAATGAGCGTCGATGCAGGTGGATTATTAACGCGTTCTTGAAGGTTGTCATCATTGAAATAAATTCTTTGTCCATTTTGTAAATGGACTGCTAAATGGATGACTGCTGGGTAGCGCTCATGGATCGGAAACTTGATTGAGCTGCTACTTTACACTGGTATGACATGATAAGAATCACAAATACACAACAGAAGTAGTGGTTTCTTAAATATATTGGCACAAGTATAGAATAGAATAATTTTTAATCAATATGATTACAAGAACCCTTATTGAAAATCCTCTCCTAGAAAGAACAATCAAGAAACCTAGTGGTACTTTTTTTCCTATTTTATAAAAATAATATCAAAACATTTAGAAACATCATGGTAGCGATCACCTCATTCGCAGGGGTTATTATTCATCATTTACTCTTGAGTAGTATAATAACCGTTACTAAACAATTTTGGCTTAATAAAAATTTTAATCTTTTGATAGATATGGCCTGCATATTTTCTGGGACTTATTGTAAAAGCGTATATCCGTATATGCATTTACCTTATAGTTTTTTATTAATAGCAACACTAATTATTTCATAATCTTAAACACATCAACAGAGATAGCATACTAAAAAAATTTAAACCAATAGCTGTAAAAATATCCGCTAAAAACATCAAATATCATATAAATACAAAATCACGATAGCTTAACTAGCTGCAATATGCCCCCCCCCCCCCCAAACCCCCTTAGCAATCCTACGATTACAAAGTCGTAGTTGATAAAGCATTGCAAGAACCTCTCTGGCACGTTTCACGAGGTAGGCGATGTATATGGAGACTGGTATGGCACAGTAGACGGCGTACATCGCCCACAGTCCCGGCTTGTAATTCGTTGCACGCAACAATCGCCCCCATAGTGTTTGCTGACCGTACCAAATATATCCATATCACAATAATGTTATATATAATTATTAAACGACAGTATGACTCAGCGACTCCAGTGATTTTAGTTGTATTATTTGAACATTTAAAACATTTGTTTCCATATCTTTTTCATTATCATTACAGCCTAGCAAATGTCCACTGTTGAACATAGACATAGACATGATCCATAGATTGCTTCATAGGAGCAACGTTTGTCACAGTTGTCTTGCTTGGCAGGTAGGTTGGCAACGGGAACAGTTGCCATTTTGAGTTTTTAACTGTTATTTGTTATAAGGAAGATGCTTTTGCCTATCTACTAGTTTAATTTCACTCTGTCACCTCTTACTACACCTTACTTATCTTCTAACTTGTTGGATTTTAACAGGGTTAGCTAATTTGATTTTCTACAAACATTAACGCAGATAGAAATCTAAAAATAAATGAAATCTAATAATATAGCAAAAGAACACTTTAATATTAATGTATGTCATTTTTCTTCAAAAGACTTCAAAAAAAGAGGAGGTACTCAATTTGACTGTATATTTTTTTTAAGTGTATTACTTCATAACTTAGTTCTACGTGAACCTATTTCGATTTTTAAGTAAATTTTACACTAATGGTTGTACAAACTATTTATTAAATATATTTTAGATACTGCTTGGAAGCGACCACCTCATGCCCAGGGGTTATCAACCATGTGTTAATTTATGTTATAATAACCCTTTTTATACAGTTTCAGTTAACAAAACATTTAAACTTTGTAATAGAAGGAGCCTGTACACTTTCCGGGACCTTGTTGTAATAGCGTATACATTGCCCCAAGAATGAATTACTGACTCTGTGGCGTCGAGAAACTGGCAGCACTAGCTTGTGTTTGTTCCTAGTGTTTACAGAGTGTATATCTAAACTACCTTTGTTTTTGTGAACATACATTAAATTTTCTACCTACTTCAAAAAGGAGGAGGTACTCAATTCGACTGTATGTTTTTTATGTGTTACCTCATAATTTCTTACTGGGTGAACCGATTTCGATGATTCTTTTTTTATTTGAAAGCTCGTGCTTCTCATATGGTCCCAAATAAATCTAATCAAGGTCTGACCAATAGTTTTTGAGTTATCTTTAATAATTTATATTGAAGTCGGTTGTACAAAATTTTAAATTTTTAATTTTTAATTATTAATTATCTATTAGAAATCACGATAGTAGAAAAACTACTTGGATAACCCCGCTGTACAGATCATAATTGTCACCATTAAAATTTGTTGCCAAATTAAAGGGTCAGTATGTTTCTGACCATTTAAATATGTAGTTGTGGTATAAGATTATCCACTAGCCCACATCGTCCCGTGGGTGGCGTAAGAGTGACAGAGGGAAACAAACCAGGAGATGTGCAGCAGCATCTTTGTTTGCCAACCCGCCTCCGCACAGTAACTATGGCAAATATCCTTCTTATGAGACGATCTACGTTGAGGCTTATATTTAATAGTTTAAAACTTAAATTCTATTTCTGTTTGTTATAGGATGTAGTGAATATGAAAAAATGTTTATGACTCAATATAATATTATTGATATTAAATTACACTATATTAATATTTTAATCACAAATCTTACCGTAATATTTCAATGTAATGATAAAAACTCGTCACATATTTAGAGATTAATAATTATCACCATAAAAATATGACATAAAGTGCCTAATTAGCTAAGGGAACATACTACTTACCGATTCACTTGAGATCTTGGCGCGTTTCACTGCATAGGTGAGCTGAGCCCACTCCTCGGCAACAGCTGGGTCGTCCGTTATGATGAGGTTATCAAACAAAAGCATTGGTGACATTGACCATAGTTCGAAGCCCACTGCATGCTGGATAATAGGTAAATATATTTTAAATAAAATAGACGTTAGAATAATGGTAGCTTAGAGCACTTGCAATAAATTTAATTGCAGATTAGCAACTCGTGTTTGATTCTATCTGGCTCAAGCACATAGTTCACTTGTTGGCAAGTGGATACTGTAGCCCATAGACATCTACATCTATCCTCAATTACGAATCAAAATGCAGATGCGTTGTCACCCCTGAGGACTAGGGTAAAATGCCTCGTATACAGTAAAATGTACCGTGTAGCGGCGGTGTAAGAATATCCACTACCCCTTCTCATCCCGTGGGTGTCGTAAGAGGCGACAGAGGGAAACAAATCAGGAAATGGGCAGCAGCGTCTTCCTTTTCTTTATAGGAGAGGCGGCAAACGAGCATAGGGTAGATAGTGATAGTAATTGACTACCGCCGCCCATGAACAACTGCAACACCAGGGAAATTGCAGGTGCGTTGCCGGCCTTTTAGAAAGGAGTAAGCTCTTTTCTTGAAGGTCACTAAGTCGTATCGGTTCGGAATAATCGCTGGTGGTAAGCTATTCCACAGAGAGAATGTACGCGGAAGAAAACTCCTAGTGAAACATACAGTGGTGGATCACCAAGCATCCAGATGGTGTGGATGGAATCTGGAATTTCGCCGCGATGTATGTCGGTAAAATTTAGCGGCTGGGTCTAATACCGACCGAAAAAACCGCGGTTGTCAATTCGCTGCCAAGCGTGGCAACTATGGCAAATATACCCACTTAGGGGCAATCTATGAGGAGGCCTATGTTCAGCAGTGGACTTGACAGGCTGTAATGGTAACACTAAAGTGTCTCCAGTTCTCTACACACTCACCATACGAAACACAACAGCATTAAGCTGCTATTTCACGCTGGTATTCTGTGAGAGTGTGGTCCTTCCCCGGTCGAGCCGACCCATTCGTGCTACAAATATAATATAGCTGCAATATGGCTACCATGTAAACACGTGGAGTTAAGTGCATATATGCTACCTGTGCATTGGTGAAGGAACCAATTTCAGGAAACTCACTTTTTGGGAAATTAAGAATATATCCAATACACATGTGAAGTCAGAAAATATGCATTGAGGATATGCCTCACAAACTCTTTCCTGTTGCAAAAATATCGGTAGGTAGATATAGATATGTGCGTGAGAGAGACAAAGAGTCTCACGCACATATCTATATCTGCCTTTCCATAGCCTGCCATTCCATTATATACAGAACAAGGACCACATCATTATTGAGTTTTAGTAAAAACAAAAGTTGTGGTGTTAGCATTTAATATTAAATTTAAAAAGATTCTGGAAGGAATGCCCTAGGCGAAAGTTTATCGACCAAATTGGCGATTGAAAATGGGCCAATTAAGACTACCCTTAACCGACGGGCATGTATGTGTAGATATATGGATGAGGAGGAGCTGAGAGAGGTGTCAGGATTGTGCCAAATGGAAGTCCGTAGTCTCTGCCTACCCCTCTGGGTGACAGGCGAGTGTTTATG
This sequence comes from Parnassius mnemosyne, assembly GCA_963668995.1. NCBI lineage: Eukaryota > Metazoa > Arthropoda > Insecta > Lepidoptera > Papilionidae > Parnassius > Parnassius mnemosyne. The sequence continues at coordinate 69,430,274 of CAVLGL010000001.1, forward strand.
TATGTATGTATGTAATAAAAAGCAGAAATAGAAATGAGTTCCAATTTTGTAAGAAATTTTGGTAAAAAAATTATGACGTGTATTTTTATTATCGCTAAATTTTTATTCCTATTTTTGAGCAACATGGGTTAAAGTCACTGATTAGGTTGCTGTTACTTACAATAGGCGTCATCTTGAAGGGGTTGTCATCCTTGAAGTAGTGGGGGTTGGGGATCCTGCGCGGACTCCATTTTCCGCGGTAGTTGGGGTTGGGAATCAGCGGGGCCCGCCACACACCCTAAAATATTTACATTGGGTATATTTCCTTGTGAATAAGTAATATCTAAATCTATTAAACAGTTTGAAGTTAATTGTCAGATAAAAAATTGCAGCCATTGATTATCGTCATTGAAGTCAAACGGTAATTTTTTTCATCATTCTTTATCTCTTTTTCAATCCTAGTTTGTAATTTTCAAAATTAAAAATTCTTAACAGTAAGTTATATCTTTATTTAGAAAATGCCGGTGTGTGCGTGTTTGTAATTACACCCTACTAAACAGCTTGACCTGGATGATTCTTAGCCTTTTTAGCTTCACCCGTGCGAAGCTGGTGCGCATTGCTAGTCTATATAAACAAAAATCAATTGACCCATTTATGAAAGATGGCTAGACTAATTTTGATGATTTTTTTTGTCTATGTCTGAGCGGGTCCCTGGGTGGTTTAGATTTACAATTGGAGGCGCTGTTGTCGAGATCCAGCAATCACCCGTGCAAAGCCGGAGCAGACCGCTAGTTTATAATAAATATTAATATTGGATTGTTTTAAAATAAATATTAACATCAGATCAGGTATAAGAAGCAGCATTTAAAGCATATGGCCAATTCTTCTACCAAGCATTTGGATTAAGGTAAGCACTTTGTGTTATGCCCAGCAATGGACTATCTATAGGCTGAGAACAATGATGATCAGTTCGCCTATTCAAACTTAATAACAGACCTATTTTTTTCTAAAAAAACTTGCAATCCATCTCCTTTCAAGTGGCTACTGCCATGTCAATACCAGAGATGGATTCCATGTCCATGGACGTCAACAGCCTACTTCAAACAAAGAAGGCTAGAAATGTGTTGTGTCACTTCTGAGGATTAAGATAGAATACCTCATAGCCTGTAATTATACTGGCTCTCTACACCGTTCAAACCAGAACAAAGCAGTGTGGTGTAGGTACTATGACAAAGCAATATAACTGGAATATTAAATGATATCATCACTCAATGTGGACTCCATATAAGGAATAGAAATAATATCTATTTAGTTCAGTAATATCATATTATATTTATAGAAGAGGATACCTGGAACCACGTAACACAAACCCAACCCCCTACCTATGTACCTACGTCACAATTACTATATATAAGTCTCCTCTAAATCAATAAAGAGAGAGTTATTAAACTGCATCAGTAAGTCTTAATTTATTGCATTTTCCAAACATTACAGCAGTGCAAAAATTGCTATTTGGCGGCAGAAATCAGTAAGCAGGATGTACCCAGATGGACTCCTTGGCAATAATGGAGTCCTACTACCTAAGTTGCCCAATATAGCAAATAAACGATGATAATACCTAATACATAATAGATAGCAGAGAATGAGCAGTATTGATTGAAACATATAAAGTAACACATGGATACTATGATCTAGAAAATTTCGACGAACTATTATTCCAGTACTCAAACAACACACACCTGAGGGGCATAACCTCAAATTGATTAATGCCATGTCACATAATAACCCAAACAATCACTTTTTAGTTGGCCTGCTAAATAATAATAAAAAAAATACCTTATAATTGGGGTTAGGAATCAGAGGAGGGCTCCACGGGCCACAGCCCGGGGCAGCAGCACAAGCCGGGTTGTCGATCAGGGGAGCCTCCCACTCGCCGTCCATGTCATCATCCCAGTCTGTTGGCTTTTTGGCGTCGGGATCTGGAATTTTATAATCAAATAAGTCTAAATATTGACAGATACAACCAGGGCAACTACTTCTTAAATTATACTTTTATACAGTGAAATAAACACCAGTAAAATTTGCACATGATAAAAAGCAAAATGTAACTGTACAGTAAAGCCAGTAAGTCCATCTTTAATCGCTCAAATAACATTCTTTTACTCTCATTGATTCCTCTCAGCCACGGCCTAGAATAAAAAGATGATTGAGACCTCGGTTGGTGTACCTTAATGACTACTTTTTGCACAACTACATTCAACTGATTAATTTATATTATAATTGACAAAACATTTTAAGCCTTAAGATTTTTTTCCCTTTATTCACAAATTAGAGCATAATTATGTAAAGGAATAAATTAGCAATGAAATTAATGACCTGGGATCATCTCTGGTTCATCATCCAGCCATCCATCAGGTTTCACAGCATTGGGATCAACTATCTGAGCCGGTGCCTCCTCGTCCCAGTCATCTGGTTTGGTGGCGCTTGGGTCTACAATCTAAGGAAAGAGAAAAATTGATAAGAAAATCACAGTAATAATTACACATATCAAAATTAGCAGTATCCATAGTGGCTGGCAATGGGCTAGGTATATAGCTACAAGAATTAGCAACCAATTGGGAAGAAAGGTCCTCAAGTGGCAGTCTCAACCTGGACTAGATTGGGTGACAACCTAGAACGCTCTCACAGAATACCAGCGTAAAATAGCAGCTTAACGCTGCTGTGTTTCGTATGGTGAGTGTAGAGAACCGGAGACCCTTTTTACTGGAAACGAGGCATTCCATCTTAGTCCTCACGGGTGACAACGCATCTGCATTTTGACTCTTAATCGAAGATAGATGTAGATGTCTATGGGCCACAGCGACCACTTACCATCAGGTGGACTGTGTGCTCGTTTGTCACCCTTATCCTATAAAAAAAAAAAAAAAAAAAAAAAAAAACATGCAGGAAAACAATGGATGCATGTGGTATGTTCAGCAGTGGACTTGTGATGGGCTGCAGCTAATTATGATACTGATGATAAATGATAATAAAGCCAGTGGTTGTATAATGATCAAATTAATATATTGTCGGGAATGAGGGTAAAAAATAAAAGGAAATACAATTTTTTTTTATAGGATAGGGTGACAAACGGGCACACAGTCCACCTGATGGTAAGTGGTTGCTGTGGCCCATAGACATCTACATCTAACCTCAATAAAGAATCAAAATGCAGATGTGCTGTCACCCGTGAGGACTAAGATGGAATGCCTCATTTCCAGTAAAAAGGGTCTCCGGTTCTCTACACTCACCATACGAAACACAGCATTGTTAAGCTACTATTTTACGCTGGTATTCTGTGAGAGCGTGGTCCTTCCCCAATCGAGCCGACCCATTCGTGCTACAACTATACTACTAATATAGCTGCAGCATGGCTCTACCACGTAAAAAATGAAGGTAGAATGATTATCTCCCCCTTGTTTTAGCAGTATAAAGTATCGTGCAGACCACTAAGATCAGTCTGTAATTCTACGAGTCTCATTATCCTTACTATGCCCATTGGGGTATTTTACTAGTGTAGACAAGAAAGATCGTGTTGCTGAAAGGCTGCCTTGTGTTACATTGAGATAGGTAGTGATGCTGTTGGTTTGCTTACTTTGGTGTTATCATGTAATTGCGTCCTGATAGTAAGTAAGGTTTGTTACCGAGTAGCATTCTTTTATTTAAATAATTTTGAGAATATTTTCTTACAATATTTAATAAGAAATCATTATTACTCCAGATTTAAGGTGCCTGATTTACCAGCTGAAGTGAAACATCATGAGGAATCCTGCATGTATAAGAAATTAAAAATATTGAAAGACATGAAAATCCAATTAACTAATCAGTAGTATAAGCTTGGAAGAACTCTTTTGCTGTCAGATATTAAGGCCTGTGCCCAACTGTCAGACACATTCCATCTTCTTACAAATTTTTGACCCTAATGTGAGTTGAAACTTTTTTGTATAACTACGTCCAATAAGTCTCAGGTTTAAACTAAAATCTGTTTCAATAAATGAGTCTCGCGAAAAATATGCAAACTAATATGTAAAGTATAGAGGTATGGATGCCGCAGTCTTCGCAAAAATTTCGCGAAGACTGAGCCACATGCGAGCCCACAGTCCGCCTGATGGTACCTGGATGCTGTGGCCTGTAGACATCTACATTTACTATCAATTAAAGCATGTCACACACTAAGCAGGTTCCATAATATTTTATCTGCATATAAAAACTTAATTATCTGAAACACACTACTGATCCGAGAAGCTCATGACGCTTTTTTCAAAAAATGTTTTATGCATTATGAAACTTTTTTGAAAAGTATCAGTTCACTCAATAAACCTAGATATGACTATTTGTCTGCCCTACCTGGGTACACTTGGTACTGCGCATACAGGTAAGTCGCAAAAGAAATTGCCCAAAAACAAGTGTTTGATTCAAATAATAATAATGACTATCCGTCAGCTAAGTTGACAAAGAATTAAGAAAAAAAATGGCAGACACTTCTGAAGGGGTTGACATAGGGGCAGACTATCCCAAAGTTGTATTTTCAGAATTTCAAAAATGTGTTTGATTTAATCTGCCATTTTTACAGTGTGTTTATTATGTATAGTATAAATTCACTTGCTCTTTTTTATTTTCATGACTCTACCTTCTTTCGTGACACTTAATAAACTTCGTTTTGTAATAAAACTTAAACCCATATTATTAAAAAAATAGTTTATAATTAGCCTCAAGTTTAAAATTAGAATCTGTGTAAAGAAGAAGTCCACGGAATGGCGAACTAAAACGTAAAGTATGGTAGTTAGAGACTAGACTATGTCGCAGCGGCTAAGGGATTTTTTTGTGCAAAGATGTCTTAACAAGTGATTTTTTTAAATTATGTGTTTTTAATATACCACGTTTTTTTTAATATTCTTACACCTTGTCATCCGAGTCTGATACACGAAAGCGAGATAATAAAAACGCGGTAAAAACTAAAGACTCAATTAACCAATAAATCAAGACCAAATATGTTATGTATTATTTAACTTAAATTTTTGGTATCTACGTAATATTTGGTGCTACAAGATTTATTAAATATCTTTAAACATCAACACCTCATGGCTCGTTGCAAAAATGATTTAAACTTTAAAATACCTTCTCCCTCTCGTCCCACTCTTCTGGTTTCTTGTCATTGGGGTCGTCGATCTCCTCTGGCGGGTTGACGGGAGGCGTGAAATCTTCAAGCAACGACCCTGCGTTTACTTCCTTGCTGTCAACCAGGATACTAAAGGTGTTGTCAGGCCGGACAATCAGCGTGTACAAATGAGGCTCCTTGTCTTTGTAGATATCATCCAGGCGTTGGCTAGAAGAGGACAATTTTATAATTAATTCACTCACACAAGTACGGCCTCACATATAGTCATGTACTATTGAATTTATTACTAACTAAGTATTGTCGTTATATCTGTTTCTTTCATTTGTCATGTAGTGAAAAGAGTGAGAGCAACTTTCAGAGTTTCTTAAATTGACATCAGTTTTCATGAGTAATGCTTTTAGTTTTTAAAGTATGTATTGCCTTGACTGATAAATAATATAAAAATATAAATAGATTAGTAAAGCTAGTGTTATAGAGCTTCTTTAGGAATCAGTCTAGATGGGTAAAATATGATCATGGTTTTTGTTAATACCTTGGCTTTTTGCTATGCTTCTCTTCAATGGTCCCGTTTTTGGGATTCTGGTGCCTGAAGATGAAATGTAGCTTGTTGTCGTTGCCACACTTGTCAGGACCGAACATAATGGTGTAAGCCGTCTGGTCGTGGAACTTGCGAAGATCGGCCTTAGTGTTGGTGCCGCGAGAGAGCAGTTTTATATATGCACCACCGCAGTTTTGGCCTTCCTGTAGAGATAGGTAATGATTTTTTTATAAATGGATTTTTATGGTGTTATCAGGAGCCAGGATGGTAATCAATTTATTATTTGTTCAAATTTAATGTTAGTAGCTTTAGTATATTCCTGTAGAGATAGGTAATGATTTTTTTATAAATGGATTTTTATGGTATTATCAGGAGCCAGGATGGTAATCAATTTATTATTTGTTCAAATTTAATGTTACTTATTTAGTATATTGAGCCGTGATTGCTCAAGGGCTAAGCACTCGCCTTAAATATCACAATATTTTTTTTTTATAGAATAAGTATGACAAAGCACACAGTCCACCTGATGGTAAGTGGTTGCCGTTGCTCATAGACATCTTCATCTATCTTCGTTTGCGAATTAAAATACAGATGCGTTGTCAGCCGTGAGGACTAAGATAAAATGCCTCTTTTCCAGTCAAATGGGTGTCCGGTTCTTTGCACTCACCATACCAAAACAAAGCAGCGTTAAGTTGCTATTTATGACGGCTCCGTGGCGCAGTGGCTTAGCAATGAGTTACTGCGCTGAGGACCGCGGGATCGAATCCCGCACGGAACAAGTATTTGTATGGCCTACAAATAATTGTTCCGGGTCTGGATGTTTGTCCTTGTGCAATTTGTGTTTGTAAACTGCCTCCACGATTTAAAAAAAAAATACAAAAAAAAATTTTCTGTGACAGCGTGGTCCTTCGCCGGTCGAGCCGACCCATTCGTGCTACAACTATACTACTAATATAGCTGCAGCATAGCTCCACCACGTATAAAGATTTATTTCTTTCAATGAAATCATTATTTTTATCAAATAGTTATTTCATTAAATCTTTTTTATTAAAATTTTTGAACGTTATTATAATTTGATCGATTATGTTTTTAACCTCCGATGAAAACAGAGGATATGTCTGTAGTGTATATTTGTGTACTTGTGTCTGTCTGTGGCATCATAGCTCCTAAACGGATGAACCGATTTTGATTAAGTTTTTTCGTTTGAAAGGAGTTTTAATCTACAGTGTTCTTAGCTATCTTTCAAGAAAATCTGTTCAGCTGTTTGAAGATCATCAGCTCTTTTTGCTTCGGGAGCTTTCAAATTTTTAATTTATGTTATAATCAATCTTAAAGTAGTATCCTAAATGTTATTTCTGGTCCGTAAGCACAACGCAATAGCTTATAGTGACGTCAATATGGTTGGCTTATTTTATGATAAATTCATGAAAAGTCTGGACGAACGCCAAAAGCGCTTGCATCCTTTGTAATAATGTTCTCGTGTTTTTGAACTCTCGTGCAAGCAAATACATTAATTTTCGCGAGTTGCTTTGTCACAAACGTTCAATACAGGATTTGTAAACAGATCACAGGGCTTAGATGTTTTAGTATATGACTACAGAGTATAAGGTTCGAATCTTATTTGGTTTCACCATTTGTACAATAACATCTATTGGTTTTAAGGTCTGGACGTGTACTAGTGATTCTCAGGTCTCTCTACATCCACAATTACCTTTGATAATATTGTAAAATTATTACAAAAATAAATAACCTAAAACTACTGAGCAATTCATAACTTTCTTATTAGGAAGTTTTTGTCATGGTACTCAGCCAAAAAACACATCAACTTTCACATGAATAGACATAAGACATATTTATATTTAATCTGTTACTAAAGTATGAAGATTATTAGGAATATTCTAGATCCTCATTAGCAACGCAAATATATAAATCGAAGTCAAAGACGGAATGGCCTAGACAAGCGAATAAATCCAATAAAAATTACACAATAATCCACGACAGAGTTGAAAAAATGTTTTTACCGCGATACGATAAGCTTATTAGTGTTGCGAATGTTAAATACCGATAACTGTTACTTTCAGCATTGTTTTCTTAAGGAACAGCGTGCCTATTCTCATAATTCGATGCAATCAAAATAATTTATTCACTTGGTAGTACATTGTGTCATGTGCTATAAGCTTTTCTAATGAGCTATCACGGCAAATAAAACAAATGACGCAAAATGACGTATCATTATTTATTTATATGTACTTTCATACACAAAGTGGTAGATACGACGGACTTAATGCCATAGGGCATTCTCTACTAGTCAAACATTAGGCTAAACAGAAATACACATATAAGAGGTAGTGGAGCAATAACCATATTGAAAGGGTTAAAAAACTTATATAGATAAATAGATAAATATATACCTATGTCATATATATACGTATGTCAGAACAAGTATGAAATATAAATGAAAATAAGAGCTGTGTTAGTTCTAACTTGCAACAATTATTTTCACATGTTTACAGTATTGATTTTTAAAAACAAACTTGTTGAGAGCTTTTTTAATGTCAAGAGGGATATCGTTCCGGAGTCTGATGGCCGAGATGGCGAAAGAGTGAGATAAGTAACCAGTACGGTGTAAAGGAGTGAGCAGCTTAAGATTAACCAAAGAAGGGAATGGAAAAATTATGAGAATTTCTCAGGTATTGAAATTTTGATTTCAGATACATGGTAGAGGCATGCTGTTATACTATGACAGTTGTAGCACAATTGGGTCGGCTCGACCGGGGAAGGACCACGCTCTCACAGGATACCAGTGTGAAATGCAGCTTAACGCTACTGTTTCGTATGGTGTAGAGTAGACCTCTTTTACTGGACATGAGGCATTCCATCTTAGTCCTCACAGGTGACAACGCATCTGCATTTTGATTCATAGTCGAAGATAGATGTAGATGTCTATGGGCCACAGCAACTATTTACCATCAGGTGGACTGTGTGCTATTTTCTGAACCTTAATACTATAAAAAACTGATATTATGTTGATATTATGCTGTAGTAGGTTTCATATTTGCAAATTAAATAGAAAGAGTGAAACGACATATAAGTATTTCTACTTGTGACACTTCTTAGATTTTTATTGTGACTACGCCACCTGCCGGGTCGAATTGTGAATATAAAACATTCTCTAATAAACATAATAATACACACAAAATTTCTTCAAAATGGGTCCAGCCGAGCCAGCAGTTCAGACATACACACGGACAGAAGAATTATATAATATATAATATGCATGTATTATACCTATAAACCTTCCTCTTGAATCATTCTGTCTATTGATGAACCACATCAAAATCCGTTGCGTAGTTTAAAATATCTAAGAGTACAGACGGCGGGAAGCAATTTTGTTTTATACTATGTAGAGAAATTTTTAGTAAATATCATCAGAATTAAGTCGATATTGTTCATTAGACACCTCTTTTATAAAAAAAATAGTTATCTATATATATAAAGCTGAGAGGGTATTTGCATGCCATTATTTGTACTGCATGTCTGTCTGGGATAGTTTTAGAAAGGCCGAACCAATTGTAATGAATCTTCACTAACAGATAGAGAGCAATGTCAGGAGTAACTTAGGCTATATTTTATCCGAAAACCTTGGGAGACTTTTCTGAAAATAATTTAAAATTAAAAAATTTGTACAACCAACTTCAGTATATATTATTAAGGATAACTTAAAAACTATTGGTCAGACCTTGATCAAATTTATATGACACCACACGAGAAGCACCAGCTTTCAAATAAAAAAAGAATCACGGTTCACATAGAACAACTTTATGAGATAACACACATTAAAAAATAACATACAGTCGAACTGAGTACCTCCTCCTTTTATAAGTCGGTAGAAAAATGAATAGTTAATAGAATAAGTGGTCTTTGATTATCTTGAATCTTAATATCACCACATTAACAGATCCTACGTATACAAAGCTAGGGTGGGATATTCAAAAACAAATATCTTACCTGCATTGTAACTTCATATTGGACTACAAATGGTTTATCCTTGAACTCAAAAGGCTTATCCAAGAGAGCAGAAATGGCAGCATGCTTGGCTTCAGTTGTCAGAACCAATCCAAGATCATCTTTGAGGATTCGCCTTGAAGGTGCTTGAATCTACAAAAACGTATTCATTTATTAAGTGATGCCATCAACAGCGTTTCATAAGCCTATAAAAGGGTACCTGAGAATGGGCTTCTCTGGATTAGCTCTAATTGTAACACTTGGCAGGCTAAGGCGATCACAGTACCAAATGTCTTGTACCTTTGATGCTGCTTCCAGTCTCCAATATACATATTTGACCATGGAAGTAAAGGAGATCTCCCACTGAGCAAGGGGAGTCCCACTGAGTCAGCTCGGGGAGCAGCGAACGCTCAACATAGTAGTACAGGGCTATTCTATATATATTGCAGTACTTCAGAACTTTGATAGCGTGATTTAGGCTTTGGTGCAATCCGATTGTGGCACATCGACAGCGCCGCCACACATATTTAACACCTGGCATACAGAGATGGTTACACTGTCGTCTATATGGGGATGGAGTGTTGACTTCATATAAGATCTGACCTCTTCAACTTAATTGTTTAGGTTCAGTGGGCCTCTCACCATTCAGTGATTTGTCGGCTCCGTGGCGCAGTGGCTTAGCAATGAGTTGTTGCGCTAGGGGCCGCGGGTTCGAATCCCACACGGAACAAATATTTGTATGGCCTACAAATAATTGTTACGGGTCTGGATGTTTGTCCTTGTGCAATTTATGTTTGTAAACTGCCTCCACGACACAGGAGAAAATCCTAGTGTGGGGGTAACGTTTTTTTTTAAAAAGAAAAAAAAAGAAAAGATAGAAGTGATTGCTGCCAGTTTTCACTTTACTAAAGAAGAAGAGACTTCACTGAACAGTTGCCGTCTAGTCATCATAATGAAGTCAATCTCATTTTTTGTTGAACCATCGGGGCTCGACCAGGTACACTTTCTGAGGGGCTGCTTTTGGAAGAAAGAGTTCATCATAAAGAGTCACACTTTCTCCATGAAAACGGCCAGCTGCTGGCCTCTTGGGTTCTGTTGCCCTATCACGAATTTCCCTACCTTCAGCTCATCATTCTCTCTTGTGCCTAGTTTTGCGTAGAATTCTCCTATTAACATCATATAGTGGGTTTTGGAGGTATGCATGGCTCTAGAGATATCCTCATACATTTCCTCTATCCTGTATGACCTTCAAACAAATACCGTTTGGTGATTCTGAGTACAAGGTACGCAACCCTCGTTAACACATTTAATCTTTACAACATTGTTAACAAGGGACTTGTGGACGATAAATCCCACACCTTCTTGGGAAAGATTGCCTTCCCGATGATAGAACAAGTTGCCGGATTCAAAGATTACTATGTCGATTGCCCCCTCTCTTCGGACGTCAGATAATCCTAAATATCCTAGTGCAACTTGTCTATCTCTATAATATATAATACATACATACTATAATATAATACATACCTCCCACTTGCCATCATATTTGGCAATATTTTCATCAACTCCCTGTTTCTTGGCTTCTGACTTGACCCATTTCCTCTTAAATGCTGCCTCATCATCGAAGTGCTCAGCTAAATATACATTTTTTGGGTTTATCTGTGGACTGCGGTATTGTTCCTCTTCTTCGACAGTCTACAAAATCCAAAAATTGATCATTCATCAAATATATAAATTTGATTTAAATTACACAGGATTTAGAACTTAACAATGATTAGCAATTTAACAAGTAATTAAAAAATAATTAGTAACATAGTATGTCACTAAAAATTAAGACATTACTAGTTTGAAACTCAACGGCAATTGTATTGTATAGTTAAGTAAACTTGTATCATTTGTTACAAGTATATTTTCAGTTCATGAGCTTGAAATAAGCTAATACTATATAGAAAAGTTTCGAATTCCGACTTTATAAGAATAAATAGCTTATCTGTACAATTAAAGAAAGAAAAGATTACATTCACTCCCTGGAAATCGAAATGTGAGGAAGCTCAAAGTTGCTAGGCTATGTAGAAGGCTATGAGTTTTTCTGAGTGATAGACTTAGAAATTAGTATATCCGCATTAGAACCAAAGTAATCCACATAGCGCAATGGATCAGTAAGCAGAAATAATAATGGGCCAGCCATATAGTTCAAAGAACTGGCAACTGATGGGGAAGAAAGATGATCAAGTGACAGCCTCAAATTCAGGCATAAGAGAAGTGTAGGTTGACCCTGGTTAGATGGAGTTGCGAAATGGTGAGAGATGCAGAAAGTCAATGGATGTAGATGGGTCATGCTTTGTGGCATTCCTTGGAGAAGGCCTATGTTCAGCAGTGGATTTGTGATGGGCTGTAATGGTGATGATGATGACTAAAAACTGACATAAAAAATAAAAAATTCATGAACCATTGTTATAATAAATGTGGTGCTGATGACTGTTCCATTTAATATCAACTATGTGCTTATTGTTATTGTTATGTTGTTCTCATTACAAATGCCATATAACCATAAAATAAACAAATAAATAGATAGTGTATATCTAAGAACACAATATGATGAGTTCACAAGTACAGGCAATGTGAAAAATGGTGAATGAATAATACATTACTTTTATAGATTTATTGAATAACATTTGCTACATGATGCTCTTGCACTAAAAAAGAATGTGAACAAAATTACAAATAAAATGCATCCTTTAGCTTTAAATATTGCTAATTGGAAAGGAATTTTATACATGTACTAACTAACTAATAAGATGAAAAATTCCAAATACTATTAAAACCAGGGCTTGCATGGCCGAAAAATTATGGGTTATAATGGTTAAATGTATGACGTCATACCTTATTATTGCAATATCTTAAAATAACAAATACATAAATTTTTCGATATTGAAAAATAATGCATTATTTTTTGCACTACCTAATTATTAACTTATAGGTTTTCTTCTTTTTGTAAAAGAACAGATATTTTTGGTTACCAATATAATTTTGGTTATGTAAAGGTTATATATAAAGGTATAACAATACCCCTAAAAATAGGTTTACTGTTATTTTATGCCGGTGAATTTTAACCGCTTTTGGCCTACCTTACAAAAAATATTGATATCAATATTTTATGCCGGTAGCAAAAACCTCATACTTTATCCGCGATCAAGCTCTGGTTAAAACTACATACAAGTTTCTTAAAAACATGTCACAATTCACTTGTTGAAGTAGGCATCGATAATGGCTATTTATTGTGCTTATATGCCCTAACTGGGGTCTTAAATTTGTAGTTTATTTAGAATGCAGTCTAATCAGTTTCTTAGTTAAGAAATTGCAAGCAACACTGTCAACTTGTTGTGACATATAAATGCCTTTAGGTATTTAAACATTTAGCAATATATGATAGACTAGCTGATACCCACTACTTTGTCCGTGTTGCTTACACATGTCATTGAACTCGTATTGCTTATAAAAATCTTTGTTTCTTAAAACTTTAATAACTTTATATTAAATGAAGATATATATAATAATTTTTTTTTAGATAAGGCCAAGTGTCTAAGAAATAAAACTTAGGAAACCTAATTGAAATCTATCCTGTAGTTATTCCATGATGCACGCACAACTGCAAACCTCTATCATTTTATTTATATAGATAGATGCAAATCAATTTATGATTATAGAATTTTGTTGGGAAATTCAAATGTAAGTATGAGTCTATCTATTCCTTTGTGAACTTTTGTAGCATTAACTGTTTTGTGGATTCTGTGGAGGAAGCCTGTGTTTACCAAGGAACTTGTGCCATATGGCTAGATGCAATGATGATGATACTAATATTCATAAATTTCATTAACAATATTAGTATTTCAAAGTATTCTTTATAAACAAGTTAGCACAGAAAACATTATTACAACTAACAAGCAAGCAAAAATAATATTAATATATAGAAAGCAAAAACTTAGCATTTAAAATAGTAATTATATGCATTACTCTTATCTGATTGCCATAGTTAGATAGCTAAATAGGAACAAAGTAAATATCAATATCAGTCAAGTCTACACATAGTAAAATTTAGTTCAAACAGTCAATTAAAAAACCTGACTGCATAAAAAAGTTTACTGAAAAGAGATATTTTATTTTTTATTTTAATTACCCTGTGTAGCCTAATGGCGGGGATGGACCACAAACTTAACATTTTCAATGTACCATTTTGAGATGCAATAGTAAGACAATAGCAATGAAGTATATGTAGTACATGAGACATCAAAAGGGTTAAAAGGTTGTGTGTTCATATCCACCAATCAACTACTACTGTGAACCACTCCTAAGCATTTTAAGCATACCAGTAGTAGTTAAATGGAACAATAGTAATGATTTGCTAGTATTTTTATAAATAAAAATTATACTAATAAAAAACTACTGCTTGAACATGAGTACTTTTACTTCATGACTGCACTTATTTTTTATGGCAACTTCCTTTATTTTTTTCTTTGATTATTCTTTATTTAGATAAAAATACATTTGAATATACAGGATACATAAAATTCAATAATAATAATTAATTTAATTTATAATCAATAATACTATAAGTTGATTGACAGTGGATTTCATAAAAAAAATATAATACAATTATTCAATTACTCTATTACAATTATTCAATTAATAATACAATATTTCCGATAATTAGGTCACAGAATTGCCGTACACTAACCTCAACTGTAACTCCTTCATCGTCGCTGTCAGATCTTACAAAAGCAGTCCCAAATAGTATCAACAAGCCGTAAAGATATACTTTACGATTAAATAGAGCCATCTGAAAAAATAATATTAAATTTAAGTGTATTTGAAAAAGTGTGAATGGAACTGAGTCATACCATTCACATGAACGTTTTAATTAAATTAAAACAAAATATCATGATTATGAATTGAGACCATAAGCGACATACGGGTGGTAAAATTACCGGATATCCTCAATAAATATAAACAAAAATGTCAGCACTAATAATTAAGACTCGTCGATTTCTTACCATGCTCCTCATTTAGTACTTATATTTCTTGGAATAATTCATAAATCTTTTTATTACTGTTTAATATTAGCAGATAATTGGAATCTGAGAGTACGAGAATGACAAGCGAAAAGCGAATACCGAAAAAATTATCAAAGCAGTTTACTATGGACTTTGGCATCGGCAGCGACAGCGGCAGATATTTCATTGGTTAAGATTGAACAAAATTGTAAATATACTCTATGGTGGATTCGTATTGGTTCATATTTTTATAATTGACCAATCAAAAACTAACAGTTGTCACCGACTGCCAGGATAACGCATAGAGAATATTGAATGTACTATAGTTTTATAGAGGCTTGTTGCTGTCTCAGACAAAGAGTATATAATCACTGCGTTTTATTTACGTGTTGTGAGAGATTAGTCATAGTCTTAGAGTAAACACAAGCATAAATATGTATGTCAATAGTGTTATTCACATGTTATTATATCGCGACAATATGGCCGTAGCATAATGCTTAAAATTAGTGTTGCGTTATCGCAATAAAACTTTTCATTCTACGGCGAACTCCACTAGCCACATTGTTAAAAACTTAGCAGTTTAAAAAAGTCGTGATAATTCAGCTAGACGCAAGATGATAGATGATGCGGTTGCGCTATATTATATGTCGGCAAATACTTATTTTATGCATCTTTATTATTTGAATAAAAAATAGAAGAGAAATAAAAGACGATGGTGGGTGACACTGCTAATAGAATAGCAAAACATGAATTATTATATACCTGTTTCTTTCTTTTTTTCACATTTCATGATTAATATGTTTGCGGAGTTAACGGCTGAACCTGATATTTTTTTTTATTTCGATCGTATGTCTACGTTTCATTTTATGTAAGTGCGATAAGGACGTACTAGTGTCACATTATTATACTTCTATGGTATTTTTATTCTTCGGTGGTCTATGCTCTCTATCAAGTGTCAGATCGCACAACGTACATTATGCATTATATATTCTTTGATTCCGCCGTTGGTTGCTCTCATAGATAACTGTATATATATAATAGAGAGTTGCTCTTCTTACGTGAATGTGTGCTCTCCAGTGTATGAGGGCTAATTTGTATTCCACTCACCAGATGTAGCTACTTGACACTGAGGTAAGGTTTTTTGTTACACTATGTCATTTAAATGAGAAGTTAGTTTAAAATAAAAAATGATCAGTTTCTAGAGTATCATATTAATACACAAAATACCGCGGTGGTTTGCTCTTTAATTTTTTTTACACATTTTATCACTTTTTTAACTGTTCTAGTTTTATGAATATCTGGGGTTTGGTTTATTTATTTTTAATATAATTAACACAAAATATACTAATTAATAAAAAAAAAACTTTTTACGAACTAATTAACTTCACCGCTATGAAATCTGTAAAATATTACACGTCATTTTTAAGAGGCGCCGCTGTGGTAGTCGAAAAAATCGTGGATGCCCTCATTATTGTAGTTTTTATTGTGCCCGGAAATACTTGAGCACCCAGAAATACTTTCAGTTGTAATAGGTAAGAAGGTTGTGTCCTTGGTATATACTTAGTGTATTATCTATGGTTGTGGCAGGAGCAAAGCGCAGCGTAGCCTGCTTATTTTTATTTTACCATCCAGAAATACTTGAGCACACACACACACACAACCCTTGATTTTTCTCAAGAATGGTTTATCACCTTTTGATGGGAGTGGTGTCGGGGTTTAGAGCACACTCCCCTCTGCTACCTTTGCCTCATCCCCTGCCCCCTCTTCTGTTATACGATTCTAAATTTTTACCCATTAAAGTTTACTGAAAAATTGTTTTCTATGAAATTTAAATAAATATTATTATAGTTTTGTCTATACTCGTCAGCCACGTTTAAAGGTAATCTAGAAAGTGCATCAGCCCGATTTGCTGATGATCGAATGTACTGTATTTTTTTTTACTGATATCCTGATAATTAATTCGCCCATCTAACTAATCCCGCCGTAGTGTGAGGTAATTCTTTTTTTGATCCAAAAATCGTAACAATAGCTGATGGTCTGTGCGAAAGATAAACTTACGCCCATACAAATACGAGTGAAACTTCTTTACTCCGAATACGATTGCGAGCTCCTCTCGTTGCATTTGCCTATAATTTGCTTCTACGTTTGTAAGTGTGCGTGAAGCGTAGGTCACCAGCCACTCGCAGCGAGTGCTCAGTGTGATGCGTCATCACCGCCCCCACGTCCCACGCGCTTGCGTTGCAACTTAATAAAAGGAAGTGGATACCGATGAATTTCTAAGACCGTGTTAACGGTGCTTTTATAGTTGTCATAAATACGTAAAAAACTATTAATTTTAGGACTAATACTAGACACGAGGCCCAATCGGAGGCCGGAATTGGTGATATTGTACCTGCGCGTTCCATACGCTGTGACTCAGCATCGACTGGCGGTCTTAAAGCTAGGAGCAGAGGGCCCACGCTTCTGTACACAGGGGACGCGTCGACCCACACGCGCAATGTGACTTGCTCGCCTAGAAATTTATCTATAGGATAGCTTTCTACAAACGTCTTGCAATTGCATCGGCTAACGTTGCTGGACATTGAATCATCATATATTTATTTTAAAATCTTTAAGCCATCCTATTCCCAATAACGGTATCACACCGTTTCTAATAACATATAATTTTAGTGACTTACTAACATTATTGTAGGATATAATTACTCGTATATATCCAAGTGAAATTATACAATTGCCATTATAACCACTTAATTTTTAACTATCATTAATAAGTGAAAAGCTAATCTTAAACTATGTTTTATAAATTCTTTCATTAATACAAGATATAGTTTAACCTGTTTCTACATGAATTTGTATCCAATGCCCTGAGACTACGATGATAGGATTGCTACCGCTGCCGCACTATGTACGAGCCGCTCGACCCAGCAGGATCGTCACTCACACCGCAACCAGCCTCCATACGAGCCCTCTTCTTCTGTGCCGCATTGTGACCCATCAGTCGCTTCCATACGAAATAACTGTCCCTCCTCACTCCGCATATTCGGACATTACTCCTCTTACTTCGTGATTTTGCCGAGAGCAGACGTGCGCGGGCGTGTGTGTCAATGAGGCTCATAATAGTTAAAAATTATCAATAATATTAAGTGCATTTGACTATTTAACACCAGCGACCGGCTACGGTGGGGAACGTGCGAGTAAGATAATAGACTTAATAATTGCCTTCTCGTTCCTGCATCGCATCTTTGCTCACTGACGCAGCAAGCGGTGATAAAAAAAGACGGATGGTATTTGTATTTTTATTTTTATCATCTCTTTCCTCCCTGCATGATCTTTGTAACTACGTCAAACGCCGTAGACACTTCTACTACGTTCGCTACGAAATACCTACATGCTACGAGATCACGACATTAGTTGAAGCATACCTATCAACTGCCAAAACGCTTACTACAAGTGACGCCGTAACTCTCGACTATAAAATATAACCTGTTAATTTGTTCTACACTTTGTTGAGCTGGAAATAAGTTTGAGGCTGTACGAGAACTCTGAAAATGTTTCGAACATCGGAAAAATGCAATTCTGATTCCAACCTGCCTAGCGTCTCCGACGACAAAGAAACATCGCCTCCCAGTTTTGTTAGCTCACGAATTAAGAGAAAGCGCTCCGAAGAAATTCTGACCGATTTAGCGGATTTTAAAACAGAAATGAAGGACATGATTACTTCATGGATGGATCAGCAAAACAGCGAAAGAACAGAAGTAACATCTGCGTTGAGATCCATAGAGGAATCACTGACTTTTCTCTCAACCAAATACGACGACATGTGTAAAAAAGTGGACCTTATGGAGCAAGAGAGGCACAAACAGAAGGAACATATTACTATACTTGAAAATAAGGTGGAAAATCTCATGAAAGCCCAACGTAAATGTTCATTTGAACTGAAAAATGTCCCAAGATCGGAAAATGAATCCAAAGAAACGTTGTTGAGCATGGTAAGCAATTTATCTACATCACTTAAGGTCAATATACAAAGTAACGACATAAAGGATATTTATAGGACGACCATAAAGGTTGATAAAAAGCCTATTGTTGTCGAAATGTCAACTTACGTCCAGAAAATGAACATTACAAGCGCTGCTAAAAAGTACAATAACCATAATAAGAATAATAAATTAAATACCCAGAACCTAGGTCTAAAGGCAACATGTACCCCTATTTTTATCTCTGACCATCTCACACCTAATGGTAATAAACTGTACTACTTAGCGAGGGAATTGTCAAAAAATCTGAAGTATAAATATTGCTGGACCTCGGTAGGTGAAGTTCTGGTGTGGAAAGATGACTCATCCCCGATCATAAAAATTATGAATGAAGCACAAATAAAAGGCATTTATGAGGCCAACAAATGACTATGCATGAACTGTGTTCTTAGTTTCAAGTGGATCCATGTCTTGCAAAGTGTTCAAGCAATTGATATAGGTTATACACATAACTTTTTTATTTGTACGTTGTACCTATGTTCTGTTAACTCTGTTTATGCCAGTAACACATTCATAACTTACACACTTTTCTTGTCACACATTTACCTTAATACTTGCTCCAAAACACAAACACATATTCCACTCACACACCTCTTTATAAAAGTTCTGTTTTCGCTAGCTAAACATAACACCTTGCATTCACACTGTAGATTGATTGCAATAATTAACTTTGATCTGAGAGTTTGGAATAACCAATGTAGGAATATTATTTTTCACTTTTATTCTTTCGTGGTAATCAACTGTCTAGAACTCCTTTATGCAAATAATTTTAAATTAATACCTATTAGACAAACTTACTACACACAAAAACTTCCTAATTTTCATGGATAATTTGTCCCATCCATATAATGATATAGACAATATTAGTATAGCTCAGGCCGTCACTTGCACGCCTGAAGAGTGTTATTTACACATCTCAACAAAAAGTCACTTAACCATTCTTACCCAAAACATAAGGAGTATATACAAAAATCTTGATATTTTTCAAGCTATGCTCCACTCAACTAAAACCGATTGCGACGTACTAGTTATGACTGAATGTCACCTCTCAAAAATAAAAAGTATTCCTAACCTAAACGATAATTATAACACACACTTTACAAAAAATACCTTAAACCAATGTGATGGCGTAGTTTTTTATGTAAAAAAGAATCTAAACATCAATGTATTTGAACCGTATATTACAAACGCGTCTTGCCTTGTTTTAACTCTTTACGATACTGTTATAATCGGCATTTATCGCACTCCATCTATTAGAAATACTGACGAATTCGTATCATCCCTTCAATCTCTTCTTATACAATATAATTGCTATCCGAATATTATTATAACGGGTGACATAAACATCGACATCAAAATCGACTCCAAAGATCCAAACTGTCATAACTATTTAACATCACTCGCTTATTATGGGATACTCCCAGCTCATAGGCTTCCAACTCGTGATAAAATGAGCTATGATCACATGATGCTGAAAACGTCTCACCCTGCTAAATCACTTGTTCTTACTAACCCTACCACTGACTACAGTACAGTCATTCTTGACGTGATGTTTGAATCTCTGCGACGTAATCTGGCTCTAAAAACCAAAATTTCAATCAATTTTGATGCCACTTTAAATGACATTAAGGCGGACTTACCTGATATATTAACAATAACAGACCATTCTGAAGCTACCCAGGTTTTGGTTTGTAAAATCTCCACTGCGATTAAAAACAACCAAACTGTAAAAAGTGTCCCTTCAAGAAAAATACATATCAAGCCCTGGATAACCATAGGAGTTTTACGTTGCCTTCGCAATCGCGACAAACTTCATTTAAAATTAAAAAAGAATCCGTATAACGAAATCTTGAAAGTAACCTATACACGTTATAGAAATTATTGTAGTAAACTTGTTCGAAAACTTAAAATAATGCACGAAAGAAACAATTTAAGTAGAGCTAATAAAAATCCTAAATTACTGTGGAAAACAATAAAATCTATATGTAACATAAACACTAATAAAAATGACTATATACATAACCTACTCTCACTTAAATCCACACCGTTGGAAGCAGCAAATTATGCTAATAATTACTTCTCTAACTTAGGTAAACATCTCGCTGAAAACTTATTACCGTCCCCTATGTCCTATAATTCTATTCGTAGCATAAATAACATTAATAGTCCCTCTTCATCCAATTCTTTCGTTCTTTTAGCAACAGATTCAGTAGAAATTAATACAATCATCTGTAACTTATCTAACGACTCCGCCCCCGGGTGGGATAACATTCCTACTGCTTTTATTAAAATGGCTAAAAGTTATGTTATCCCTGTCCTTTGTCATCTGTATAACCTCTGTTTCGAAAAAGGCTGTTTCCCCTCTGTTTTCAAAGAAGCTATTGTAACACCCATCTACAAAAGTGGAAATAAAGATGAAATTGAAAATTATAGGCCTATCTCTG
>CAVLGL010000001.1:69456482-69478982 GCA_963668995.1 Parnassius mnemosyne
CATACATTATTCACAACAATAAACAAATTTTAGTTTATGTATGTTGAGAAGAAACGACAGATCTGTTGCTAATAATCAAACTAATAAACAGTTCTTATTGTTGTTATTGTTATATTTTATATTCAGATTTCGGAAAACTCAGGTGCGTATTTTCAATAGTTAAAACAATATATATTTTAAATATATGGTATGGTTTATTTTAAACTGCGCTCAATTTAAATTATGCTATAAGTATAAGAAACTTATAAGCATGAAATTTATTAGGTTTCTTTATAATTGAAAAGTATTAAACCTTATCAGGTTTAATTGAATAACCAAATAAATCTATGCGATAGGTTGTCGGCAGGGATATCAAAATTTTAATCTTTGGGTTATCTTTAATTGTAACTGCAATCTGATTTGATTTTATTAAAGAATGGTATAGTATATTTTAGCCTTTTGTTTTGATACCTACTGCAATGTGAAGCCGTTATAAAGAACTGAACTGAACTTTTATAAATTTAGCCGTCTTAGTAGTGATAGTGCTTTTATTGAGTTTTAATTTATTGAAGAATATGTGATAATTGGATATGATAACAAGAAAGTGTGAAATTTTTTGTATTAGAATTCATTTATCTTATCTAATCTTGTCCACAGCTATGTTAGTAATGCGGCGACACTTTCTTAGGTTGTTTAGGCTACGAAATTTGCTTATGCTAACCATCCTCGTCATTCTGCTGTATATAGTGAAGGCGTTCAATGAGATTAATAGGGTAAACAGTGGTGTGCAGGGAAAAGCAGCAGTTGTTAAGGATTCATATCCTGAAAGAGATTATTTTGTACCCACCAGTCTTAAGGTAAGTTTAACATTATGTTTTGGTCTTTTCTATTAAAAAGAACTACTTATAATTAACGGTGCCTTTTTAAGCAATTCTTACTACATCCCATGCATATCTCAAGAAATGGCCACGTCATTTACTCACTCTGTAAACTCAGTGATATATTGAGCCAAGTTCTCATACCCAAAGGACATTGATATTGCATGGCTAGTCTATTAATTAACCTGTGCTTAACTAAATATATTGCATTTTAGTTGATTTAAAATTAT
Source organism: Parnassius mnemosyne (assembly GCA_963668995.1). Lineage (NCBI taxonomy): Eukaryota > Metazoa > Arthropoda > Insecta > Lepidoptera > Papilionidae > Parnassius > Parnassius mnemosyne. The sequence continues at coordinate 69,457,570 of CAVLGL010000001.1, forward strand.
AAAAAGACTGAATAATATAGCTTTTATTAAATACTAGCTGATCCCCGCGACTTCGCTCGCGTGTTAGGATTTTTATGTTTTTTCGTGGAACCCTAATTCTTTTTCTAAAACAAAATTAGCCTAAGTTACTCCTTGTGACATCAGCTATCTGCCAGTGAAAATCCCGTCAAAATCGGTCCAGCAGTTTCAGAGATTAGCCGGAACAAACAGACAGACAGACAGACAAAAACTTTAAAAATGGTATTTTTGTTTATAGTACCGTATATACTTTCATATGCATTTAGTGAAAAGCTGTTATTTTGACGTTACAAACAGACACTCCAATTTTATTTATTTGTATAGATAATGAATATGTAAGAGTTCACAGGATGTTTTGGCTCTATATTAGATTTCGTAGTGATAGAATCTCGAAATTTGAATATATCTTTCATGAAATTGTTTTGATAAGAATTGTTTCATTTTTTTTTGTCTTTAAAAATATAAATAAAATGTATGTGTTAGGTATTTAGAGACAATACTACTTGAACTGTCGAACCAAATAAATACAACGGAAAACGATCAATGATGAATATTTAAGTAAATGACATTCTAAGCGATTTAACGTAAATTGTTCCTTAAAAGCACTTATTTGTCGAAGTATAATCTTATCTAAATTATTAAAAATCATACAGATTTCCTATAAAATGCCGGTAAAATGATTTATAATAAAGATATCAATATATATATAACAAAGATATCAAGATACAAAGGTACAGATGTTGCAAGTCCTAAAAAACGGATATAATTGATATGTTATATCAAAAAATTCTGAACAAATGGAAAATGGAATAGCAATGGAATCTTGAAAAACATGTTCTAGATTTTAACAACGATGTGGCTTAAAACCACTGTCGATTTGCATATTATCATAGACTAGCTGTGCCCCGCGGTTTCACCCGCGTCATCACGTGTCGGAGGTGCGCGACATGACCTAGTTCAAGCATTTTATAATTGCAATTAAATATTTTATTTGATAGCAATGGATGGAAAAGTTGGCATAATTAATGGAGTACTTTTATCTGTCGGCATATTACGTATGATGTAGAGCGAAGTTAAGTTTTATCCACTTTCCCTCCCCCTCCCGGTTGAGCAGTTCTCGCAGTTCTCACCGGGCGGCTAGGGTTTATGTGACGTTCGCCCGCCCTGCCAAGTATTGAATTATTTTAATTTTACATTATCTCTTAAACTATGCGTCCAAATAACATGGTATAAAGAACAAAGTTTATCTTCATAACATTGTCTTGATGATGAAGTAACTTTCATTCGTAAGGATAAATAGGCCATGCCTAATAACGCTCATAAATCACTTTTAAATTGTCAATATTTTTTGTCACAAAATACCTAATTATGGCTTATGTATAAGAAATAGACATATGGTATCGCGTACTTTTTTTTAGATGGAGTAAAGATCTATATTTTTCTAGAACATTGTATTTACGTATCCCTAACGATAATACCAGCGTACGCGGATAAATCATTTCGGGAGTGCTTTTTCTTCTGACTTGCTTAACAAATATCCATATTTAAGGCTAGCTGAGTTGTATAGCTTAATGCTAGATAGCCTATACTATTCCACATGAATCTGGCTATAATATAGAAACGGAATTTTTCAAATCGGACTGGTAGTTCCAGAGATTAGCGCGTTTAAACGAACAAAAAAACAAAAAAACTCTTCCGCTTTATTATATTAAGTACTAGCTGTGCCCCGCGGTTTCATCCGCGTCATCACGTGTTCGAGGTGCGCGACATGACCTAGTTCAAGCATTCTATAACGGCTAGGGTTTAAGCGCCGTTCGCACGCCCAGCCAAGTATTGAATTATTTTAATTTTACATTATCTCTTAAACTATGCGTCCAAATAACATGGTATAGGGAACAAAGTTTATCTTCATAAAATTGTCTTGATGATGAAGTAACTTTCGTTCGTAAGGATAAATAGGCCATGCCTAATATTAACGCTTATATATCACTTTTTAATTTTCAATTTTGTTTTGTTACTAAATACCTAATTATGGCTTATGTATAAGAAATAGACATATGGTATCGCGGACTTTTTTTTAGACGGAGTAAAGATCTATATTTTTCTAGAACATTGTATTTACGTATCCCTAACGATAACACCAGCGTACGCGGATAAATCATTTCGGGAGTGCTTTTTCTTCTGACTTGCTTAACAAATATCCATATTTAAGACTAGCTGAGTAATATAGCCTATACTATTCCACATGAATCTGGCTATAATATACAAAAAGAATTTTTCAAATCGGACTGGTAGTTCCAGAGATTAGCGCGTTTAAACAAACAAAAAAACAAAAAAACTCTTCCGCTTTATTATATTAGTATAGATAGATTACAAGTAAGTAATATTTGAGTGTTTTTATTACTAGTTTGAAAAAAAAAAAAACTTCTGCGCTGGTGAGAATTAGTAAATAATCCTATAACATATGTGAAATAAATACTAATACTAATAGTGACTCAACTCGTCGACTGAACGGAGCAACAATGGGGCACGGTATGAAGGAGAGCGGAATCTCCCACCAGCCTGCGACGTCGGCGGTAGTACCGGCCGGCTTCGCTTGCGCACCGGTAAGCCCGTTCAGGAGTGTCAAGCCACTTTGCCGGCTTACACAGATTCTCGCTCCATTTGGCAGTAGATATTTTATGGAACAGTTTTTGTTCACTACAGTTATCTAACAATGTTTATTTTGTTGCAGAAAATAGATTGGCACAACTATAAACAAATCGAATATGAGAGTACGCGTCAAGGTGAGATATTTTTGAGTTATTTTATTTTAGGTTGGGTCGGGGAAAAACTTTTTTTATATTTTGTTTGTATAAAATTGAAGAAAAATCTTGTATGGTTTTAATTTATTTGTATGGTTTTAATACAATACATATAGGACATTAAGAAAAAGAAAAAGTAAAAAGCACTTTCCCGCCATTTTTCGATTGTTTTTCTGTCTGCCAAAATGAGTGAATTTAACGAAGAAATTATATTACAAAAAAGGGAAATATGTGACTCAAGCCGTGAAAAAAATTTGTGACGTTTATGGACCTAATGCAGTACAAAGATAGTTCAAGTGTAAAAGATACACGCCAGATCAAGTAGCAAAACAAACTCATTTAATCAAATCTACCTTACACAGATATTACAATTTTACCCTCAACATTATCAATACATAACATAATACCTTTCTATCCCAATAACACCGTTACAATCATAATTTAGGCCTAAAGTTAAAATAAACCATTTTAATTAATGTTTTCAATATTTGTTTCTAATCACTAATAAACCACAGCTTCTTGCCAATTTGCAATTATAGTTTAGTCAGTACTTGGTATGCCAATAATTTCAGGCCACATTTCTGGTGGTGGTATTTGTATCGGTGGGTCAGACCCAGAAGACGAATTTGATCTTTTACGTAATTGAGGTATTGGCAGGGCATCAGAGGTCTCGTTCTCGGTTACGGCCGTGTATCGCGCCAGTATTTGGTCAACATGTCGGTGAATTAGCAGTCCATCTTCCGTTCTCACCATATAACAACCAGGACCCTCGACATACTCAATGGTGGCGCGTCGCCACTTCTTTCCTGGCCCATAGGCACGTACTAGCACGGGCTGGTTGAGCGCGAAGGCTCGACCGGGCACCCGCTGCGTCACCTCTTCCAGCTGCCGCTCAGAGCGCTCTGGTCCACTGTCCGGATGTAGCGCCGACACCGCAGTTCTATATTTACGTCCATTCAACACCTCTGTAGGAGTTTTACCGAGGTGATTCGGCACCGTTCTATATCGTAGCGAGTATAACACCCTAGGTAGTTTCTCAGTACATAATACCCCTGCATGAGACATTTTCTTGAGCTTGTTCTTGAAGGTCTGTATCGCCCGTCCGGTTTGTCCGTTCGTCGCCGGGTGATATGGGGGTGTGTACAAGGGTTCGATGCCGTTGTTTTGTAGGAAATTATTAAATTCCCTTGAGGCTCTGCAGTTGTCCGAAATTAATTTTCTGGCAATCCCTGCGAAGCAAAAATCCTGCGACAACTAGCTATTAGGCCTTCACTAATCATATTTGATAAAATATCTGCCTCAAACCATTTGCTATAGCAGTCAATCATTACAAAAAAAGTCTTCCCTTGAAATAGTCCTGCAATATCAACATGGACACGACTCCATTGTGAGGTAAAATCCATGTGTGCGGATCTCTTGGTGGATTGTTTCTCACGGCTTGACATAACTCACAACCAGTCACTGTGGCCTCTATCTGAGCGTCCATACCGACAAACCATACGTATCCTCTAGCATAAGCTTTCGTCTGGACGATTCCAGCATGCGGTGCATGCAATACCTTTAATACCTGCTGTTGTAAAGAAGTGGGTATAATGACTCTGTTACACCACAATAAACACTCTTTATTATGTGAAAGAGCCTCTCTTCGCGTCCATTACGGCTGGAGTGTGGGGTCAGTGTTTTTGCCAGTCCAACCATGTAGCACATGAAAGAAAACCTTTTGTAGTACCGGGTCTTTTTTAGTTTCAGCAGCAATTTTTGCTGCATCCAAGTTTAATCCAGAGGGAGGTTCCTCTAAAAGTAGCACATCCGCTAACGAACCCATCCCTCGCGCTTCAGCTGCGTTAACAGAAGTCCATCGGCTGAGAGCATCTGCATTACCAATGCCTTTTCCAGGTCTGTATTTTATGTCATATTCATAACACGCCAATTTCCGAGGCTATCGCAACATTCTGGGTGAATTCTGATCCGGAATAGGTTTCTTCGGATTAAACAATCCAATTAGTGGCTTATGATCTGTAATAATACAAAACTTCCTTCCTAGTAAAAATTCATGAAATTTTGTAACCTGCTACATATATATTTTGTTATGTTGTAGCTTGGTACATATATATTTATCTATCTTTGTAACCCCAAATATTATCGCTAAAGATTCTTTATCAATCTGTCCATACCGTCGCTCGTGGGGTTGTAATGTTCTGGAGGCCATCATCACTGGTCGTTCTGACCCATTTTCCATCACATGGGCAATTATTGCACCTACACCATATTCAGACGCATCACAGATTAACAATAATTCTCTTTCTAAGTCATATCCAACTAAGGTTAAATCAGATGACAACAAATCCTTAGCTTTATCAAAGGCAACTTGCTCTAACGAACCCCATACCCACGGTTTCTTTGCTTCCAGCAATCGATACAACGGCTCCAGTATTGTGGCTTTGTCCATAATTAATTTTTCATAAAAATTGTATAAACCTAAAAATGCCCGTAGTTCTTCTCTGTTCCTAGGTGCTGGTTTCTCCTTTATCTCTTTCACCTTAATAGGTGACGAGTGCAGTCCCTCTGCATCAATCATATAGCCTAAAAACTTATCTGGTTTGATGCAAACACACATTTGTTCAGGTTTAACCTAAATCCCATTGCATTTAGTTTAGTCATGACTGCCCGTAGTCTTTGATCATGTTCCACCTTATTCTTTCCATTAACAGCGACATCATCCAATATACATGCTACTCCTTCCATACCTACAAGTGCAGTCGACATCACACGCTGGAAGATTCCAGGCGCTGCGTTTACTCCAAAAGCTAACCGGTTCATCTTCATTAACCCTAATGGAGTATTAAGTGTTAACAACATAGCTGTCTCCTCATCCACTTTCATCTGCATGTAGGCCTGTTTTAAGTCAAGCTTACTAAAAACTCTTCCACCACTTAATTTCACAAAGGACTCATTAGCAGCTGGTAATGGAAAAGTATCAGTCTCTATGGCTAAATTAACAGTTGATCTATAGTCACCACATATTCTAAGCGAGCCGTCATCTTTTTTTACAATTCTTAATGGAGTAGTCCATTTGGAGTATTTTACAGTGGCAAGGCATCCGCTCGCACATTTAAGGACACTTGAGGGCCCTTATACTCTCCAAGTCCTTCTTTAAATAACTCCGGAAAGGCTTTTAATAATTCATTAATCTTATCATCTGTCCAGCATATGCCAGCTATCTGTAAACCCAACATTTTAAATCAGTTTCTTCCTAAAAGTCTAGGCCCACGAACAGAAACAACCAGTAGCTCACATTGTGCTTCCTTGTTTCCTAATGATACTCGAACATGAGCTCGGCCTAACACCTTCAGTTCACCACGGGTCCACGTAACCAACTTCACGCCTGTCGCCTCTAAAGGTGGGGGAACAGACCACAGCTTATAATATGTATCTTCGGACAGGATTGTTCTTGAACCACCTGAGTCCACTTCCATGCTAACCTCCACACCCTCGACAATAACATCTGCTTTAAATGGTGGTCGAATATTATCTGAGCAGACAAAGATACCCATCATCTGTTCAGATTTTTCATTTTCTATATCTGAAGTTGAACTTTCCTCCACCTGGTGCAACTTGCCAGATTTCTTCATACAGGCCGGCGCAATATGTCCAAACTTCTTACAATAAAAACATTTTGCTTTTATAAAAGGACATCTTTCGCCCTCACTGTGTGACCGTGCACAATGACGATACGTGATCGCTTTAATTTTACCAATATCCATAGGTACTATAGCTGTGGACGGAGTTTGCTTTAGCACACTTGTTTCCCGGTACAAATCTGAGAATGTGCCTTGATAGTTAAGGCTCAATTGCACTGCTAACTCATAAGTAAGATTTTTCGTCTTTAACAACTCACGACGGAGACGCTCGTCACACACTCCTAATACTAATCGGTCCCGTAGCTGCCTTTTTAAGTCTATAAAATTACACCTGAAACTCAAAGAGCCAATGGCCGCAATAAAGTCCTGAATACTTTCTTTATGATTTTGTTGACGTTTATGAAATTTATCAGTTTGTAAAATTTAGTTCACTTGAGGTTCATAGAATTGGTCAAGCACTACCAAAATGTCTTTAAATGTCACAGAAGTCGGTCTTTCTAGGCACCAACAATGAAACAATTAATGAATATGTGTCCTTTCCACATTGTGATAGAAAAAGGGCGCGTGCTTTGTCAACATTATCGCCAATTATATCCGCGGTTTCCAGAGCACACAATAAACGTTCTTTATATTCACTCCAATTGTCAGTCCTGGGATGAAACTTTTCCGGGAAACACCACATTTGCCAAATTACACGCCATATTACTGTTTAAACTAATTAATTTTCCTCGTCGCCATTAAAAGATACACGCCAGATCAAGTGGCAAAACAAACTCATTTAATCAAATCTACCTTACACAGATATTACAATTTTACCCTCAACATTATCAATACATAACAAAGTGTTTTCAGTCCGGGAATTTTGATGTCAAAGATACAGCTCTCTCTCTGGTCGCCCTCATACGGATTAAGTCGATGCCATTTTTGAAAAAGTGTACAGATATATTATTTTTCAAGAAATTAATTTTTAAAGTTTTGTAGTATATTGGTATTATAAATACACTGTGATGAGATTTTTTTATATTAGAATAATGATGACAACCGAGAACCCAGTCCACCTGATGGTAAGTGGATGCTGTGGCCTATATACATCTAGGTACATCTATCCTCAATTAAGAATAAAAATGCAGATGCACCCCTTAAGCTGGAATGCCTCATTACTAGTAAAAAGAGTCTCCGAGACGCTACACTCACCATAAGAAACACATCAGTATTCTGATGTTTCACGCTGGTATACTATGGGAATGTGGTCCTAATTGATTAACGCCAAAATCTTCAAAAAAATTACGTGATACAGCCAAGCTGCAGCAATATTGTAGCTGCAGAACGAATGGGTCGGCTCGACCGGCGTAGGACCACGCTCTTGTCTCGTCAATATATACATTTGAAAAGAAACACTGTGATGCAGAATGAAACTGTGAAAAGGACTGGTCTTAGTTTTTTAAACCCAAACTCACTTACTCTCTTGGACTCCAGTTTTTTTTTACTCCGTCCTTCTCAGTCAGAGGAACTTATATTTAAAGTAAATTAATAACATTCTTAAATTGAAATATTATGTTGAGTTCTATATGCATAATATTTGCTGACCTATCGGTGTCAAGGCTTTGCTGATATTATGAGTCAGAGCTGTACAGGATATAGGTTCATCTTAAAGGTTGTGGAGTTTTAAATGGAAAACTTGTACTTAGTAGAATTGACTAGAATGAGTAGAGATAGTGTATAAAGAATAGAAAGTTTTTTTATAGAATAAGAGTGACAAATGAGCACACAGTCCACTTAATGGTAAGTAGTTTTTTTTTATAGGATATGGTGATAAACGAGCACATAGTCCACCTGATGGCATCTATCCTCAATAAAGACTCAAGATGCAGATGCGTTGTTACCCGTGAGGACTAAGATGGAATGCCTCTTTTCCAGTAAAAAGGGTCTCCGGTTTTCTACACTCACCATACGAAACACAGCAGCGTTAAGCTGTTATGTTACGCTGGTTTTCTGTGAGAACGTGGTCCTTCCCCGGTCGAGCCGACCCATTCGTGCTACAACTATACTACTAATATAGCTGCAGCATGGCTCTACCACGTAAAGTGGTTGCTGTGGCCCATAGACATCTGCATCTATCCTCGATTATGAATCAAAATGCAGATGCGTTATCACCCGTGTGTACTAAGATGGAATGCCTCGTTACCAGTAAAAAGGGTCTCCGGTTCTCTAAACTGACCATATGAAACACAGCAGCGTTACGCTGCTATTTTACGCTGGTATTCTGTGAGAGCGTGGTCCTTCCCCGGTTGAGCCGACCCATTTGTGCTACAACTATACTACAAATATTGCTGCGGTGTGGCTCTACTACTTATAAAATTGATTGATGTGATTCCTTATATCATCATCATCATCATTACAGCCCTTCACAAGTCCACTGCTGAACATAGGCCTCCCCAAAGGAATGCCACAAAGCACGGTTCTGAGCCACCTGCATCCATCGATTTCCTGCATGTCTCACCAGGTCGTCACGTCACGTCACGTCTAGTGGGGGGTCGCCCTACACTTCGCCTACCGGTACGAAGCTGCCACTGGAGAACCTTTCTTTCCCATCGGTTGTCGGTTCTTCGAGCTATATGGCCGGCCCACTGCCACTTCAGCTTACTAATCCGTTGGGCTATGTCGGTTACTCTGGTTCTACTGCGGATATCCTCATTTCTAAGTTTATCACGCAGAAACACCCCGAGCATAGCCCTCTCCATAGCTCGTTGAGCGACCTTGACCTTACTCATACGGCCAGCAGTGAAGGACCACGTCTCAGATCCGTAAGTCATCACTGGCAACACGCACTGGTTGTACAATTTCGTTTTCAGGTTTTGAGGTATGTCTAAAGAGAAGATGTGTCGTAGTTTCCCGAACGCTGCCCAGCCAAGTTGAATCCGTCGATTGACCTCTCGGTCGAAGTTGGACTTACCTAGTCGGACTATTTGTCCCAGGTAAACATACTCGTCAACAACTTCGAGCTTAGTGCTCCCAACAACTACCGGCATAGGTGTGACATGGACGTTAAACATGATTTTTGTTTCGTTCATGTTCATCTTAAGACCTATCCGTTGGGAGACACTATTGAGGTCATTGAGCATAGTGCTTAGATCCTCCAGTGATTCTGCCATAAGGACTATATCGTCGGCAAATCGAAGGTGAGTGATGTACTCGCCATTGATGTTAATACCGTATCCTTTCCAGTCCAGTAGCTTGAAAACGTCTTCCAATGCAGCGGTGAAGAGTTTCGGGGATATAACATCACACTGTCTTACACCTCTCTGCAGTTGGATAGGTTTCTTACTCTGATTCTGTACTCGAATAGCCATCGTAGCTCTACTGTACAAACACTTCAACACTTCGATATACCGACAGTCAACTTGGCACCGCTGAAGAGACTGCAGCACCTCCCAAATTTCGACGGAATCAGAGGCTTTCTCATAGTCCACATACGCAAGGCAAAGTGGCAGATTATACTCCTCTGTCTTCTGTGCAATCTGCCGCAGGGTATGTATGTGGTCCATGGTACTAAACCCTTTTCGGAAACCGGCTTGTTCGGGAGGCTGAAAGTCGTCAAGTCTGCGTGCGAGACGATTCATAATGACTCTTGAAAACAGCACGTAGACGCGACTCTGAAGGGAAATCGGTCTGTAATTCTTCAAGAGAGCGTTGTCGCCTTTCTTGAAGAACAAGACCACCGCACTACTGCTCCACGCTTCGGAATTAAAGAGCTTCTGAAGGACTTCAAGTACCGGTTTTCAACCCGCTTTCAAAAGCTCCGCTGTAATTCCATCCTCGCCTGGGGTTTTGCCGTTTTTAAGGTGCTAGAGAGCCATTCTAATCTTGCTCAGACTGACGTCCGGGATATCTTCGGAATAGTGTCGGATAAGACTCTCTCTTGGATCGTTACTCACACTTGCGTGTGGCTCCAACGATGACGTGTACAGCTGCCCATAGAACCTCTCAATCTCACTCAAAATCTCAGGTGTCCCGGAAACGATGCTGCCACACTCGGTCTTCAGCTTTGACAGTTGGCTCTTTCTGGCAGACAGATCTCTGGCAAAGACTTTGGATCCTTGGTTCCGCTCGATAGCTTCTTAAATACAAGCTGTATTGAAGTTGCGCAAGTCCCGCCGCATGCATTTGGAGATCTGTCTGTTCAGTTGCCTGTATGCTGTCAAATCTGTTGAAGAATGTAGCTTCATCTCCCGTTTAATAGCCATGAGATTAAGGGTGTGATCGGAGAGGTTTTGTGTTCTTCTGCGGCGGGTCTTGAAGAACTTAGCTCCGACCGCATGGACAGTTTTCACGAGATTGTCATTCATATCGTCCACTTCATTGCAGTCTTCTCGGCACTGAAAACGGTTTTGTAACTCGAGCTGAAAGGTTTTGGGACTTTGGAACAGAGCACGAGGGGGACGGAGCGTTGACTTCATTAGACGAGACCTCTCCAACTTAACGTTTAGGTTCAGTGTGCCTCTAACCATTCGGTGATCGCTACCAGTTTTCACCCTCGCGATCACGGAGACATCACTAAACAGTTGTCGTCTGGTCGTCATAATGAAGTCAATCTCATTTTTTGTCGAACCGTCGGGGCTCGACCAGGTCCACTTCGTGTGGGGCCTGTAGAGTTCATCATAAAGAGTCCGTCTTTCTCCATGAAGTCGGCCAGCTGCTGGCACTTGGGTTCCTTGGCCCTATTCCTAATTTCCCTACTTTCAGCTCACCGTCATGTCTTGTGCCTAGTTTTACGTTGAAGTCTCCCATTAACACCGTATAGTGGGTTTTGGAGGAATGCATGGCTCTAGAGATATCCTCTTACGTTTCCTCCACCTCCTCATCGGGATGTGCCGAGGTTGGTGCGTAAACCTGTATGACCTTCAGCGAATACCGTTTAGTGATTCTGAGTATAAGGTACGCAACCCTCGTCGACACACTCTCAATCTTTACTACGTTGTTAACGAGAGACTTGTGGACGATAAAGCCGACACCTCCTTGGGACAGATGGTCGCCCTCCCGGTGATAGAGCAAGTTGCCGGATTCGAGGATTACCGTGTCCTCCCCCTCTCTTCGGACCTCGGATAGTTCTATAATATGCCAGCGTAACTTGTTTATCTCTTCTTCCAGCTCCACGATCTTCTCGTCAGTCCTCAGGGTGCGTGCGTTCTATGTTGCCAGGTCGAGTCGTCTTAGGTGGCAACCGAACCTCCGCCGGAGATTCTTAGCACCCCCTCCTTTTCCGATTCCTTATATACTAAAAGTAAAAAAAGGTACAAAGTTTTTCACCAATCAAAATGTCTTCATTAAAATATTTACGTAACACGTGATTCGTCATAAAAATATCAGCGAAACGAATTTTTGTATTGTTGATTTCCTGGAAACGAAGCGCGCGTGAACTCACACGCCTAGCGTAACTGATCTCCATTCCTGCTGCGCGTATTAATAAATTCATAAAACGACTTCTTATAGTACAATATCATGGTTCATGCTGATTATATAATAGTTCTTTTCAGAGCTGACTTATCTGTTTCACGAGACGTCGAGTGTAGTACACATAATTACACGAACATTATATCCTACAGTCTGGTTCTCCGTGAGTGTTGTACAACACCCGAAACGTTAGAAATTATAATAAGTTAAATTAACGCGATACTAGGCGTAAAATTAGTTTGACGTGATACTGAATGTTTTGCGTAACTCATAAATAGAACAAGTTTTATGTAAACTAATATAATATCATTTACTGCTTTTAAGTGTTAAAATTAATTCAAACAATTTTTGAAAACATAAGGACTATTGGTCAGAGCACACGTTTGAATGCTATCACGGCCTCTTCTGGCTCCGTAAATCTCAAGGCTCACATCAAATCTTTGACTTTTGAGAAGATAAAGAAATCGCATGGTGCAAGGTCTGGGACTGTGTGCGAGATGGGTTACGAACTCCACCTTCTCAGTAGTTATGTACGTGGTAGAGCCATGCTGCAGCTATATTTTGGTTGTAGCACGAATGGGTCGGCTCGACCGGGGTAGGACCACCCTCTCACAGAAAACCAGCATAAAATAGCAGCTTAATGCTGCTGTGTTTCGTATGGTGAGTGTAGAGAACCAGAGACCCTTTTTACTGGCAAAGAGGCATTTCATCTTAGTCCTCACGGGTGACAACGCATCTGCATCTTGAGTCTTTATTGAGGATAGATGTAGATGTCTATGGGTCACAGTAACCACTTACCATCAGGTGGACTGTGCGCTCGTTTGTCACCCGATCCTATAAAAAAAAAGTCAAAAATGACTGTCTTCACAGTTTGCTCTGATCACGCAGACCCGTCTGCGAGAAAAAAAACCGCTATCATTTTTTTGCCAACGCTTCTTGCCTGCCTCAATTTTATTGTTTTGCTGTTGCCTTTGAACACCCATACAGAAGACTGTTCCTTTTTTTATAAGATAAGGGTGACAAACGAACACACTATCCACATGATGGTAAGTGGTTGCTGCGGCCCACAGACATCTACATCTATCCTCGATTACAAATGAAAATGCAGATGCGTTGTCACCCGTGAGGACTAAGATGGAATGCCTCGTTTCCAGTAAAAAGGGTCTCCGGTTCTCTACACTCATCATACGAAATACAGCAGCGTTAAGCTGCTATTTTACGCTGGTATTCTGTGAGAGCGTGATCCTTTCCCGGTCGAGTCGATCCATTCGTGCTACAACTATACTCTTAATATATACTGTAGCTATGAATCTACCATGTACAAATTCTTTCCGGAATGCCCGTGACCATACTTTTAACAACATTTTTACACCAATCACCTCGAGCCCGTTTTTGTTTTAGGGTGAGTTCATGAGGAATCAGCGGCAATAAAGTTTTCTATGTTTTAAATGTTGATGTAAAGTTTTTAGAATTTGGTTCATACCAACACCTAAGTGTCCTCGGATCTCCTCATAGGTTATGCGCCGGTTTCCATCAATTAGTCGCCTAACAGCAGCCACAGTTTCCTCAGTGATTGCAATTGATGGTTCACGAATGATGCAACTTAAAAATGCAATGCTCCCAAAAGCATTTTGAAATATAGCAGTGCAATCTTGCGGAACGAGTGAACTTTTGAAATCGTAAATAATCATCGCCCAAAAATCTTTTAGCGTTAATTCCATTTTGCTAGGGATGACGAACTTGAACTTGTGAAAAAATCTATTGACCTACGCCCTCCCGCTAAAAATAATTTTAATCATTATATTTATGCATAGAAATTTTAATAAATATAATTGAAAAACTAGTAAGTTATGGCAGTAGTTTTATACAATATCCCAACTTTTATTCAGTTTAACTTACTTTCAGGAATTGGAGAACACGGTGTGACCGCTCAGCTGCCGAAATCGAAGGCTGCATTAGAGGAACAACTGTATTCCGTGAACGGTTTCAACGGGGCGCTGAGCGACAAAATCCCGTTGAACCGTTCCCTCCCGGACATAAGGCACCCCGGATGTAAAAAGAAACTATACATAGAATCATTGCCGACAGTCAGCGTTGTCGTGCCCTTCCATAATGAACACTGGAGCACTCTACTCAGGACTGCGTACAGCGTCATCAACAGGTCTCCGGAGTTTCTCATAAAGGAGGTGTTCCTAGTCGATGATGCCAGTACAAAAGGTGGGCTTTTAAACGTATGCATTTGTCTTAAGAATTTATGTGTGGTAAAGCAATCTATCACCCAAAGTCTAGCTGTGGTATCTTAATAAGTATAATTCTTCTGTACGTGTGTCACTGTACTCCTCCTAAACAGCTCGACTGATTTTCATGAACCGGGGCAGATTGATAGTGGTCTATAAGAAAGAAGAGAGTGAAAATTGTTCAGAATGTCTAATCTAGGGACATCTTCAGAAGAGACGTTGCTTCAGTTCCGGTTTGTGGACTTCGGATTTTCGAATTATTTTCAGATCGTTTTTAATTATAGTTACTTATAATTATGTAGATTATTTTTAGCTGACTTCTAAAAAAGACAAGGTTCGCAACTCGACCGTGTGTTTTTTCTGTATGTATGTTACGCAATATCTTCGTGAATTGTGAATCGATTTTGATGATTTTTTTTTAATTTATTATTAGGTTATAATATAAGGTAGTCCCATATAAATTTGGAGAAATAAATCCACCCATGATTTATGGAACGAGGTTCCTTATCGCACGGTACGAATTTGACGGATGGGGGCTAGGCGAGAAAAAGTGTAAGATTTTTCCGACATGACACCTTTCTATAGTGCCAGCGAGATGGAATAATATCCATCTCCCTCGCACTTTTTTTGTCTTGCCGTGAAAGAAATATTATTTTAAATGACGCTTCATTTTAATAGACGCTAGTAATTCATTTATTTGTATTTGTAAATAAATAATATAATACGTTTATTAGTAATAATGTACTACGAAAGGAACTTCGTTCCAACTGAGTGTTCCACGACACTCACGCATGTTTTTTTTTTTATAGAATAGAATAGAATGAATTTTATTCAATCCCTCTGTCGCCTCTAACGACACGGGGTGATATGTGGTAATAGATATTCTTACAAAAATACTATGCAGTAAAATATTTAAACTTTTTATAAAAGTTTAATTTTCTAAATGCCTAATTGAAATTATAGCCGTTTGTTTCGCTGAGCTTATATAATACGTATTGATAAATGTCAACATGCAATACTTGGTTGCCGGGATGCTAGTGCCTATCTGTTCCATTTCTCGCTGTCGCCCATCACTACACCCACGGGGTGATATGGCGTAATGGATTTTCTTAAGGCGGCTCTTCACGTTGGCCAACATAATGGCGAATGTGTTGGCAGAGATATTGGCCAAGAATTTGTGATCGCGTCCACACGTTGGAAGGTCGTTCAGTTTGCTTCGGTTCAGGCCAATGTGCGGACGAATTTATTAAAATGATTATTGAAGCGCTAACGGCTGTTGCGGTTTATGTATTCACAGCATACCACTATTTTTTTATTTAATTTTCACTATTTTTAATATTTTTAATATAATTTTTTAATATTTCTTTATTATACACTAACGTTATACAGATAAGTAAACTATATAAACATTAACACACCTAGGCATAGGTATAATTAACACTTTTACAACTAAAAATATTCGAAAATATTCGAAGCCTGTCTATGAAACTGTTGTAAAATTTTATTAAACAAAACCTTTTAAAAAAGGGTTATTCTTATTATATAATTATAGAATAAAACTTAATAATAATAATAATAAAATAAGCAAAAAAAAACAATTCTTTCCCTTTCCCCCTAACCCTCGGCCGTTTGGTCTCCCCTGCCGAGGGCTTCCATCTGGTTGAGTTTTTATTTATTTATCTATTTTTTATGCATTTATTTTATTTTGTTGATATTTATGTATGTTTATCATTTTCATTTACAATTATATATTTATACAGCCCAACCAGATGAGTAAACTATATAGATGCCCCAAATAATAATAATAAATAATTTATTTCGTCAAACATTAAAGTTACATTATATGATCAGTGATCGAGGTCACCTAGTAAGCAAAATAATGCCTGTAACAGGTGACTTCGCTCTTCCATAGCTAAAATTTACAGTATTATTAACGAAATAAAGTAACTAACTAATAGGGAATAATAAAGACAGTAAAAACATGATTTTAGTATCCTAACTTTTAATTTGATTTTAATATCTTACCTAGTCTCCTAGCATTATTAAATCAATAAATAAATTAATACATCAATCACTACAACGTGAATGTGTATAAGAAAAGGATGATCAAAAAGAAATGGAAAAAAAGAAATTTTATTTCTTGGCGGCTCCGTGGCGTAGTGGCTTAGCAATGAGTTGCTGCGCTGGAGGTCGCGGGTTCGAATCCCGCACGGAACGGTATTTGTATAGCCTGCACATAATTGCTCCTAGTGTGGGGGTAACGTTTTTTTTTTAAAAAGACTTGTGTTTCACAAACAATTTTCGGCTTGGTAGGGTTCTATAAAGCGAAAAGTTTTTTCATTGGTCATTGTTACTGCTGTTATGTAGAGATGCGTGCATATAAAATTTAAATCAGGTGCTTGCAATCACTCTGGGAGCTCCTAGCAAACTGAAGTTCAGTTACTGAACGTGCGCCCTACGTGTGGACGCGGCGGCCAATACTCTGCCACAACCCTTAGATCTTTTGTAAAAAACCGACACCCGACGGATCTCGCGCCAACTTGTGGGCCATCGTTCCAATACGTACCAACGTAGCTTAAACACCCGCTCTACACGATGGCCATCGTTGTTGGCCAACACATTCGCTAGTGTGTTGGCCAACGTGAAGAGCCGCCTTTACACAAACACAACACAGTGGCGTATAAATGTATCGCTGATAATAACCCATTTTTATCAACAAAAATAATAAATTACATTAGTTATTTTGATAACTGATAATTCCAAATTTGATAATTATTTAATTTCTTGACACATTCTATTTATATAATGATAATATTTCAAACATTATTAAAAAATATATATACTATTACAAATATTTTCACGGCTATCCCGGTAGGCGTAGGCTTAGGGTAGAATAAGTCAAATACCTACCCAATATAATCTCATCAGAGTAAAAAACTTTTTTTTTATATAGAATTAGGTTACATACGAGCACACAGTCCACCTGATGGTAAGTGGATGCTGTGGCTCATAGACATCTACACTTATCCTTGATTAAGAATCAAAATGCAGATGCGTTGTCGCCCTTGAGGACTAACATAGAATGCCTCTTTTCCAGTAAAAAGGGTCTCCGGTTCTCTACACTCACCATACGAAACACAGCAGCATTAAGCTGCTATTTCATGCCGGTATTCTGTGAAAGCGCGGCCCTTCCCCGGTCGAGTCGACCCATTCGTGCTACAACTATAATATAGCTGCAGCGTGCCTCTACCACGTAATTGAATTAATAATGAAATGAAATAATTCCAGAATTCCTGAAACAGAAGCTAGAAGATTACCTAGCACACCACCTGCCTAAAGTGAAAGTCCTCAGATTACAAGAGAGGAGTGGCTTGATAGCGGCGCGGCTGGCGGGGGCCCGGGTGGCGAAAGCTGACGTTCTCCTCTTTTTGGACTCTCACACGGAAGCGAGCGTCAATTGGTTGCCACCATTGTTAGGTTTGTGTACTTCTTTATTTGTAGTTAGTCTCTGTGTCCTCCCATTTGGAGGCAGACCATAATCAAAAAAGCAAAAAAAAAAAATCAACAAAACTTAAGTCTGAAAATACAAGTTTGCTATGTTTGGAGATTCCTTTTAAGCTAAATAAATTGTTTGTCCTAGGAAACTTCGCTCTTCCAAAAACACTTTTACAACATACATTTAGACTACTATGTTAATGAAAAAGTCTCTCAGCTACATACTAATAATTTAAACAAGGTATGCATGCAATTATTACTTTGTGTGATTGAATGGGAAAATTTGAGTGAGTGTGTGTGTGTGTGTTCGAGTGTATGTTTTTTTTTGTATATATGTTCCGCGATATCTTCGCAGATTGTGAACTGCATAAACACTCACGCCTGTCACCCAGAGGGGTAGGCAGAGATTATGGATTTCCATTTGGCACGATCCTAACACACCTCTCGCTTCCTCCACATCCATATACCTACGCATACACGCTCGTCCGTTAAAGGTACTCTTGATTTGGCCCATTTTTAATATATCGCCAATTTGGTCGATAAACTTTCGCCTAGGGCGACCCTTCCCGACTATGCCGTTCACCTCTGCAACATAAATTTGCTTTGTCACTCTTTCCTCATTCATTCTTTCTACATAGCCAAACTACCGAAGCATTCCTTTCTTAATCCTGGTCACAACATCATCTTGCAAACCACACTCTTCTCTTATTAAACAATTTCTCACTGTGTCATTCAGCTTCATCCCTAACATACTCCTTAATGACCGCATTTCTACAGCATTTATTCTACTCTCATGCTTCTTCTGCCACACCCAACTTTCACTACCATACATTAAAGTAGGTACTAACACAGCATTGTGAATTGCCATACGTGCCTTTTTGGACACATTCTGACTTTTCACAATAGAGTGTAGAGCCACATTCACTCTATTTCCTGCATTCACTCGTCGTTCTATATCCTTATCATATCTACCATCCCTGCTAAACACACATCCCAAATATACAAACTCATCTACTTGCTCTACCAACTCCCCTTCTATTCTTATTTCACATATCGTTTTACTTTCTTTTCTTTCAAAAACCATAACTTTCGTCTTACTTGCGTTCACTTTCATTCCCTTTTCTTTTAATGTCCTGTTCATTAATGTAACCATCGATGCAAGTATGACTTGATCATCGGCGTACAAAAGGCATTTGACGGTTAACTCACCCATTCTTAACCCGCGTTCTTCTACTTTCAAATTTTCCAAACAACTGTCCATAAATAGGTTGAACAACCACGGGGAAGCCACACAGCCCTATCTGACACCTTTATGGATGCCAAACCTGATTCATCATCGATTGTGAACTGATTTTAATGTTTATTTTTATTAAATAGGTTTTACCTCAAGAATGGTCCCATTAAATTTTGAAGAAAGAATTCTGCCCCCTAGGGTGGAAAATATGGGGAAAAATGTTTCATATTGGACTATTGTTTAAGGAATTTGATATCATATCTTCGCAGATTGAGCATTTAATGATTCTTTTTTTATTAAATAAATTATACTTCCACACTTAATGGTGGCAAATAAAAAAAACATCCATGAGTGTCGTGGAACAATTGGTTAGAACAAAGTTCCTTTCGTTAATATATTATTATTGATAAACGTATTATATTATTGATTACAAATAAAAATAAATGAATTACTAGATAATGAAGTGTCATTTAAAATAATATTTCTTTCATGGCAAGATAAGAAAAAGTGCCAGGGAGATGGATATTATTCCATCTCGCTTCTATAGAGAAAGGGTCGAGACGGAAAAATCTTACACTTTTTCTCGCCTAGCCACCATCCGTCAAATTTGTACCGTGCGGTAAGGAACTTCGTTCCAATAACTTTTTTGAAGTCGGTTTTTACTTTTTGTTAAAAGTTATAATTATTTAAAGTAATGACCTATACGTATAAGTTCCACTGGGTTGGGTGACCCCATATTTCTGAGTGAGTTTTGGAGCGGGGAAAAGTTTCGCCAGCCTCAGAGCTCTCGTAAAGTTTCCGTTACGGACTGTCACAATTCGCGAAAACGAAAGTCAAATTTATCCAAACGGCGCATGTGAATAACGTTTCAGATGCCATTGATTTTTATCTTTCCCCCTTCTTACATTCATCATTATTATCCTATCGACAGTCTCCAATAGATTGCGCACTGCATCACAGAGGGATATTTGCCATAGTTGCAACGTTTGGCAGGCGGGTTGGCAACCGCAGTTTTTTATTATTTTAGTATATTATTTATTAAGTGTGGTGATGAATTCCCGTCCCCACCAACCGGGCGAATGTTTTATAACTTCCATTTTCGATTTAATCCAACAGAACCGATAGCACTCAACTACCGTACGGTTGTCTGTCCGTTCATTGATGTGATCGCGTACGACACGTTCGAGTACCGCGCACAAGACGAAGGCGCCAGAGGTGCTTTCGACTGGGAACTGTTCTACAAGCGACTGCCCGTACTGCCCAAAGATGAGGCCAACATGCCGGAGCCTTTCGAGTGAGTCAATAATTCCTTTTTTTGAGTGTAAACTTCTTTAGAATCGTGATTTGGAACGCCATGTAATGAAAGCGGCACCAAAAAGCGACAAAGAGATTATACTATAAGATTTAGACTGCAACTAAAAAAACTAGAATGAAACAGAATACAGTATATACATTGTTTCATGATATCTCGTTCTCTTTATTTAAAAAAAATAATAATGGATAAGGGCGTAAAAATTGTTGCTGGAATTATTAAGCGTCTACTTATGTCACCGTTACAGATTTCAATATAATAATTTACTATGTTTTATCTAATCAAGCTTATGTCCTATCGAAGTCTGGAAAAAATCATCATACCTAATTTAGAACTAAATTGACTAGTTGTTGTAGTTGTTACGATTCGCCAATTAAGACAGGCAAAGGTCTTATAACATACAGTCTAGTCTAATGTGTATTTTGTTCACAAAACTCTTCTCAGTATACTAATGCATTATTTTAGAATACCCTTTATGCTATTAATTACTCTATATAAGCGTTATTGAAAATTATATTGACTAGATGTTGCTGTATCGATTTGCCAATTAATGCAAGCAAAGGTCTTATACCATACAGCTTAGTCTGATATGAATTTTGTTCGAACTTTAATATCTTTAATTCTTGAGTTGCTGCAGTAGTATGACTCTAAAAAAATATTCACGATTTCAAACTATATTTTTACATATTTTTCATTTGTAGATGCAAGAAAAATATGTCAACAAAAATTTGTTTGGGAGTACTTTCTTAAATAAATAGAATTAACCATATTGAATAAAATTATCATATTCCATCCATTCAAAAAAATCCACGAATTCATAACTTACCGATTTATATTAAATTAGTCGTGTTTAGGCCATCTAGCGTCTATTTGACGTACCACCTTAAGAGTTGATCAATTTTTGTTCGATAAAATGAACTCACCTTTAGAATGAAGTAGATGGCGCTATTACAAAATAATTTTACTCACAGTTTTTTAAAGGTTTCACTTTTACCGCGTGTGAACTGAATAAATGTTCTTTTTTTATAGAATAATGGTGACAAACGAACACACACTCCATATGGTAAGTGGATGCTGTGTGCCCATAGACATCTATATTTAGCCTCAATAAAGAATCAAAATGCATATATATGCGTTGTCGCCCCTGAGGACTAAGACGGAGTGCTTCCATCATATTAAAAACCGGAGATCCCGGTTCTCTCCACTCACCATACGAAACAC